>BDGG01000004.1:3133358-3427624 GCA_001949185.1 Ramazzottius varieornatus
TTCGGCCAATCAGGCAATCAACTCACTGCTGTGATCCGGACAGGAATCACATCGAAATAGGCGTGGCATCATGATACACACTCACCAGTTAAAACCAAGGGGCGTGTTGCTGTAGATCTTAACAGTGCTGTGAATGAGACCACTACACCAGGCTGTACAGTTTCGCAGTGCAAGATCGCTCCTGGGTATCCAGATTCGGGAGTCTCCTTGTTTCTGCCAACTTCAGATAGCTTAAACTGTGCAAGTCGCTACCTCTTCTAAGCATATTCCATCGACATCCCATGGCGTTGGCGGCGAGATTGTCATTGTTCTCCGGAACAGCAACATCCACAACGCGACAAACAGACTGGATTCGCCTGTTTGCATCCGTGCCGTCTAACCTGCGGGATGGTGAGATAAGTTTGTTGTTCGGCTTGTTGAAATTCGCGTTCAACGACGAGTATGCGAAACAATACACTTATTACGTATACGGTTGGGAAGTATGGACGAGTGGTTCTCCCACGGTCGTACCTTGCGTCCTGCTCGAAAATCCTGTTGTGACTGTGGTCTCTGTTTGTTACAGAAGCCATTACAGAAGCCACAGAGTTTCGTACTTTGTCTTTGAATCCTGCCAGAAAAGAAAGGCGAAAATTTGAGGAGCGAAGTAATCGGACTCCAGACGTAAGTGAATACCAAACACCGTTATTAGGATTTCTTAATTCGCATGCGAAAAGTTTCACTTGCTTCACAGTTGCTACCACCTCGATCTCAAAAAATGCACGTGGACCAGGACTGGACGAACGTATGGCCGACTGCTACCAGTTTCAAACCTTCGGTTGTTCCGCTACCTGTGAGGATGGGATTCGCCTATAAGGGAGCGAACCCCGACAAATATGGGAATGCTGAACTGATGAAGATACCGAACTTCCTACACCTTACGCCAGCAGCTATAAAGAAACATTGCGCTGCGCTCAAAAGTCTGTAGTCCAAAAACAACCCTCACCGAAGAAGTTAGACTCGTTAAAAACTAGCCTCTCTGGTCTGTAGAATTTTGTACCCCGTGGCCGGAAGAGATAGCCGATGACGCCGCCTGTGATAGATACTTCCCGGCACAAGTTATCACCAGCACTTACTGTCACTCCGGAACATCTATCCGCAACTCCAAGTATCGGATCGTTTCTTACAAGGTACGAACGTGGCTTCGGAATCGTGATTTTCAGGACATCTCGGGAGATGGTTAACGACTAATGCCACGATGTTTTTGCTGATAGGTCCCCCTGTCAAGATTGAATTTAGATTCACATGCTAGGGACAAGTTTCTTCGGCTGCTCGGGGATCGCTATGACCGGCATACGGACCAGATAACCATTATCACCGACAGGTAGCTCTTTCGTTTCTAGCCAGTTTGTTAATTAGCGATTATTCTCTACTCAAATGGTTTCATATCGCCTGCAGATGTCCGACAAGGAAACAAAATTACGAATACGCCAAATATCTACTGACGGCTTTATTTCACGAATCCAAGGTCAGTTAAGACCATTTCTAATTTTTTATTGAACGGAACGCCTTAATTTATGGCCGACAGTACAGAGAGGATGTGTGATGAGGCTCTTTGGTTCTGGTGGCCGGAATCTTTTCCTGTCGGCCAGGAATGTTTGGAAAGTGTGGAGAGTTTTACATATTACAGTCCTACCTGTAAGATGTGACAGTTCAAACGCCCGATTTTTAGTTGCGGACGGTACGTGTGTACACCGGGCTGCTCGCTAAGCTGTTCACATGAGACCGATCGGCTGATCAGACGCGAACTTGATTACTTGATCAAGTTGAGCCATAACCGGACATCGATCAGCTGATCGTGCTGCGCAGTGCATGGCCGGCAGTCTCGTGCAGAAACGCTGGTCGGTTGCAGAAGAAGCAATTGTCACTTCTCACAGGTAGGACTGTAATGGATTGTTATTTCTCGCAGAAAACCGAGCCTTGGGAGCACGAAAAGGCGGTTGCAGATTTCGAGCGTTTCAAGTGGGAAGGAAGTCCCTCCGAGGCAGCAGCAACGAATACCGTGAAGGAGATCCTCACGTCATCGGTAACATAACTCTCCTTTGATTTGCTTTCACTGTTTCAATATGAGGTGCACTCAGTTTGTGGAACCGATAATTTCCTTCGTTCGTCAGACTGCTTCGAACGAACCCACCTCGGAGGATATCAGTCCGGAAGAAGTCAAACAGTTCGAAGAAGTGCAAGAATACCAGCGAGCCGTGTCTGATATGTTGAATGCCGGGGAACATCAAGACTCTGTGGAACGGTATAAGGATGCGGTCAAGACTATGCTAAGGCTAGGAAGATTCTCATGATGGTGGTACAGGTTTTTCACCCTGCCGAATATTCCGAAAAGTTTTGTTTGACAAGTGGCTAAGATGATTTTGATGTGTACAGACAACACGCTCACTCGATGAACAACAGCTCTCTGTGCTTTGCTCTGTTTGAGTGATTCTATAGCATACTTGGGTACTGAGAGGCTCATCTCAAATCATGAATTGAGCAGGTCCTGGAACCAGGACACAGTAGAGATAGTCGTACAATTCCGATATCACACAGCTTAGTTATTTAGATCTTGGGAACGGAACCGAAAGGACGGAAGCGGGAGCCTTTTGATGATTTCTCTTTCTGGGCTAAGGCTGTGCTACACGCAGCTACAGTGTGCGTTGCGGATCTGAAAGAGCAAACCGGATTATTTTCTTGCCACAAGGCGTACAAACGTGGACAGCGAGTGCGCGATAAATATAGGAACCCCGCCCGTATATCCACATCTTGGTGCGCAATGCACAGCACATCCATCGACATGAGTCATGATTCAAAGGCCAGCCTCAAAACACCGCCCAGACCGAGCTCACTTCCACGAGCTGGCGCATCACAACCAGTCTACGTAAATTCGAGCTTCGGTAGGTGGATGAGTAACACCCGTCAGCCGGGGCAAGATTTTCTGATGAGCAGTCGTACCGCGTTACCTCACAAAGGCTGCAAGCGCAATGTTGTGTGTGGTGTAAAAGTTACCGACGTTTTGCAGTTTAAAGTTTTCTCTCGCGCTTCATGCCTTCACAGAGCGAGATGTAGTGATTGAGCAAGGGCTGCAAGGCTATCCTACTTTCTACGGAGCTTACTACGAGAGAATCAAAAGTCTGTTAACTTAGTGAGAGACAGGCCGCGTCGCATAAATCTTGCATGGCAGTGCGTCACTGGGGTTGAAGTACACAAGCATCTTGTCGTCTCTGCAGTCTTTTCTCAAATTCTCCTGTATGGCACAACAAATTATTGGATCAATGTTTTCTTGCTGAATCCGTATATTGCTTGGACCGATCATCGGGGGGAGAGGATATCAACAGGTGGAATATTGTCCAGGATGTCTCCTGCGGACGAGAACAACGCTGACTCCCAACCTCGCTCTGCAACCGCGGTGGTGAAGCGAGCGGATCAACTCAAACGATGGTATGGGTTTATTTGAACGAAGGGATTAGTTTTTGGCTGATCATCCAAAACCATTCGGGAAAATTTGTGTATCGCTGTCGTGGACGCTAAGACGAGTTGTATATGAAACTTGGGGGTATTCTGTTAATTGGGTTCTTCTTGATTGACAGGCTGGAATCGGAGACGAACAAGGAGCAGCTCAAACCCAAAGACAAGAAACAACGGGTCGTCTTCGATCAACGTGTATGCTTCTTAGCAGCCTGTGCTGCGGGGGACTTTGACGAGATCAGCAAGTTACTGTCTCGAGGACTCGTGGACATCAACGTGTCACAGGAAGATGGGATGACCGCGCTCCATCAGGTACTGTGACTTCTCCAGACCTTCCTGAACTTACGCAAGTACCTCTGAAGAGTCACGCTTGAGGATTTTGTAGATTGACATGTGGAAGACGGGATTGATTCTTCATCAATCTTAGAATACGCTGACTGCTAATATAGCGTCAGTGTTGTAATATCTGCTGGCACAGCCAGGAGTGAGCATGAGCACTGAGCCCAGCCTCTGCTTATTGCCCGTAATGGAAACATATCTTTGGCATGCTCATCTGGTTCGCGTACAGTGTACAGTATATCGTGAAGTGAAGCTGGAGAATATGCAGTCGGCTGCAAGTGAATGATGGCGTGAAAGTTATATTTGGGGACATCTGCATTTGGTTTCCGGTTAGCTGTGCGAGACAGAAAATAGGCCACCGTGAGGCTAGACCTCACTGCGTGCTGCCAAACTAACCGTTTTAGAAGAATTCTCCCTTCGCGGTTCGCACAAGCGAATATTAGAACGAAACAACACTCCCTCCTTAAGTTTGGATTTGCTACAAATACTCCTTTTATTGCTCCATAATAACCGCTCGTATAGTGTTTCTTCACAATTTGAATTCTGGCAGAAAGAAGGCGCTCACCCTACAAACATACATCCGAAAACAACTCTAGGTTCCCCCACGCTGAAGTTGCTTCGGTAGAAGTTCCACATACTTGCTAAATCCACAAACGTCGTATCAGAAAATTAAAATGCAGCTATCAGCTTTAATAATACTGTACTACGTTCTGACTTCATGGTTCGTTTCAGGCGTGCATTGACGATAGGCTGGACATGGTTAAGTTCCTCGTGGAAAGGCATGCTGATATCAATCGAGGAGACAACGAAGGCTGGACTCCGTTACATGCCACGGCATCCTGCGGGTACTTGGATATTGCGAGGTTAGTACAGGGCCTGCGGACGATTGTAGGAGCTCTTGAGAAGGATTATAATTTTGTCGGTCGCACTGACGTTTCCTGTTTTGACAGATTCCTAATAGATCACGGAGCCCGTGTGGATATTGTCAATAATGATGGTGAACTGCCTATCGATATTGCTGACACCGACGAAATGGAAAATCTGCTACAGACGGAAATTTATAAACAAGGTATTTAGCTTCTGACCACACTTCTACAGTTCTCATCTGAAGCTTTTTCTAACAGAATTTTCTTCCAGGTATTGATATAAGTTTAGCGAGAAGCGAGGAGGAGCAGATTATGATGAAGGATGTCAAGTCTTGGTATGAGGGAAATTCCATGCGCGAACAAGTACATCCGAAAACGGGAGCTACTCCTCTACACGTTGCGTCCGCGAAGGGGTATCTTGAAGTTATGCGGTATGTTGGGCTGGATATCTTTCTCTGCGACTGCAAGGGTTGTAACGAGATGCTTTGTAGAATGCTGCTGGAGCTTGGAGTTGACATTAACGCACGGGATGTTGACGGCTGGACGCCACTCCACGCAGCAGCACACTGGGGCCAAAGAGAGAGTTGCAAGACCTTGGTCGAAAATGGCTGTGATATGGATGCCAAAACCTCGATGGTAAAATATTTCGAAACATTCTGAAGATTGAGCTTGTTCACCAGTCATATTGGGTTCACAGGGACAGACAATACTTGACGTTTGCGATCCGGAACTGATAAACTTTCTCGAAGACCTCCAAAAGCGGCAACCGACGGTGAGAATGCATCTCGAAATCTTTCGGTTCGAAATTTATGCCTTTCTGTATAAATATTATATGGAATTCACAGCTGGTGAAAGAGAAGTCTGCTCAAGAATCGCAACAGCGTCGACAACCGATCAAACGAAGGTACTTTGTGAATCTGTACGGTAAAATATGGCCATTGTTGACAACATGGGGGTTTATTTGTGTAGGATATCAGCAAACAAGAACGTGGCAGCAGACCGGACTGCCGAAGCCAAGGCAAGAGAAGCAGCTTTCGAGAGAGCGCAGATGGAGAAACACCCTTCACCTTTAACGGAGCATAACCCATCGATGGAGGCGACACGTCCTGCACAGGTTCCGACTTCTGCCACCGCGCAGTCGCCTTACGCGGTTACGCGTCCACAACCTCAACCTAGAGCCAATATACAAGAGGTCAGATTCGCATTGAAGTTTCTCATACGTATTTCGATTTTATGGTGTACTTTTTACTCCAGGAAGTCAAGCCCGTATCTACTGTGCCGACGAAACCCATCAGCTTCCTTCAGCCTTCTCCGACAGTAGAACAGCAGCCAAGAGTTCCTTCCCCTACAACGTCAGCTCCACAGTCTAAAGCGCCAGAGAAGCCCATCAGCTTTCTTCCGCCTGGAGACAGTAAACCCATTTCTTTCCTTCAGCCCCGTGAACCCGCTCCTGTCCCCTCGCCAAGTATCTCGCCAACCAGTACACCAACTGTCCCGGAAAAGCCAAAGGAAGCCGCTCCTCCGGCACAGAAAGTCTCTCCAATCAGTTTCCTTAATCGAACTGAACCGCCACCGACAACCCAGGTACGAAAAACCGACCTTTTCAGCTGACTGATCTGTGGACGAAGCCGTTTTTCCTCAGATCCAGTATAAATACAGTCTTTTGTTCCAGCCTGCATGGATACAGAAGCCAGTCGCTCCAGCTCCCGTTTCCACTCCTTTGTCTGTGGCAGCGACGGCTCCTGTACCAAAAGAAAATCCAACTACCCCAAAGGTAAGAGAGCGTATCGTACGGCGCAACTCCTCTTGGTTGGGAGCCAGGGAGACCCGAAAACGACTTTGTGCAGGTTTCCCCAACACCTTCCGCATCTGTCAAGGCAACTTTGCCAAATCTTCCATCCTTCGACTACATCGACGTGAGTCCAGTTCTGAGCCAGCGCCAGCTGCCGATCCACTGCAGAATTTTTATCAGTGATCACATGAGCTGACAACAACCTGGTATCGCTTTTCGCAGGAGACCACACCACAACAGTCTCCGTCAGCAGATTCTACGCGAACTGTGGAAGCAAGGTATGATCGTTTTCGTTGTCGTATGTTGTCCGCTTATTTGGTTTGCGGGTGTGGTTTCGCAATCATATTCGTCAGTGCCAGTCCAGTATATGTTGTAAATGTCCGTCGTACGTGTTGTTAACAGAGTACCGCGACGCATGGTCCCTGACTGGCCTCCACAACTGTCCATTAATGTGGAATGTGCTAAGCTACTAACACACACGCAGCCAATTCCTTATCGCAAATTGTCAGCAGAAACTGCAGCGTCGTCGACTGCGCCGATGTAAACGAGATATGTTTGTTTAGCGATATAAAAAGCAGACCATCTTCTATCTGTCTGCCTGCCTTACAGATCGAAAAGACCCAGTATCCCTTCCGCTAACACCTTTTTCGGCGCGGCTGCTCCGGAAAGCCCTTCTGCAGGTGGAGACTCTAAGGAAGCTAATGTTACCGTTAGAAGGTAACTACTGAACATTTTCTGATAATACGATGGCCATTTATCTGCTTTTGGTAGCGTAACATCCCTCCTATCCTTTTCTTCCAGATCATTCCAACCTCCTAACCGCGACGAAGAATCCGAAGCCCAGCGTAAAGCGCATGCTAAACGTGTCAGAGAAACCCGACGCTCAACCCAGGTACTGTAAAATATGTGACCCATCGGAGCAATCGATAATATACTCTGTATGCTTCGGCCGTTGGCATTTTCATCAGAAGTGAATGCCGACGGGCGGAAGAGCCTATAATGAGCTACGGATGGCATCGGGTTACTGTGCAGTTCTTGGGTTAATTACTGTTTGATCGCAGGGTGTTTCGGCTGAGGATCTCAAGGCTGCTGATGCGCAGACCAAGCAGTTCTCAATATCCAGCTCAACATCTGCGCAACCATCTTCGCCTCCCTCTCACGATGAATCAGAAAAAGAGAACGAGGCAAAGAAAGGTCCAGCACGCATAAGCCAGTCCGCGTCGACCTCCGCCGAAAGTTTACCCACAAGGGCATCGACCAACCCGGTGCTCAATGTAGAGTCCGTAAACCTCACATTACCTGCAAGGAAGACCAAAACGGAAGAAGGTAATGCATTCCCCTTCACATGGGTTTCTGTCCCTTTTCCTAAAGGCTATTCTTTGATTTTGCAGAAGCTGATGAGCGGAAAGAGAAAGGCGATCGCCGTCGTGTACGTAAACGACGCTCGACAGGCGTGGTCAACATGGACATGGATGTAAGTTCATCATCGGTTTTTTCATGACTTCCATCCAAAATCGTCGACATCCTCTTTCTGGAACCCGAAAAGGGCTTTGATGTTTGATTTTCTTGCAATTTAGGAGGAAGAAGGATCGGCTTCCGGTACGGACTTTATTGGACCACAAGCGGAGCCTTCGCAGCCTACTTCCGGACTTTCGAACGGACAAAAGACCAACGGCTTATCGGTAAGTGAGAAATGTTCCTCGGCATAGGGTTACTGCTGCGAAGCGTAAGCCACGTTTAAGCGAGTGTTTTGACAACTGAGCTTGTTCAGGAGGTTCTTTGCATATCGTTTAACCTTCGTAATGCTTGACTGCGTCGCTCGGGCTCGATAGTCCGTGGCACCGTGCTGTCTTCTTCTTGTGTTGTTTTTATTTGATGAGAACAAGCGGCTGGTTGTTTCCTTCAAAAGCAATGCAGCAGGTTTGCAAAAAGGCGTGCTGTCTAGTGTGAAAGATCGTGTTACAGCCTTGATGCACTACTTCGGGCAGTGCAATGTTTTTGTTTTTCCACAACTTCCGATACAGTCCAGTGGTACGATAGCCGCGATGAAAGTTCTTCGATGGTATGACGCTGACATGTCAGAAGAAATCAGTGTGGAAGTTTGTCATGGCATGTTAGCAACTTCTTGGCCTTCCTCCGTGGGCTATAGTGGATCGCAGAGTATTTATAGAGCAGGCGCATATTCGGTCTACTGATGGGAGGCTTCCGAAGGCAGGAGGAGGAACTTCATTTTAGCCTTCTGTCAAACGCTTTATAACAAGCTCGGGATCCGTGCTTCTGCCGCTGTTTGGCGTGCATTCTGCAGCACTGTGTAGTTATCCGGTCAATTATCCCGTCCGAAGAACTTGTTCAGATGGATATTGTGATCTTGGTGCTTTGTGACTTGCATTTCATACTCATATCACAGTGGTACCCGAAAATTCTAACAGTTTCTGCTTCCTGCTGGACTGTACTTCAGGCATAGTATCGGTTGACTTATCTTAGTTGAACGCAGGCGGTCGTGACGATCGACTGAGTCTCTCGACACTGGGTACATAATTCGGAGTTGCCGCTTTTCCAGCGGATACATAAAGGGAATACCTAAGCTATTCGTGACAAGAGGGATAACGTCATGTCGTACAACAGTGGTCGCCGCGGTAGCGGTGGTAGCGGATATGCAAGCAGTAAGGGAATCATTTTCTTTGTGGATACTGAAAACTTGGAGAGTCTGCAGAGGCTTGAGTGTAGTTTCGGTTGTAGGTTCCGGCTCTCTGAAGCCATACCAGTCGCAGCCGACGTCCAGTTACATGGTTCCCGCATCAGCACTGTCCAGTCTAATGTACCGTGGTTCTTCCGGTCCAACGCTGACACCCACACAAGCTGCCTATCTGAATCCTTCAAACAGTTCCTCCAGTGCATCAGGCCTTTCCAGTTCCTCCAAGTCCCCTCTAGGCTCGCAGTCTAGGAACACTTCCGCCAACAGATCACGCTCGATACACGGCGTAAGAACCTTCATCAGCAAGATACTTTCTCGAATAGCTTCAGAAATTTGGACCACTCCAAAGCTGTGATCCGCTAACACGATACTCGAGTAGCTTTGATGGAAATTCCGTGCTACTTCGTGACAGATTATGTCGGATCATGTTTGTCAGCAGCAGTGGCTCTTGTACCACGGTAGTCCTTTTTGATGACGTCAAGGCCGCCGATTGAGCCATCTTTCCCGCTGTTACGTCGTCTATTTTCAGAAAGTCCTCGGAGTGTTTCGTGCTCGATACGTTCAAGTGACAAATAGTAACGCAAAATCAGGCTTTCCAATCTCGTTGCTGATTGCTTGTTTTCTCTTCTTTTCTGTAGACGAATCCAACTTCCACGTCTTATGGAAGGTCGCGGTACGACATCGAAGCGGATCGACCAACTACCACAGCATCCTCTACGACTACGTACTCATCAACGCCAAGCTATCGGACATCTCGAGCGAGCTCCGTCAGTTCGGCATCCAGCGCATTCAGCGAGAAAGCAGATTCCGAAAATACTGAGCATGACTGGAAAAAAGTAAAAAGTAATAAAAAGTAAAAAAGTTCCGAAAGTGAAGTTTGTTTTGGCGTAGATGTACGAGAAAGAGAAGGCTGAGAATGACAAGCTGAGAAAGAAGCTACAAGCCGTAGAGAACGACCTAGAAGAGATGAAAACTACGGTACGGTTCGTCTCTGTCCTTTCCAACACAATAACCATACGAGCAGCAAAAGTCAGTTCTGCTATTTCTTGTAGAGCTCCGGTCGTTCCACTGCCTCTTCGAGTTCCGAAGCGGAAAAAAGGGTAAGATAATTGAAGTTAACAGTACATCCGTCATCGGTCTATGCCGTCATGTCGTGCTGCTGATTGCAGGAAAGGCGGGCGATGGAACGGAAAATGGCAGAGATGGAAGAGGAGCTCAAGGTATTGTCACTACTACCACTACTATCAGGAAAGACTTTAACCGTGGTTCTTTTTCCAGGAGCTGGAGCAGCTTCGGGCTGATAACCAGAGGTTGAAGGAAGAAAATGGAGCTCTGATAAGGGTGATCAGCAAGTTGTCCAAGTGAAAGAGGACCGCTTTTTGGGCAGTTTCACTGCTGACGCCAAACGAGTAGTGGGTGGCTCTGTGCTTCTTACTCCGCTCATGGAAACCTGCGAATGCGCAAGTTTTCTATCAAGTTCGGTGACAAAAGATTTAAGTGCATCTAGTATCTTGGACCTTGGCAGTCAAGTGTGCCTTTGACACACAGATCGTGCCTGTTTTTAATGTGCCTCGACAACGTGTTTCTTGGAACAGGCCGGGTTCTCCGACTTTTTCATGGGTACGATGCGGGACCCGCCTTGTTTTATGATTTAGCCTGTTTTGGGTTTTGATGGTAGTGATATATTGCTCTTTGAAGGTTTTACATTCAAATACCTGTTCATAATCTATTTGTGTTTTTAATAAATGTTACTGCATGTGAAAGCCAATCAGCAGGAGCAACAAAAACTTGAAGCTCCTCGATACAGCGAAGACGATTGTACGAAAGATGTAAAACTTCATTAGGCAAAATTACGTCTCTTCTCGGCAGAAGCTTCGGTTTTTTAACTTGGTTTGCTACCGAACCAGAAAGATTCCAACATAGGTCGAATCATAAAATTTCTGTGAGTAACATGCTTAGATTAACAGTTTAAAACCATGACCAATGTACAATGTCTTTCATTTCGTATCACAGAAGAAGTAAACGATGCGTAACGGGAGTAAAACGGCAGAGAAGTGAACCTGGCAAACGGATGCGTTACTCGGATGCGATCACGTCATTCATCCGCAGCTTCCTCATGGCTATCATCATTGCGCGAAGCGTCCGTCACGTTCTCTGCATTGTTATCGCCGAGCTGTGAGATGTCTTGCTGAAGAACTGCCAGTGACAAGCGAAACGCTTGGCGATTGTCCAGAGTTTCCTCCAGGCTGGATATTCGACCCTGCAGGTCCGCACGTTCGTTCTCCAGACGACGGCGCTTGGCTTCCAGCCGAGCCTTCAACTCCTCCAGCTCTTTCAGTCGTTCATGCAGTTCAGCCAGCTTCTCCTCCAACACACGTTTCCGTTCTTTCAACTCATCGTTCAGTCGCTGAAGCTCTTCTCGGGCGTAAGCGTCCAGTATATGCTCTACGAAAAAACAGGACTGTCAAAAGTCAGTGACAGGAGAAAACGAGGATAGCAAGCTCGATCCATGAACTGTGCCACTGTGAATTAAATACGTAGGCTTACCAACGAGGTCGGGATCATCTCTCGGCAGAACGCGGAGAAGAGGCTGACTGGTCTCAGGGATCTTTGACATTAGCTGGGAATACACGTGAAGTTCTGGCATTCTGGAGTGTATCCGAAGATAGTACGTAGATATTACAGATGCGCGGACTACTGGTGGGTTACGTCAGGCAGCGGGCACCATCAACACTCTCATGGATCCTTAGAGCTCTTCGTGCTCCGGATTCAAAACGTTGTGGGCCCGAAGTGTCGAAGTGAAGATCAGCATCAACATCAACATCACTCTGGCATCAAAATCTCCGAAGAAATGGACAACAAACAAGATCCTCAGCTGCTGTGGTATTAGCAGGCGGGCTTTGCCGTCCAGCAACCAATGCCGAAATAAATCCGATTTATCGCAATCCGCCATCTGTATTCCATTTTGAGGAACCCGGAAGTTGCTCGGAAAACCATATTTTTATTGGGTTCTCGGTAGTCTGGAATTCCGTAAAAGTATCCATCACGCCAAAGAAAAACGCTTCACTATAAACCTCCAGAAAAATATGCTTTACATGGAGCAGTACAATAGGAACATCTTCAGGGTAGGCGTTGTTGCAGAAGGGTTAAGGAATCTGAAAGGGTACAGAACAGAGTGCAAGAGAAGCTTTAGCCAAACACTGATAGTGGTGCGCGAAGTTCCGGGTCGTTCGAACTGACTTCGGAGCTCGGGCGAGCGAGAATAAATTAAAAAATGGACTAATGCTAAAGATGGCCAAGCGAAGGGGTTTTACAGTCCTTCAAATTCTCGCATGCTGTGATTGCTGTCCTCAGCGTTGGAATCAAACCTCAAAGTGAAACAAGACAACAGAAAGTATTAGCTTGTCCGAACCAGTCTTTCCATCCAACCGGATGTTCTGCAGAAGGGTCCGTTTCGAACACTTTCCCAAAGTAGAAATACGTAAAACTTTTCCAGAAGAATTCGCAACATATCCGGATTCCGGATGGAGGTCTGACACTTATAGAACCTCAGCCGCACGCAGAAGCAGAAGTGTATGTCATACGCACTGTAAACGGAGCATAGCATCTTCGAGAAACCACAGTCCTTGATCATGATCAGCATTCACACGAAGGGTGTCATGTTGTTTCTTGGCCAGAAAGCGCAAGCTTTCTTCCGGATCAGTCTGTGGGGACCCGACCGATCTTTACTTGCAAACTAATTACCCTTGTCCTAATCAATCTTACGGTCGAGGCCCGCGAACCAATCGGAGTCATCAGGCAAAGAAAATTTTGATACTGTACTTGAACATTGTCTCGCCAGCTTCTTTCGATCCATACTATGGCACGGGTAAAGCTGAAAACACATCAACTGACCGGTTACCAACCTCTACGTCGGATACCGTATCAAATCGGACTTCAAGGGAGGAACCGGCAAATAACGGCATTGATCACAAGAGGCATTTTACAGACGAGGAAGTCCGATCCAGCGATTATTAGGGCGGAAGACCGAGCAATCTACTGTTGTGTCGATTTCACAGAGGTTTCCTTTGAGCTTTCTCCATTCGAAACTATTTCGAAATGATTCTGTTTAAACTGGCGCTTCAGTTCCAGCTTTGCTTTGGACTTTGCGTGTTTAGCAGCTTCCCGTGCTAGATGTTCTCTTGTTCTCCTTCTAATGTAGCTCTCTTCACCATTAAAGTGCAAATCTAGCCTTTCCTGCATGATTTCTCGAGCTCGTAGACGGTTCTGCTCCTGGGTTCTTTGTTCCTGACATTTCACCACAATCTTGGTAGGTAGGTGGATCAGCTGAACGCACGTCTCAAGCTTGTTGACGTTCTGCCCACCCGGACCGCCGCTCTACAAAACAGCAGCAATAAAATTTATTATCAATTGACGATCAGGGATCATGGATCATGATCCATCGTACGCTGTGACCAAGCCACCGAGTAAACGTACCCGTACAAAACTTTCTTTCAGCTCCGATTCATCCAGGGGAGGGTACACGTGCTTGAAACGACATCGTGGACGAGGCGAGAATGATGGACAAGTCGATGTTAGCCAGTCAAACAGCACGGAACGCGAACATGGATCCCGCGATGAGCTGAGCAAGGTTCGTCGAATCATCACATAGTCAGACGGTTGTGGATCGACTGAGGAGTGGAATTTGGAAGGAAGAACGGTTCACGAATCTCGGAATCAGCGCCGTAAGAAAAAACGTGAGCCCTGGACGCTCATGATCAAGCCTGAAAGCCACTAAAGTGAGTGTAGGCATGATACCCTACAAAGTCCTCTTATAGACTTATAGTATAGTTATAGCCGATCGGCGTACAGCATTTCCGTCCCTTTCGTTCCGCCGTTGCCTCTGTTGTGGTTGTATCAAGTCAGCGTTGTACGATGGCGTACGTTTCTGTGCCAGCACGCACGGTGCACAGACAACACGGCCAACAATTTAGGGAAGTTGCGCTGAGAAGAAACCCACGGCTCAGCTTGCTAGACTGCTATATAAGTCAGCAGTTTGCGGCAGTATGGAAAGCTCTTCCGGGCACCAGTACAAACATTGCGAGCAAGTATCAGTCAGAGCGTTCAAACGATCAGTGCTATTCTACTATGCAATTAAAATTATTAAAGTCACGTGCTAATATCAAGTCTACATCAAGTCTAGCTGACTGCAAGTACAATCAATTATGGCTGACGAGTTTCAATTATTAAAATTAATGTTCGATTTCCTATCATGGATCAATCAATCAAGCGAACACCAAGCCGCACAATTAAAACGATTTTAATCATTAAACTCGATTTCCTATTATAATGATTAAAACAACACTGCAAACGATCTGTTACGAGCTCTTCTACGTCACCCTACACAGCCAACAGGCGTGCTGATACGTCACGATTTGAACAGCCAGTCAAAAACTGAGCCTAAAACAATCGGCTATACTTAGGGTACAATAAAGAGTACATGTGCTATATGACATGATAGTTGATATGACCATGTAGTATATGTAGTACATATACTCTATATATATTTAGTATATGTAGTATGTATATTATGTATGGTACGTACGATGGACGATGCGAACCCAGGGATGGGCATGCTTCCTCGTATGATATGTTAGTGTGATATGCCTGAAACTACTGGTATATGATGCTGCAGTATGTACCGTAATATGTGAGTATGTACCGTAAGGCAATCTTGGGAAGGGTATGCTCCGGCTTATGATATGTCCGTATGATATGCCTGAAACTACTGGCATATGACATTGTAGTAGGTACAGTATGTGTAGGAGACGAGGACAGGGATGGGTATACCCAACGTATGATATGACCTTGTGATATGCGTGAAGTAGTGGTATGGAACACTGCGTATGATGCGTATCGAAGAAGGTGAGGACGGGAAAGGGTAGAGCACCGTATGATATGTGCTTCTGATATGGGTGATTAACAGGCACAGCGGTACACCAGGGTTGAACAGTGATAGAGAGCGGTTCCGATATGATAGGGTTATCTGATATGGTATAAGCGCTGCGACACCCAGTGATAGAGAGCGGTTTCCGAAACTACTTACGAAGGTATGGGAGACAAGTGAAGCTTGGTCATTTGTAACCGACTAATGTTTTTTGTGAAGTTGCGGGTCACAATGAAGTGCCACTTATGATGCCCCGTCCCATCTTGATGCGCCGATGTCGTTCGGAAATTGTTAGCGTGGGATCAGCTAACAAGTTTGGAACTCCAAATACAGTTGGAATTCCAAAAAGATCTACCGAGCTTCAAACTGCGAAACCGCTAACGCTGCCCGTCGTCATTCCTCAAGCTGTGAATGTTCCTGTTGGAAATCCAACTTCGGTTGGAGTTCCAACTGAGTCCGCAGTAAATCATCCCAAGACCTACTACCACGCGCATCGAGATAAGACTCGAGCGGCCAACTACATCCGTGCCACTCAGAAGTTCGTGACTTGGCGCGACAGCAGAAAAAGCAGACGTAGTTAACTCGGGAACAAGAGGACAACGAGCGAAACTTCGTACGACTTCGTGAAAAGCGAGAGTTGGAAGACAAGCGAGCAAGAGAAGACAGAGATGTCGCAGATAGGTATGCTGCGGAAGACAGTCGTCGTGTTCTCGATCGTAAGCAAGAAGACTTAGATTTCGAGCAGCGAGCTCCTGACTACTGCGCCATGTATCGTGGTAAAGATCTTGTTTAGAGTTTCTCTACTGGTTTAATCACAGTACGGGACGCGATTCTGCCCGGTCGGTCTTAGCATTACTGTATGGCTGATTGATGGTAGTCCTGTTCAGTCGAAACCTGCCCTGGTAAACGTTAGTACGGTACGGTTGTGGCCACGGAACAAGTCAAGTGTTATGCCCCTTGGCTTTTGGTTTCCATGTTTGATTGTTAGATGGCCCATAACTCTGTCGTGTTGACGACCGGACAGAATCGTGTCCTACAGTGTAAGTCCCTTCAGTTTTTCCTGTAGCACTTATGGCTCTTTGGTGTCACCGTTGATGCAGTATTTTTGACGGTCTTTCTTTTTTTAATAAATACAACGGTAAATCGAAATTAAAGTAGAAAAATAACATTGGTGCGATGGAATAACACAGGATGGAATAGTTCATTGTACAGTAATAATTAGTAGTGGTTGGAATTCCAACGGTTCGAGATCCAACATCTTTCAGCAACAGTAATATTTAGCAGTTCGTCTAACAACAACTTTCTGTTCCAATCTTTCACCACCAAGTCGATTCTTTTTACCGGCTGTAGCATCACCTGCTGTCGAAAACAGTCTTTCCGATGGCGCCGAAGAGCATTGTATTACCAGAACATCCAAAGCGAAAGCACTCAGCTCAGGATACTCGGGTGTGTTTTTTGTAACCAGAATTTGCTTGGTTCGCTCTTCTGTGAGAAGGCGGCTGCAGTTGTTGAGAGTATGTAAGAGTATAACTGACGTTCTATAGGCAACTGCTGTTGTTCTGCTGTAGTATTCACTAGAGCACGAGCCAGAAGTTCCGTGAGGTACGAAAACTCGTCGTCGTCACCGACGACCTTGGACTGAGGTTGATCGTGATCTAGAAACAAAGACGATGATTTGGAATTCCAACATTTGGAACTCCAAAGAGAGTTTAGTCACCTGTATTCGTGGAACCACAAGAATCATCGTTGAAAGTCGAATTCCACTTTTTGTCGTACTGCAGAACACCTTTCATTGCAATGGTTTGCTCCTTCTCCGTCAGAAGTCGGCGTAGCGCTGGATGTAACAGAGTTGCTACCATCATGATGGGTTCGAACATTAAGTGTTCAGGGTTCAACCATACACCGAAGCGTACCACCATGTCGACTTGCATCTCTACATAGAAAGGATTAGATAGTGCTGTTTTGATTCGTTATCGAGAATTACATACTTCTAATCAGCGGGAAAAAGGGATCCGCAATTCCATAGGAGCCCAGGTCTAACTCTTCAGCCAAAGTCTCCATATGGGATAGATGAGCCACAATGTCTTTCAGATGCGGTATGATTTTATGGATGGTGCTTTCCTTTTCAGCTTGCATTCGAACCGTAATCTGAGAAGTACAGCATGTTTCCGTTGGATTTCCAACAGTTGGAAATCCAACAATTTGCGATGTTCACTTACCAGCTTGAACTTGCAAAGGAACTTGACAATTCCTTTCAGCACTAGCCATTCACCTTGAGATAAGTTAGGTACTTTGACTAGTTTCTCAACCAAGATTATCGTTTCTACAGCAGCCTGAATTTTGACCATTCTTTCCGCCATCAGAAGAGTGCTGGACCATCGTGTCTTGTTGTCTGAGATGAGCTTCAGACTGCCAGTCCGCGCCATAAGTGCAGCGACGGCGGTGTGAGAATGGCCGAAGCTATTTACAATCGCGCGAACTTTCGCCATGACATCCTCGATCGGTGGACTCTTCTCGAACAACTTGACCACGAGCTGTAGAGTGTGCAAGAAGCGCGGATATCGGGAGTACTCGGTGAAAAGGTTTGAAGCTTCCAGCTCGAAAGCATCAACCTCTGCCGCCATCTCATCAACTTCCTCGTCGTCTTCCAGTGGTTCCTCCTCATCCAGCATACGCTGGACCATCGCTTCTTCTATCACCTGCAACTCGTCTTCTTCCGTAATACATTCTTCTAACTTCTTATCGTACAGCTTGAATGCGGCAATCATGTTGGATGCGTTGTCCGTCCTGACGACTGATACTTTTTCTGGATTGATACCCCATTTCTCCAGTTCTTGTTTGAAGAGTTCGTACACATTCTTGGCTTTATGTGGGGGCGGAAATGAGACACAGCTCAGGTAGAGGTGGTGCCTTACATGGGTATTCTTGTTCGCAAAGTGTGCTGTGATTCCAAAGAACGCTTCGGTCATCCCCTTCTTCGTCCAGATATCTGGAAAACGACATGTTGGAGGTCCAACAGTCGGAATTCCAACGTGAACAGTGAAACTGTTTCAGACCTGTTGTAAAGCCGATTCTTCCTGCATTCTTCAATAAATCTTTGATATTTTGACGAAGCTGTCGTTCGATAGAATCCATAGATGCACGTACGAGCTTCGACGTGGGATTTGGCGCCCTGGGGTCCAAATGGTAAATCAGATCTTTGAAGCTATCATCTTCGACTCCATTGATAGTCATTGACGGTGATCGCAGAACGTAAAGGCCAAATTTTTTCAGAATGCTGTCATACCTGCAAGTGTAAAGACCGGTAAACCATTGTAAAGAACGATAAGCTTATTCATGTATAGAGATTTGGATTTGAACAATGCGCTTGCCGTCGATTCTCCTTGCTGTATGGTTTTCTTGCTTGGGCCATCTCTGCCAACGTCGTCTGGTGATGTTTTTCGCCGCCCTTCTCCTTCTGAGCTTTCTGCTTCTCACACATCGCTAGAAACTCGTTGTTGGCCACTGGGTGCTTCATCAGATGAAGCCGATCGTTTCCTGTGTTCATTCCTTTACGCTTGGTCGAGCATCCTTCCGCGAGACAGACCGACTTATCCTCCAACTCATGATGTCTGAAAAAGGTCCATATCGGTGAATCTTTCGGCCTTCCTGCTCCTGACTTCTTTGTCTTGACAGTTGGAGCTCCAACAGTTGGATCTCCAACGCACGTGTCGCTCGCGGTAGTTGGAGAAGGCGAAGGGGGAGAATTTTCCGCCGGTCCGGTCAAGTCGACCGTCGTCCCAGGCTGAGTCCTCCTCTCCTTTATAGCCTGCTTCTTCGGCTTGGTGGAGCTTGGCCCTGTCTGACTTTTTCGCTTCTGACTATTTTTCGTGGGATTGGTCATGGCTGATGCTAAAATTATGTGGCCGAGGACCAATAATACCAATTGAAGTACGAACGGTAGGAAAAGAAGAGCAAACTGCGAGTCCTAAATCAAGTCGAATAATCAATGCACCAACTTCACGGTATGAGGTAGATTGCGTAATCGAGTACGTCAATTTGACTGAGGCTGAAATTTAAAATCAGCGCTCCGTATCCATCTCTTGTACTGATTAACCAGCTCTCGTCCGGGATAATATTTACCAAGGGATTTTCGTGGTACAATTCACTGTGGATTTGCTAGGCATCTTGTCATAATTAAAATTCGAAGCCCAGCTCTTCCAAATTTTAATTATTTTAATTGCTGCAAGTACGGATTTTAATTACCTATTTTACTATTGACTTCTGGGTCTAATTTTACTGTAATTTTACTATATAGTAAAATTCGTCGTCTCGATGACTCCAGCATCGCAGGCCACTGTACCTGTTACTCGGTCCCGCGGCAAAGCTGGCGTGAAGCGAAAGGTTGCGCATCGTCCATCCTCTGGACAGCGCGAACAAACTCAAGTCGCTGAAGGATCCAATACGAAAAACTGGAAGATAAGTTCGACCAAGTCCTCACTGCGCTTACTACCCTCATTAGTCAGGTGAGTGCGTCCCTCGGTGCCGATAAACAAACAGTGGCGCCACCCGAGACTACAGCTACTGTTTCCGATGGTGTGTCTCCCTCATCAGTTGCAAGGTCCGTACGTCAGCCGGTGGAGACGATTGCTATCTCAAATTCACCTACGGTTATCGTAGTCATTTCGAAGCTCGCTGAACCGGATCGTTCTTTCCATTTTGAGCCAATTTCTGACGCCACTGACAAACTTATGCAGGACCGCCGCGCATTCGTTAATCTTGGGTTGATCCTACCGCAGAAGTATGACCTGGACGTGTCCTCTGACGTTGATTCTGTCCTCAGCAATTTTGCTGGCGCTCTACAAAAGTACGCGGGTAAGGATCGGAAACGAAAGATCGACAGTTTCACTACCTGGTTGGATGCCTTCATCATTTCATCAAACTTGTGGCTTGAGTACGATCAACGTTCCCGAATGATAATGAAGCATGCTGGTTCGACTGATCTCGAATGGCGTCGAGAAGACCCGGACCTCAAAGCCGCGGTGGTTCGTGGTAACACCCGGGTGGTACTACCAACCTCGCACGTTTCCAGAGAGACCAAGTGCTACAACTGCAGTCAGTACGGTCACATCGCTGTTGGTTAGGAGTAACTATAGAGCTCGTTTACGAACAGATATGCATGCATTCGTTGGAATGATGGTAGTTGTAGCGAACCTTGTTTACAACGTCAAAGTCACATTTGCGATAGATGTATGCAGAAGGGCCACCGACGTGATACCTGTCCCGATAATGATACTGGGTAAAGTCTTCATCTCTTTGACACTCGAACGCTTTGCTTTAGTGTTAAAAGAATACCCCGATCAGGATTTCGTTACGTACTTTGTGGATGGGTTGACAAATGGATTTCACATTGGTTATCGCGGTCCTGAGTTTCCTCGCGAAACGCCAAACGTTCGAACAGCATTCGACTACATCCACATACTCAGGAAATATGTCGCCAAGGCGACTGCCGGCAAGCATACAGTAGGACCTTTTGATGAGCCGCCGTTCGCAAATAGTGTCGTTTCTTCTATTGGAGTGCGAGTGAACAAGGACAGTGCTTCGCGCTTGATAATGGACCTACCACGTCCCGAAAAGCAATCCGTCAATGACTTCGTGACTCGGGCCGACTGAAGTCTCACTATCATTGGGGTGGACGACGCTATTCGGGTTCTGAGCGAATATGGCCCGGGTGCCCTGATGGCAAAATTAGACCTTAAGGGAGCGTTCAGACTCATCCGGTTCACATGAATGACTGGCATTACATATGTTTTAAGATGGATGGGAAGTATTTCGACGTGGTTCTACCTTTCGAGGCACGTTTTTCACCAGCATTGTTTGACGACATGTCTAAGCTGCTTTAGTAATTCGCCAGACAATATGGTCACGCCAAACATATTACATTATATTGATGATTTTTGGTGGGCTGGTCCACCTGACGATCCTGAGTGTCAGCGAGTTCTTAATCTCTTTCGTTATTTCTGCAACTATCTGGAGGTGTCAATGGCCGAAGAAAAAACTGACAGTCCTACCACGAAGCTAGCGTTTCTCGGCATAGAACTCGACACCGTCAATCAAATGATAGCTGTTCCAGAAGGCAAAGGAGTTAATGGATGAGCTGACCGTTTTCCATCGGGAACCTGGTGCAACGAAGAACGAGCTCCAGAGTTTGATTGGTAAACTCAGCTTCGCCACTAAATGTTTGCCAGCTGGTCGAATGTTTGCCAGCTGGTCGAATGTTTGCCAGCTGGTCGAATGTTTGCCAGCTGGTCGAATGTGTTCTTCAAGTTGACTAAGGATTTCAAGCTAGACATAAAGTGGTGGCAGAGGTTCTTACCCGGGTGGAATGGGACATGCATTTTTCTTCAACCTGATGAAACGTCAGCAACGTCGATGCATTTGTTTACAGATGCAGCTGAATTTATTGGCTGTGTCTGGATTGGCTGTGTCTGGAAACGAGTGATTTTTCTTGCCGTGGCTTAGTGAGACCCAACTTCCCATTGCTTTATTCGAAATGTTGCCAGTTTATATAGCTTGTGTTGTTTGGGGGTAAACTGGCAAAGGTAAAGGCTATTGTTCCATTCGGACAATATGGCTGTGGTCTCGGCGTGGTGGAAACTGTCAACTCCGCATAATGGCATCATGGAGTTGATACGTCAGATGCAGTTCACAGCAGCTACGAATAATTTCAACTTACGCATCACATATATAGCCAGATAACTCAACTGCGGATTCCGTCTCTGGATGCAATTGGGAACAGTTCCGATCACTACACCCGACAGCCCTAGAACAGCCAGTGAAAGTCGAATGCGATCTCGATTTTCTGAAACGAGCACTGCAGTCCAATCATGTTCCGCGGTCAGAGGACACGACAGTGTTTCGCGATGGCTCGCAGATAGACACCTTGTAGCTTCCACCCGAAGAGTATACAATGTTGGACTACGACACTACTTGTCTTTCTGCTTGAAATACTCCGAAGGTTTCATTCCTTCAACTAAAGAAACCATCCAGCGATTTGCTGCTCATCTGTACTGTAAAGGGGCTGAGTCTGGTAGCTGCAAAAGTATACATCTCTTCGGTACGATCGCAACATGTAATAGAGGGGTACGGAGACCCCTCAACAGATGATGTGAGACTCAGAATGACCATGAAAGGTTGGAATCGATCTGCAGTCGATCAACACAGCAGCAGAGAACCCGTCACAAACGACGTACTAAGGAAACTGAAAGACCTGTTACGCGACTCTTCTGAGTTTTCTCGACAAGCACATGTTATGGTCAGCATGTACTTCTTCGCGTTCATGAGAGTTACGGAGTTTACTCATGTGGACGGTGCGTGTGGACTTACCATTGGAAACATCGCGTATACGAAAGATTTCCTCAGAGTTCGTATGAAGTCAACAAAAACTTCACAATTGAGCGAAGTGATAATTGAAGTACCTGCAACGGGACGTTCCTGTTGTGCAGTACGCGCGTACGGTAACTACCTTAAAGTGAGCAAGATTTTGTCACAAGATTAATGTTCGTGTTCGAAAACGCAGCGCCACTAACCCGCCAAAGGCTCAACGAGTTCCACTTGTCATTTCTGGGCATCAAGTTCAAATCACGCAGTTTTCGGATGGGTGCTGCTACTACGGCCTCTCACTGTGGAGTACCTATCGACCAAGTTCGAGTGCTTGGAAGATGGAAGAGTAATTGTTATGATATTGATGTAAAGCAAGATTTACAGCAGAAGGCGAAGTGGTTAGCACGTATGGCGAGGTAGGGTTTCGCGTCTATGGGGTAGTTGTTTGAGGGGTACGACGCGAAATGAGTGTGGCGGAGTATTCTGCCCAGCTCGGCCCAGTAACTGCTCTCAGTTACCCCATATGAGTTCGGTTCGTGATAGTTCCTGTGGTGCATTAATGAAGAGAATAGCTGTAAACGTGTTATTATATTTTGCATTTACATTACAACTTCCCGGCGGTTGTAATGTCGTTTAAAAGTGTAATTGTCATGTAAAATGTAGTGTAATGTAAAATGTAATGCTCATCATTATCGCTTACTGAATCGAGGCTAAACAGCGCCCATCATTGAAACCGTTACACCAAATATGACTGTAATAGAGCGTAGTCTTATAAATTCACAGTTAACATAATATTCATCAGACCATATGGTATGGTATAGCATATGGAATGTCATATCCTGTGATATGCCATATCATGTTGTATCGAGTGGTATGCTGTATGACATGGTTATCTAATTTCCTGACGTACGCCCGTACTACGCAGCAGACGACGGGAAGGATATACAGTATGCAAAAGCTCAGCTAATCAGACTATACTCGGCTCGACATCTAATTAAATCTTCACAACAGGGTCGAGTGTGGCTGATGGGCTGCGACTGCTTAGAACCGTAGTAAAACAGATTCAAAACAGATCGTTGCGACGGAATCGGCAAATTGACTCTAAGGTAGATAGTATGCTAGCGTTGAGAAACGACTGCTATGGAGCAGCCGTCTGAAGCTCTTAAGCCGGATTTTTACATCCAGATCTCACATTCCGGTGACACAAAACTTCCACTGAACCTGAACGCCGGATTTTGACTGACTGACTAGTGCGAGACTGACTAGCGTGAGTCATAAATTTTTCTTCCAAATGAAATTCGCATTTGCATTGGAACCGATCTCATCCCTTTCAGACATCCGAGAAACTACTCTTGTTCTTTGTACAGTAATACCAGCGACATAAGGCAATCGCTTCTTTCCGAGACAAGCATTCTGTGCATGGGCTGGCTCGCTAAATTTCGTGGTAAGCACAAGCTGAAAGCGTGTTGTGGAAAATAACACACAAAAGGTCCACGCCTTAAAACTTATTGAACCCCCTACGCAACACTGATCTCATTCCATTACGAGCAAACCGGGATGCAAACTTTTCATCCGAATATGACAACTCTAAAGCCGTGTCTACACTGGTCACCCACTGAAACAGCCGCATGACTTGCCATATTAGAAACTCTACTTTCGTCTTCAATCACTACCGCTTTGCCATTAGCACGATTTTCGGTCGATTTCATGTCCTTCAGTCGTAGTTGGAAGAAACATTCGCAACCGGAATTTATCCTTAGGTGCAAAAGGTTTTTGGCCGGGAAAAGATTTTCTCTACAGTTTTGCACCCAGATGATATACTGTGATGCTTCATGAACTTCGCGAAGCACGTCATCATACGCGTGAAACATCCTTAGGGGTTGATACGGCAGAATTTTCGGACCGGGGTTCAACTGTAAGCATATGGTGACGTGTTTCGCGAAGTTCATGAAGCATTACAGTACTCATCAGACCATATGATATGAGTTCACACGTGCATTTCACTTACGAGGGGATTATGCTTGTCCTCCGCCTTTCTGAAATATTCTGACATGATAGAATGATAGAGACGAGTCTGCTCTATCGTCTGAAACAGGCGTGGCTTGCGCAATGAAATCCTGGAAGACACTACAGGAACCGGAAGTGACGTCAAAATCTGGGCGGTACCCACCTATTGATTTTATCGACCTCACGTATTATGCGAAACTCAACTTCAGATTGTCGAGGAAGAAATCTTACAGAAATGATATTCTTCGTAAAAGTGGTGGAAGCATGAAGGAGTTTTACACCATCCACATTTCAGAAGCAAGGAACGCTCACACGTATCATGGTCACAACGACCAGTCAGTCCTTGGAAACAGAATTCTGTGGGAAACAGAATTCTACGGACTTGTCGATATAACCTGACAAATGCTAAGCTCGAGCAATGAGGTTAGAAAATCTCGGAGAAGTAAACTGCTGGTAAATCATTTTCAGAAAATAAAATGCATTTCCAATATGACGTCCCGATGGTGGACTTGAAACGGCTGATTGTTCAAGAATATCCAGTTCGAAAACTTCCTGAAATACCCCTTGTACATCCGGAAGCAAAGAACGTCCAGTGGTTGAATCTGACCGGTGAATCTAGGTGGTATGGTGATCATTTCATATTCCGGTTTGACTTCGTCTACGGCTTCTTAGTCAGAAAACGACGACCAAGAATCAGCAAGGAAGATACAGTACTGACTCATGTGCGAAAAGAAAACCTTCTCGCACCATTCGATGTGGAGCTCCTTGGTCATCTTGCCAGACGTAAAAGCAGTGGCATACAGGTTACTAGCTCTAAACATGGACTTTTCTACAAGTGGTCTGAAGATTTCTTTGGGTTCTTGCAGCGTGATGAAGTGAACTTGCAGAAACTTGAGCGGAAACACCTGGTGCAACGCACATCATAACCGTGTAGCCGTGAGTCATCGAGTTCTGTGACCGTGTGAGTGCCGAAACGTGCTTTGCACCGACGAAATCCAGAGTTCGACCTGGTCTCATCCCGTACTCGAATCCACTGTGATTAGCATTCCACAGACAGTCTTTCCCGTACGCCTGGACTCTTTCTCTGATCACAGCAACACACTCTTCGGCACTCTTCTTCCTGTCCGGTACCTGTTTCAGGTACTTTTCGGTGACAAACCTCGTGACTTTTCTGGCGCAGATGTTATAGTATCCACAAACGTCGAAAACTTAAACGTTATTGAGTAAATGATCATGTCTGACATTATCGTTACTTTTTGAACTTTCCAACCCAATGAGGAGGAGCTGTGAAACCGGAAAGTCCAATCTCAAGGTTAGCTGTTACTGCCCACTGCTGAATACCCGAATCTTCCGCTACGTTATGCTTTTGCTTGGCAAGAAAGAACTTCTTTCCTGTCTCCAGTCGTATCGCTTCCAGCTTATCGATCCGCGAGCCTCATTCCCCAACGTGATTTCTCCATTCTCTCAGCTGGCGAGTACTGGTGACTTTCCTAAACTTGTCCTACACACTTGTCAGGCTGCGACGCTTCTTGGAAGAGATATTGGTCCACTAACCAACAGCAAGTTTTTGTTGGCAAAATCAGCAGCCTGGTTTGGTGCCACTTTCGGATTCGGGATTCGGGGTACTAACACCTCATGGGAAAAACGTTCTGTTCCACTTGAAGCAGGTTCGATAAGGCGATCCTTCGGAGTGGATTCGAAGTCTGCTTCGCTATGTCCACGGAACAGGTGGTTTTAGCGATAGACTTTCCCAGCTGATCGGACGTCGACACGCCAATCAGGAGCTCATACTGAAGATTTTCTTCAGTGGCCGATATCGAACTTCCGTCTTGGTCGATCTGGACGTCTAAAAAGTCTGTAAGCACAAGACCAAACCTGAGATATGCTTTGTGAAATCGACATAATTGTAGAAGTTTACAGTACTCGTACCTTTGATGAGTGTCTTCAACATCGTGTCAGATTCGCTCGGAGAGTCGCTCAGTTGGAAATGTTGCTCGTAGTCTGACAGCAGTAGGTTTAAGATGTTGAAGGGATTAACGGATTCCATGGCGCTATCGGGAGGAGCAGAAGAAAGGAAAGAAAACTTCTCAGCACAATTTATTAGCTTGTATTCTAAAGCAAAGCGCAACTTTGTCAATCAATAACAAATTAACAACACTGAAATCAAACCGCTTTATTGAATAAACCATGTACCGCTCATGTTTGAACGTCATCTCCGACTCCTGTAGTGTCTTCCAGGATTTCATTTCGCAAGCTACGCCTGGATCAGACGATAGAGCAGACTCGTCTCCATCATTCTATCATGTCAGAATATTTCAGAAAGGCGGAGGACAAGCATAATTCCCTCGTTGTTGTATTCGTAAACTGACTCTATCAGTGCCATATCACATGAACATATAATATTATCCTAACGTTATTTTTCGAACGCAGCTCATGCCATATAATATGATGCGTGAGTCACGTGACCCTTTCAACATGTGACTTTAGACGAGTGTATTGTTCTGTTTCGTAACCCAAACATTACCAAAATTTCTGTTCATCTCATGTAAGGTCATCATATCATGCCAGGGACCGATATTCACGTACGTCACTCCATTCAAAGTATAAAACTAGACGGTAAGATCCCAATGATTTGAGAGTCAGTGACGGACGTGAATTTCGGGAGAGCATACAGTAGACTAGACCTTCCTCAGTTTAGGCTCCACCCCTTTTCTAATATACAGTATATAGATTGCGAGCGAAAGCGCACTAGCACAATTCGTAACATACAGAAACATCGTGAGGTCATATGTAAACATTGTGCGACTTTTTTAACACAGAGCCTACGAGACGAACTTGTTCCCATGATGTCACAATGCTTCTGTGCGTATCGAATTGTGCCAGTGCACTTTCGTTCGCAATCTCTATAGTTTTCGCAATCCGTTGTTGTGATTTTTGACATAACGCATTTCCCTGACGGCCTGACCTCCGGTTGCGTTCTCTCTCTAGATCTCATCCTTAGTCCCTGACTCAGACCCTGAACAGAGTCATCCCTACCGTCGTTTCTGTAATGCTGTGATTGCGAGTTGTAGGCAACCATGAACTCTGGAGGAGATCGTTTGTTGGTGGACGTAGCATCGCCGGACGCACCGCTGAAAGATTACGACAGTGATTTGAATTCAAGTGTGCTGAACGAGCAGATAAGTTCATCGGAGCGCGAGGATGAACTCGGACGCCTGCGGTCGTCGACGCTGCCCAATGGCACCAAGGACAGGCTTCTTAGCCTACTGACGGTCAATCTCAACGGGATGGAGAGCAAGACCACACCTATGAAGAACATCCAGACGCGCCTCTTAGAAGAGCTAAACGCCAGGTAAACACGCGATTTCTGTCGCTCCGTCGCCTCCTCCATCGCTATAGACGCATGCTGCTAAGTCAGTACGGGGAACTTCTGCCGGATACCTGTGTGAACGAATAGTTGGCTGTAGAGGATGTGGGGTCTTGAGATATCATAGTCTTATTTGGACTCGTCTTGCAGTTGCAACTGCCTCGGAAAGAGCCGAAGCAACCGGAAGTGAAAGTTTAGAATTACTGCACTTCCGGTGCAATCGAGCCTGTAGGTTGAAGTAATGATGGAGATCGTTATCTTTGATCTTGGAAGCACTGTACGGCTCGGTGCATCGTTGGTTATGTCAGCGCATTGTTAGCGAGTGTCGCTCTGGAATCACGAACCCGTGTACAAGCGCCAGGTTTCTGCCTTGAAATACTTAACTCTCGGAAGCAGCATTCTGGAAGTGTGGGAGTGTGTCACTCGCGGCGAACTTCGATCAAACTGCAAACCCAAACCTTTTATACTCGTATTCTGTTGTCAATATACTAGTACAGAATGAGGAACTGGTTCTTGTGGTGCGCCGTTTGACTGATCAGCGACCCAGTGTTGACTTGGCACATCAGCGCTTTCGCTTTTTGTACATTACGGAACCCTCTGGCAATTATTTGGTAACAGCACAGACGATTAACCATAATGTTTTTCTTTCCTGGTAGGCGGCCCAAATCTTTGGCTGGACCCAGTCCTGTAAGTTTTCCTTCTTACCAGTAGAATATAGAGAGCTTCATCTCATTATTGGTGCTTGTCAGTCGCCCGCAGTCGTTCACGTGCTCCGTACAGCCTGTTGGGCTTCTCGTGGGTCTTGATGCGAACCATGGGGAGACTGAAGCACCTTGTGGACAAATACGATTTGCTTGTCTTTCCGCAGAACTATCGCTTCGGTCCGAAAGCCCATCTGTTGCAACCTGAGCAGCAGCATACCACAACCTTCCACGACCCAGGGGATACCCGTCTGAAATGGAACGCAACCCCACAAACCGTCTTGGTCATCAAGAAGATCCGCGATGAGGATGTGAAGGAGCCGTTCGTCCAGCTCATTCGGTGCTTGCTAAAGGCAAGCTTTAATACACTAACTTGGCAAATATTTTGAGCTTTACTGATTTTGTAAACTTACATCACCTATTAGAGCTTCTATCGGCTTTCAGTTACGTGTAACTGCGTCCCGTTCTACCTGCAGCACTATACAGTATGAAGTGGGGTCGCTATCATAGTAGATCGAACCATGAAAATTAATGATCAGTATGAGCTGATCGATCGTAATTACGGAAGTGGTAGTCATATAACCACACGTGAGTCTTGCTGATCGAAGATGGTATTGTCTTTTCAGAAAAACATGCGTGTCCTTGTGGAGAAGTCGGCCCTTTCGGAACAAAACCTCCTGGCTTGTGAGACCTTTGTCAGCATGAAGGACCAACTAAGCACTTTCATCGAAGGTAAATATCCCAAAACCACAACAGCTTTCAGAATCCCTGTTCTCACGATGCTCATCAATCTTTCTTGCAGGGTGTGACAGTTTGAATGGTCTCATCGACTTTATCATATGTCTCGGAGGAGATGGAACCCTTTTGTACGCCAGTTCGTTGTTCCAGGTAACTTTCCCGTCAACTCGTGTTCTCGTACGTGAACCATAAAAGAGAATGAAGGAGCGAGTTAACCTGTGGCATTTCAGACGAGTGTTCCTCCAGTCATGGCATTCCACTTGGGTAGCCTGGGTTTCTTGACTCCTTTCGGGTTCGAAGATATTGAAGAAAAGATCGAGAGCGTTGTCAGTGGACATTCCTACTTAACCTTACGCAGCAGATTACAGTGCGTACTGGACAATACGGAGACACGCGCTAGCCCTGCTCCCGCAGACAGCCCAGTCGACGGCTGTGGTCGCGACGGATCCACATTCGTTATACTTAACGATGTGGTGATCGATCGTGGTCCGTCGCCGTACCTTGTCCACATTGATCTCTTCGTAGACGGACAGATGGTGACGTCTGTCCAAGGCGACGGCCTAATCATTTCCACTCCGACCGGTAGGTGAACCTTGAGCACTAATCTTGAGCGGAAACAAGATGCTGAAGCGACTTAGCTTCGAATTTATCTGAAAATTGAAGACCTCTGCTTTATGATCTCATGTACCTGAATACAACCGACAATGCATCTGTCGCAGTTCCAAGTATGCAGGTGACTTTGATGTGCTGTTTTAGGTAGTACGGCGTATGCTGTGGCGGCTGGTGCGTCCATCATGCATCCAGCTGTCCCAGCGATCATGATCACTCCAATCTGCCCGCATTCCTTGAGCTTTCGGCCCATCGTCATTCCAGCAGGGTGCGAGTTGAGAGTGACGGTTTCCGACAACGCGAGGGATCCAGCTTGGGTGTCTTTCGATGGTCGGAACCGGCAGCAGTTAAGCCGCGGAGACTCAGTCAGGATTACGTCCTCTGTGTACCCTCTGCCCTCGATCTGCGCGGCGGACCAGATGCAGGACTGGTTCAACGGCTTGGCTGGATGCTTGCACTGGAATGTCCGGAAACCACAGAAGCCATTGCAGCAATAGCGTTTACCTGCTCGTGCAACGTTAGGCTCTGCGCTTGATGGAATAAATATCCCTGTCTTTTCGCCCCGGCTTTTGGCTTTTGAAGGAATATAGTTTTTTATGATGGCTTGTTGCCCCGAAGTTTTTAGAATTTTATGATACTCGCAAGGAAGACCGATGACCATAGTTGGACCACTGTCCATCGTAATATATCTTTTATATTTTTCAAGGCACTTTTTGGCATGTTACCGTCTGCTTCGTTTGGGCGTTCGCGCTCACGAAGTAATAAGTTCTTTCGGGAAGCTGGGCTTCGCTGCGCTGAACATTCTGAAATAAAGTTGATTTAAGAATCAGGATATGGATTGTCGTTAGGCTGTTTGGCGTTGTCAGTTCTTCTTTGACGTAGAAAGAGCCATTGCCACGGTCGCGCTGAAAAAGATCGTGCTGAGGAAACTGGAAAGTCTCGTTTCTGCGTGAAAGTACCCAACCACCTGTTGCGTACGTTTTAGCGGGCTTCCGGCCTGAATCTCTCAATCAGCTGTTTTCGCTAATCAACTTGATCGGTCCCCTTCTGAAAACGTAAACATTGAACAAACTCTAGCGCTCCATCTTTTTTCTCTCTAATTACATGGTTGCATCCTCAAAGTCTCTCGGTTTGCTGCTCAACCATCTTCCTTTCAGTCGAACAGTGTAGCAACAGAGAGAACGGACACGGGATGTCGCGAGCTTGTTTGTGGAAACTCTTTGAGGGAATCGATATGGGAGATATCGAGGCCATATCCGCAAGCACCGTCCTCAGGTACAATTATGCGCTCGCGCGGAAGTTGTAGTTCCTTTTTATCTTTGTTCTGTTCGTGGAGGATTGTTTTCCGCCATGTTTCAGGCTGAAGGACGTGGAATCGAAAGAATCGCTCGACTATCTGGATGGGTTATCCTTCGAGTCATCCAACTTTGAAACCACCACTCTTCAAGACGTCTGCTTCTGCGTACGGTATGACAGTCCTTTCCCTAGAAGCTTTGAAGTGTCTCGGTATCATCAGATATTACAAACGCTTTCCTCTTAGCAAACGGCTTCGCAAGCTGCATCATGTGGATAGGGTGCTGGATCGTTCTCGAAACGGTATTACCTTGACAGTTCTGGTTTACAAATATCATCCTCACTGCCGGAGGCATACGTATATAATTGCTCGTGCTGCAGGTAGACATGTCTATTTGAACGAAACTTTATACTCTACCAGATTTCTAATACTGCATCTCATCAAAGCGCTTCGACGAATAAAAAGGTAGGATGACTTCTGCTGGCGCTTGTCGCACCGTAATGTTACCAATGCTCGAATTTCCAGCACAGAGAATGCTGCTTCTTCCCTCCAAGACTTCAATTCTGTACGCACTTGCTGGAAACTACTCAGAGATCTCCTTCTACCTTTCGGATTCTTACATGAGACGAATACGTCTGCAACAAGAACGAGCGACCAAAGTACGGTACGTATCATCCTTGCAACTTTCTTTTAAGACAGCGAACGTGATTCTTTCACAGAGTCCCAATCATTATATTGTGATTCGTAGCACACCTCCGAAGTACATCAAATCTATCTGCACTTGCACCTGGAGGTTCTCGGTTTGGTTGCCTTCGGTGCATCTGAGATCGACCGTCTCTTCCCGCGTAAATAGTTATTCTGAATTGATAATGCAGGCCGTCATTTGAAGAACACTGCATGTTCGTTTCCAGAGTTTTCGGCCAGCTTGTTGGAAAACCGTGTGTGGCTGAGGAAGCACGGAAATGAAGAAGTCTCAACTCTGAGTCGACACTTGGTGGAATTCTCATTGGAGAATCTTGTCCTCTTCGCACTCGCCGAGTACAACAAGGTGGATTTCCCTCGGACCAACAGCACCATTAATACTTTCCTTACCAATCCCATGTTGGTGTTTAGTTGCAGAAAAACAATTGGCTTCATCTTTTTAGCTCTGTTCCCTATCCGTGCGACTGTTTCTACAAGTCTCTTATGACGATGATTAATCTTCTTAGTCCGACTTTATCCTCCTCGAACCAGTTCGGCGAACTTATAGTGGCTGTCTGGAAGCATAGGGAGTTCACCAACAAGGACCTGTTTCAAATCGGCGAAGAGATACCCAGTAAGCGTTCTTCGCCCAGTCTGCTCTTATCAACAGGTTACGATCTTGCCCGTCTTATCTGCAGGGTCGGATGTGCTTTTCATCACGCATCATTTTCCGGAAGGCGACCTTCCAGAATCTTGCCTATGGTTTCTGTCACATGTCGCTGCCTTCCTGCGCGAAAAGGATGATGCGGTCGGTGTCGTAGCGATCAAAAATCCGATCGCCGAGAAAGTATTAACTGAGCGCATTCTGAACCCGATACTTTCACGATTGGTATGTCCACCATGCAACCCCTGTGTTCAATCTGCAGTTTCTTGACCGCAAACCTCGTCACTGAGTTTTGTGTACCATCGCAGGACCGAAAGGGAAACGAAGCTGAATGCCGGTATGTGGTAATATGCCTGCAGCGGATACAAGTCATAACAGGTCCGCAGAACCTTGCGCTTGCAGCTCTCCTGGAGTACTTCTTCCGTCACATCGTGAGTACACGCGCCTGGCCTAACTGTTGGCATGGACAAAACAGTAGGCAGCCGGCCGAAAGCGGCAATGCACATTAGAATAATTAGATTGAGCTGGCCATTGCCGCTTTCGACCGGCTGCCAACAGTCTTGTCCATGCCAATGCAACAGTTAGGCCAGGCGCGTGTGCTGCTCTATACATATCGGTGTTCGCCTTGAAGCAACTTTTGTCGCCAGATCATTGGAACAGTAGACAGGTTCTTCGTAAGTTGTGACACTGGTCAGACTGATGGCTATTTGGTTTGCAGAATGAGAGCTTCACGCTGTTACAGTCGTCGGTCGAGAACCTGACCGTAATTCCAGATGACTGTTTCGTATGGGGGAAGAAGTGGTCCAACGACGACTTCGAGTCAGCGGAAATGTGGTCTCTGGGAAGCACATACCTTTCCTTCCAGCGGTTTGCCCACCTGCTAGTCTGGGCCATCCACCAGGGTTTTGATACGTGGAAGCGCGTGAAGGGGCGCGTTCTCTCAAAGTTCCACACAAAGTTCTTCAGTACATTAAAAGAGGCTGGATGGAGCCATGTCTTCGATCTAGTGCTCATCCTAGCCGGCAGAACCAACGACGCCACAGATTTTCCCGCACTGTTCTGCGACGTGGAGTTGAACAACAACTGGAAAAGCAAGCAAGATTGTGACAGAATAGCTCTGGTATGGCGAGGGTTCTTCGCGGTCATCGCCGCATGTCAGCAGCGGAAGCTCGAACATGCTGGCTTGGTCCGCAAAGTCGCTGCAGAATTCGAGTCCTCCGCCAAGTATTGAATATCGCTTTGCATACGGTAGTATATGAGGACAGTTCACATTCTATGATTGTGACCAGGGATGTCTTTTCACTTAGGAATCTCCTGAGGTATCGCTCGGATCCTTCGTTATGGAGTCATGCATGGAGCGTTGTCCTCGAGTACCTTCACGTTCTTCCTGGTTTCCTGACGCTGAGTCCAAGCTCTCTGACCACGCTGTCAGTCCTGATTAACAGCGGTGTGGCCGAGTTCTTTCAGATCTACGTAGACGAAACCAAGCAAGGGAAGCTGCTTACTCTATTCAGTGATCTCTTAGACGACTACCTGAAAAAGTTCCCCAACTGGTCCTACGCCCTGACAGGAAGCGATGGTAGACATCATCAAGCCTTTCTCAGCAGTGCTTTTCTTAGCCTTTTACAGCCAGTCAAGAAACTTCTGTTGAGCAGCAAAACGTTACAGTATCCTGAGTTGGCAGCATCGATCTGCGCGAAGTGCACATTGTTTGGCTGCGGACCGCAGGCTTTCGGTGGTGTGGCGGACTCACCGACTTCCTTGCTCCAGATGTTCATTAGTTCAGTCGATATTCCTTGTTCAGCCTTGGCCATGTACCTTTCTCAGGTTCTTCCACAAGCACAGATCATGGGAATGCTGAAGAAGGACGAAACGACGGACTCGAATATCGTGAGAAGCTGGGTTCGGAGCGCCCTCGAACTCAGCGCGGAAAACTCGAACGTCAAATCAGTTACATGGTGAATAAAATAAAATATGTTCAAACAAATAAAACTTAAGGAGGAAAACGCAAAATACAATTAAAATCTGCAGTTGTTCTCATTTAGAAATTGACGCAGTCTGTTTGTAGCTTGGTCAAGAGACTGCCGGAGCTTTCGGACTTCGACCTGGAATACCTCGAGTACAGCTCCATCTTTCCCACTTTTGTCAGAAGGTGCGGTGAGAACCTGACCAACCAGCCAGACTACAGTTCGAGAATGGCTTACCAAAGACGATGTCAGATCTACTTCAGCGACCTACACAAGTTTATGCTGAACGTTGTACGGCAGAGCACGTCAGCGGACCTGATGGATTCCTGTATCGCGAATGGCGGACTGGTCATCCGCCACTGTTATTCCATGCTGTATAACCGCTCGAAAGCCAACACGACTCTCCGTATGGTTGTGGAAACAGTCCTGGGTGCTTGCGACAACCCGCTGGTGTCGAACGGTTTACGTAGTCACATGTCGCTGTATTTTGGGGCTCTTTGTCAGTTGGACCTCAAACTGGACCAACAGGCCCGCGAAATCTTTTCGGCTTTCGTGCGGCAGACCTTCCTTCGGTTTTGTTCTTCCCATTCCGTTGACCAACATCCCTTACAGGTACAGATATTTCTCTGTCGAGGCACTTTCATCCGGCTAGCCCAAAATAACTTCACGTCTGTGTTTCTTCCAGAAGGCGATCGAAGCGGAACAAGGAACCCGACCAGATAGCTGCGCTTTCGCTATCCAAGTCCTCTGCAACTCGTTCATGCTGCATGTTGCCTTGCCGCAGAACGCAACGTTAGCGATCCTATTTCTCCTGAAGCTCATCCCGGTAGTGTTGCCCAGTGTACTCGCTTCTTGCCTGGACACGGTGTTCAACACCAGCGTCGATGTTTACCTGAAGGGGTCCGACAGGTCGCGAACGGACGCGCAACAGCTGATCATTCTTTCCCTGAATCTCCTACAGACTTGTCAGAACCTCCAGCTTAGGTATGCACTGCATTTTTATGTCGCAGTACAGTGGTTGACCTACGAATAATTTGTTCTTCTAGGTCTTCTTTCGCATTGGCTGTGCGAGAGAAGACTCAATCTTCCATGCAGTCCCATCCTGCCAATCTCTTGGTTTTACTCAACCTTCTCGCGGACGCTGCCCCAGAACTCCTGTACGGAATTACTCCACTTCTCAGCCAGATCGCCAACGGGGTATCTGGATCGAGCACGCTCTACCAGACCGCAAGAGCCCGGTAAGAGGAATCCTTCCAGGTCCGTTCGCGCGGTTTTACTTACCCAAGAATGTATTTCGTTTGCAGAGAATCTTACGACGCATTGTTGAAAAAGATCGAACTTACACGCAAAAAGCAACTGTAGTTTAGTCAACAGAAGTGTTATTACATGCTGTAAAATGTCCACAGAATCAGTGGATTCGTAACGCATACAGTACTGAACTGGCATTTTTGGAGTGCACTGAATGTCAAGGAGTTTCATTTCTTGCGTCCTCCGCGTTCCTTTTGCTGAAGATAGACGACAGCGCCCGGCGTGATGGCGCACGAAGCGATGCTTTGCGTATCTTTCACGTATACTCCCTCAAACTGCACTTTCTGTTTTCCTACTGGCATTCCCAGTTGATCTTGTATCTTAGTCTTGATATCTGTGACTGTGTCAGTTGGTAGTAGAGTCAAACTCAACATTTGTCCATTCAGCTTCCATTCAGACTTGTCAGCCACATGAGGAACCTGAACCTTGAAGGTAATCGGTCCTTTGTACAGCTGTAAGAACTCTTCCTCAGCTGCGTTATCCTGCTTCTGCCTTTTTGCTGCTGGTTCGTCTTCGTCTGAATTCAAAACACAAACACCCCCATAAAAATCAAAGCAAAACAGCGTTTAAAACAGGAAAAAGTTTACCTTCGTCGTCCGGTTCAGGAAGAGGCGCAGAAATGACAGGTGGTGCCGACGTCTTTGGAAGTAACGGCTGTACAGATGGCAAGAAAGCGGGTGTTGGTGGCAGGAAGCTCATACCCATCCCAGGAGGTCGTAACATGGAGGTGGCAGTCGGTGGAGGAGCGAACGAGGGCAACTTTACTGGTGGAGGTGCAGGAACAGAGATGTTGGCTGGTAGGGAAGGCGGAAGTAAAGGTGCAACAGGTGGTGGTAGTGGCACCGATACCGTTGTCTGAAAAACAAAATAAAACATCTGCGGCTTCAATTCTAAAACTATGGTCTTTTCATTTCGACATTTTGTACAGGAAAAGACAAGAAAAAATACCTGTGGCCCAATTTTGTCCTTCTCGGGATCAGGTACCAAGCCTTGCGCTTTGGCCATCTCGAATTGGTGATTTCGCTGTTCTTCGGGTGTCACATTCTTCGCGGCTTGTCGCATTATCGAGTCAGTCGAACCTACAAAGCCATCCCAGACTACCTTCCGTTCCTGTTCCTTCGAGGCATCTCCAATTTTGCGACCGATGGAAGTCTCTTCGGCGCCGGAGCCGAAGATATCCGAACGACGTTCGGCTAGCTGCCGGAGTTGCTGACTGATATCCGATCCAGTAGCCAACGACTGTTCCTGATTCATCTTATCCATGATCTGCCTATCTCTTTGCTGAAGATGCTCTGGATCCAGCAGGCTATAGCGCAGATGCTCAGACAGCTTCGCAACTGGGACGTTCTCTCCGGTGATCGATGACTTGACCATTTCGTGAGTCTTCGGCGCCACATTAACTGTTCGAGCACGTGGATCGTACGGCCGGATGATGATATTCCCTGCAAAACAGCAAAGAAGATTGTGAAAAGGTTGATCTTACCTTCATCAATTGGAACTTAAGGCGGATGATTTGAGTCAGATCGTTTTCCCAAGCTGCGCACGCTGTCAGCTAGTAAAGATGGAAACGTGCGCGACTTCAGACAACGATATGGTTCAATTTAGCTGCCCACGTCCCGGTTACTATGAATCGAAGTAATGAAAGGGTTTTAAAGTTGGAACGGGAATAAACAGCAGGACTTACCTGGTATAACCGGAGCCAGGACTGGTGGTGGCATGGATGGCGGCGGTACCGGCATCGGTTGTGGACCTTCCTTTGGTTCTTCCCTCGGAGGACTCTGAGGTGCCATTTCTTCCTCCTCGATCTCCATTTCCACCGTAATGTCATCTGCCTCGTGGGCTGGAACTGTAGTCTGTCTGCTCTGTTGTTGCTGCTGTTCCTGTAACATGCGTTCGTAGAGCAGACTTCGCGCACCCACTTCTTCAGGAGTGGTGGGCGCCGGGAACTCTCCTTCTTCCCACTGCTGGTAGTCGATGGTCTCGACAATCGTGAAGTCATGCCAGTCAATCTGTGCGTAGGCCACTCTTTCTTTCTCGTTCTCCTCATCTTCACGTTCCTTCTCACGTAGGTCTCGTCGATACCATTCTGCCCTGTATCGTACATCTTCCAGCACCTTCCTCGGCCGGGCTGCTTCAGAGCGTAAGTCGGCAACAATGGATCGAGGTGGTAGCAGAATCTTCGTGTACTGCTCGACTAACTTAGTAAAGTAGTCAAAGAGACTGTGTTGGGGTTTAAGAAAGTCAAACTGAAAATTCTTCGACTCTTTGTCCATGAGTTCGGCCAAAAAGTCCCTGCCATTCTTCGCTACACACTGTGCTGTTAGTCGTACCACTTCCAGGTCGAAACTAGAGATCGTCGGTGCATCTGCGAAGAACTCGAACTCGGGTGGAGGATCTTTTAGAGTGATGACGTCCAACTGTCTTCGCAGTTTTTCTTGGACCGTGTTTGTTGGCGCAATGGGAGGAGGACTGCAAATCCCATACGAAAGTTAGGAAACTTGGGCTGGTGAGTTGCTGCAATATCAACGCACGCAATGGTAGTCGGTCACCCTCAGACACGCCAAGACTCACGGATGGCCGACGTGCCTCCTTTTGCCAACGATGCCAGTGCGCACTAATCAACGATCAAAGCTTACCTGTATGGTCGAGCTTGCACTTGAGGCTCTTGTGCCTTTCCTTGCATGAATTCTTCCACCTTATGTTCATAGTACGCGTGGTATGGATCTCCGTGATTCAAGAAATTAAACTTTGGATTATTCGCTTCGTTCTGCCTGATTCGAGCTTCGAAATCCGTTCCATTACGTGCGACAAAACTGGCAGTTTTGTCGACGATGTTACGCAGTTCAGGAGGGGGATAGATGATGCCGATCGATGGTGTGTTGTAAACTTCTCCTTCGTTCTGATCGTCTCGCACATCAGGCTTCAGGATGAACTCTTCCGGGATGTCATTAGGAACTCCGTCGACTGCAACCATGGCAGAATCTCGAAGTCCACGCTCTTTATTGGACAGCAGACAAAATGTCTACCGGACTGGAAACAGGACGGTCGTTCCAAGCCTGGATACGTCTGGTGTGCCCACCGATCTTTAAGGCTTATAACCTAGAAGACCTAGATAGAAGACTGGTAGCTCTCGATCCTGTGCATCGAATAAAGAATCCGTAATTCCGTATCAACGAAATGGAGGAATCTCACTCAGATCACTGAGTTCAGACTTCAGAAGTCAGAAACGTAGAAGGCTCTAAAGCGAAAACAAATTGCTATCCCGAAGGTCAAACTAAAGATTACATTTACAGCCCCAAAATTTCAAGGGTAACCCCAAAGACAGGGCAGCGCTGAGGTGAAATTCTCAAGTTCAAGTTCAGCTTTGAAGTTTTTGTATCATAGGTTCCCGCCCTCAAAGTTTCCTCTTACCAAGTTTGCTCTTTCTGACCTAGGAAGTTCTTCTCTCCGGGCCACCGAAGCTGGATAGCATGTAGAGCAGTAGAATACACAAGCCGCGTTCCTCTCTGGCTGGGGGACTCTCCAGGCAAACAGGAGGTACAGGACCGACAGTCAGCTCTGCTTCGGGTGGACACTGGGTAAGTGCTGGATGGGGAACTGATGGTCAAGTTGCTGTTTGCCAACCTTCCAGTCCTTCTGGAAAATTCTATCTTTCCCAGTTGACTGCAAAGGTTTTAGGTTTCATTGACGGTAGTTCAATGGGAGTTTTCCGTCAGCAGAATGCGGCCCGTGGGTAGTCCGAGCGATTACGTTTGACTAATCAGTTTAGTTTTAGCCCGTAACTGAAATCCCCGCGAACTCGAAGCACCACGATGGACCAACAGGACAAAAGGCAATGGGAGAAAACGTGGATCGGAACAAATCCTACCGAAGCTTGGAAACTTTCGTCTTCGAGACTGCTGGACAACGAAGGGGAAATCAACAAGGCTACCACCAGACTTTCAGAAATTGAAGGTATGCGGAAATATGACTGCTTCCGGTTCTTATCGATACCGAAAAATTCTGCTCCAAACGAGTTTGATGCGTAGTTGTGTTTCAATTTCACAGACAAGATTGAGGAACTTCTGAAAAGTATCCTGGAAGCCGAGATGACTTCAGTTCCTGCCGACGAACTGCAAGCGAAACTGGACTTGGAAGTGAAAAACCTGCGAAAGCGTAAGTTAACACCAAATGTAATACGGGGTTAGTTTCTCTGTCGACTATCGTTCTTCAAGTTAGCGAGATCAAATCCCGGAGCGAGTAGGTGCTGGATTCGTCTCAGAAATGACAGATGGTGGCAAAGAGGTGGAGAGACAAAGCGATCGATAGGGTAGTTTGTTTGGATTGCCTTGCTCAGATAGGAGGTTGAGAGACTTCCGCTATCCGGCCGCTTGATTGTTCCGAATCGCGACGATGCCGGATCGCATACCCAATAGTTTTCCGTTGTATGTCTGCAGGAAAAGAGAGCGGTAAGGTGAAATTCGATAAGACGCCATTTCGATCTGCCTGACAAAATCTCTGGATCGAATGTCACTGCTCAAGGTTATTTATCCAAGGCTTCCACGGAAAGAATCTCGATCTACTCTTCTCCATCAGCCGACGGTTTCTTTCCTCTTCCCTGCCTTTTCTCTTTATTGTTGTGGCAGATCTGTGTTAATTAACATGGCTCCTTCCCCGTTCACTAATTAATGATGGCCAAGCATTTCCTTACTCTTCATTGCTTGATCGTCTGCGGTTCCGTCCGTTTCTCTTAATTGCATAGTCAGGCGAGATGACGAGGACGATAGCAGCCCGTGAAAGACTAATGACGGATACTGTGTAAACAAACCCCGCCACATGTTTTCCCTCTGGCATCTGTTTTCTGTCAATTATTTGTTACAACCCAGACTTCCAAAAAACCTATAAACTCTCATAAATTTTCAGAAAATCAGAATTACAGTACTCCTTCCTGGCTCGATTGAATAAGAATGGCATGAGGAGCTTTCTAGGTGCGAAAGAGTATGCAGTGAGGAGTTTTTCGGATACCTGTGGAACCTGGGCAAGATGAACTTATCCATGCAGCTGAGTTCGATTTTTATTTCATCAGCAAGCGAAAAGACGAGTTTTTAGTGCGAGTTGTGAAAAGTAGGTCCTTCGGGATACTGTGACTTAACTGCACATCTGTGATGGTCTTTCGAAAGGTTCTTCGGGATCGAGGCGACTCGTGAAAATTTGGAAGCGAAGAACTTTGCTAAATAAACGGAAGGAACGACACACATGGCGCTTTATGGGCAACCGCCCACATTTTAGTTTACATGAGCGCTTCTGGGCTGCGACTCAATCTGAAATGTTGCATTTTGTGTATTTAGGAAGTCGGAGAGAGAAGCGGCCGTGAATATTTACTCGCTAAATGGCTCCTAAAAATATTGTCGTTATGAGCTACTGTATGGATCATAAGCGTCCATATTGACGACGCTTGCGTCGGTAAAAGTCGGATGACCGCAGGGCACATTCGCTACAAGTCCACATAAACATGACTGCTAGCTTCACGGCGACCACATAACTTTTGAAAGCGGCATCGACGTGGTAGAAGATGAGCAAATGGACGGTGAAACGGTCATGCTTAATTAGAGTGTGTAAACAGCTTCCGGTTATATCATGATCATGGAGCCGCGCTTGATTCTTTCACGCTAATGGCTCTTAATTACACGCGCGAGCCTAACCGGAAAAGTATGCGACCTGATGTCCAAGAAGGAAGATTCGGCTTTACGGCAGATCACTTTTCAACGGAACAGAAAACTGCCTCTATCCAAATGATCTCTACTTCATTCAGACGTAAACCGATTACCGGAGAACCCGGAAGTAAAATGGTGTATTTAATTTTTCTGCGTGTTGGACGATAGTAAACTTGATCTTGGGCTACATTCTATCACAAAATTCATAATTCACATTGGCCAAACGAAACTAGACTAAAAATTGTTTTCGAAACTGGAAACAGACGGTCTGCGATGAATCTCGCGGTTGCGACGTAGTGCGGAAGATGGTGTACTGTACGTAAAGACGTAAAGGTAGCTTTTCATGCTCTAGTTGTAAAACTACTGGTGTAGGAGGGGATGGAGAAAAAACCATCGATGTCATGTTTATGGTCTGGTTCGAAGCGGAACAATCAGTCTAAAAGTATAGGTGCACATAAAGGATCCGTATAGAGATGCAGTGCTCGTTACCGCGAGAAGCGCGGTGCTGCCTCGATGGTCGTGTGTGGTTCAACTTGACGGGTTCTGCGTCAAATGTGCCGCGCTTAATTTGAACTTCCGCTCGTAACGTAATACATCCATTCTCGGGCATAATCTGCCTCTTCCGAAACTTACCGCTTGACCCGTCTTTCCATCTGATGAGAGCATCCAATATCATTTTGATTAAATATTTATTTTACTTTTTACCAGACCTTTCAGAGGCCGAGCATGTCGAAAAACCAAAACGAGGACATTTTCGGTCCGCTGGTTTCAAATGATAAGTAATATTAAACGAATACTACTCCGACGGAAGAGATCGAATGTACAATAGTATTTATTACACAACGAAACTTTGAAATTTGGGGCGTTGGCAAACTCACCCAGATCGTTGTATCAAGAGGCGCACGTTTACGGTGTTTTTGGCTAAACCTTTGCGGCAGCTGGGACAATGATATCAATGGATTTATTTGGATCTTATTTATGTCCCACTTGGATTCTTTAATCTGAAACGAAATTAATATTATGAATATTCTTGAGTTTTTTCGTATAACATGATGTGGTACTCGTACTGCTTTCAATATTTTAGCCACGGTTCCGATGTTTTTGCAAGGGATATGCGAGGCACGCGGGAAATACGAGGACTGCGTATCCGGGCAGCGATGTCGGAGCGAGAAGAGGGCATGTCTTCTTGGTCCGAAAGAGAGCGCGACGATTTGATGGAAGTATGAGGCGCTGGTTGTAACACCAATGCGCGATGAAGGGCGCATCTCGGTTTCGGCCTGTCCGCGCTGCCGAAGCTCTTCTGTAACATAGGCGCCCTCTCATTTGCTCTTGCGTTGGCTGGTCCGGATCCGGGGCGAGCTGCTTGATATAACAGCTATCTCGGCGATTTAGAGCGAGCGAGATCAGCGAGGGCTATATGTGGTGGTGGCAGGAGATGTGAACGAGACCGAGAAGAGATGATCGAATCGTACTCTACCACTGACAAAAAACGGTATGAACAGCAGATAACGCCAACCGGCAACCAACTGTTGCTTATAACTGGGACTTGTCTTCTTCTCTCACTTCGCCTGTCCGATCGACCAGTACAGACGGAGTACTAAACGGACCCATCCATCCATCCGAAGTCACTTCGTCACTTCGCGATTAGATAACAACGGGACCAGGCGCCTAAATAATCCCTCTGTGCCATTTCCCAGTTCCATTAGACGCTTTTCCATTTCCTTCCAGTTCTTGATCGCAGCCGGACTCGCTCACATTTTCCATACGGACTATTACTTCCTCGTCGTTTCGTTTGTCGAGCCTTATAACGGCTAGTTCGGGTTTTCCGCCGTCCATCGCTAGCATGCTGCACAGCATGGGTATTCCGGCTCGGTACTCGGTCCTTCCGCCCATGGGGGTCCAGAACGCGGGCACCCGGAACCCCATGTCGTTGCTGCCGCCACCAACCATGGGTTCCTTCGGACCACCATCGTCCTTGCAGATGTACCTTCACAATCTGGCCCAAAGGGAGAGCATGATCCGCAACGCCTTCGCCGATTACCTGAAGCCGGTGTGCTCGCAGGAAGGAGAGATCATGTTAGACGTCGAATGTGGAGAGAACCGCGGGCTGCTGTACCTGTCCAGATTTTGCCAAGGAAGCAAAGGACCTTGTATCCGCTTTGAAGATATGTGGCTGACTCCCAACGAGTTTCAGTACATCAGCGGTAGGGAATCGGCCAAAGACTGGAAACGCTCGATAAGGCACCAAGGAAAAAGTCTCAAGTTGCTCCTGGCCAAAGGAATTCTCACAGTCCATCCGTCATCGTGCAGTTGCACCGGCTGCAGAATCAGCTCACCTGTGGTAAGCTATCTGTTTTGAAAATTGGAATGGAAAGAGGCCCCTACTGAATGACGGTCACAAAATGATATTTCAATTTTTTCTGTTATGAATATTGTGTAAACACTGGTTTGTCAAAGGTCACCAACGCATCAAAAAATTCTTGACGCCTTGATCCATCACGTGCGTCTGAAGACGGAGAAGCTACTTTTCACGAGCAAAATTACTTTGATATTAATATCTTGTTGTTTCAGAAAAGAAATAAACCCAGTTAAGAATAGTTTGGCGAAAAACAAACTGTTAAAGAGTATTGTATCTTGGTTCACTGCTTTGTCCGAAATAACGCTTTGCACAGTATACTTTAATTGTGGAGGGTGTCGCAAGGCTTGGTTTGAAGTTTGCACAATATTGCCGAAGAGTCAGTGTAAACAGGATGGTCTTAATTAATGGCTGTCGGCTGGTGACTCGTTAGTTCGTCCTTTATGAAGATTGGAGAACGGTTGGGTGGCGCACTTCAAGATGATATTGACACCTGCTTCAAACAGCCGACAGCGGCGAACGCTTGGCGAATTAGAAGCCTGTAAAACTTATTTACTACTACATTTACTTCTTTCAACAATTGGTCAACAGGTACGGTGACAATTATCGGCCATAAAGCACGGCCCATAAAAGAGCCAATTCGGCACGCGATAAATGCGTCCGAAAAACAGCGTAATATAAACAACAAGCTTTGTGCTGTAAAATCCGTAGGCTGAACCTCCAATCAACCAAGAAAGCCGATAAAATTTTACCGGTTTCAACTTAAGCTACTGGTGATATTTCTTTGATAGAGTCTGAATTTTGCGACTACAAGAATCGAGATATTATAGTAGAAGAGTAACTCCAGGGATGAAAACATGTCTACGACGAAAAATATTGCTCGGGATGCTCAGGAAAGTACAAGAAGTTCGAGAAGTAGAACATTCTTCTGTGGTTCTCGAAAACTGATTATGGCGCATCGTTTACTTGAAACTTTAGACCGGAGGCTTTCCAGCCCAGTTGTGAGCCATCTGGCCGAACTTTAAACAGATAGGAACCACGTTCTTGTTTTGGCGAGCCAGTTAAGCAGGACATTACCAAACGGTCGGTTGGATCAACTCGGTGATGTTTATGTCGCCATAGTACGAGCTATCTCACATTCACGTCTCGATCTGTTTTTTTCTTTTCGTCGGAATGAAATAAAGCGAAGGGGGTTGTGTTGATGCCGATGAGTAAAGCGTTTGCGCCTTTTGTTTTGACCGACGGTGTGTGACAAAATGTGCACCCTGGGTTCGATAAAAAGCTCGCTACATTCCGATATGTATCGTTCACGATCGTCTATTTTCGAAGAGCAGGAAGCACGCCTGAATAGATTTTCGTATAAAAATGCACGGCGACCGATTGGCGCCAAGCGTGTACCTGATGATGTTAACGATGTTGACCTTTGACGACCAGTTTAATCTATTTGTCGCCTGCACGGTAAACCAGACTCAAAATTAGCATCGCTGTTCAAAAGATGGGGCAAATTTTTTTGATGATGTTTCTTTTGCAGAACCGCGGAAAGTTGTCAGGATTCGCTCCACGATTCGACGAAGGGGGTCCAGATTACACCGACGCACCTGATGATCGGCGAGTGAACCCCGCTAACCTCCAAGATCAGTTTGCGAGGAAATTTGCCGAACATGATCGAAGTCCCAGGTGAGTTCTTGCAGCATATTCGTTGAGCTGTATACTCTGTTCAGTCAAGCGAATCTTGCTAAATTTGTCGTGGAGCTATCGTGGAACTACCAATACACTAACAGCTCTTTGTCATTGTAGCAATCCACCTGGATCGGAGGAAGCTCGCCGGTCTCCCGCTTCTCCCGAACAGAAACTGAAGAAGCAAGCTTTGTCCGTAAACCATGGTAGGTGACCCACAGGTGTTTCAGTTGTAGTTAGAGGTTTTTCGACAGTTGAGAACGAACCTAAGGACGATGCTCATCGTTTTGCGTCTTCAGACGGACAGAACATTTTCATGACCACGAAGAACGTTCCGACCGGAAATGGAACAGATTGGTTTTTCGACAAACCGCTCATACAGCATCTTCCTGGTCTGAAAGAACGCTCTCCGGCCTCGGTACACGACACACATACCGAGCCGCTGTCGTTCTTGAGGAACCTAGCACGAGACAGCATGGCAGTGAAGTCTGACGGGATCGCACAAAAGCCGAGCTTCCCCTTCTACAAGCCAGTTCCGCAAATGCACCCAGGAATAATCAAGTAAGCTTCGGCGCAACCGAGTTCCGAAAACCTTTTCAAACTTCCAAGCCTCTCAGTAAAACGGCTTGGCTTTCTATGACATATAGCAACATGGTTCTTTGTTCCTCGTAGCACGGGGAATTTGGACTTCAACGATGTGATACGGATGAACTCAATCCTTCAAAACTCAAAGTCGCTGTTCAGCAACCCCAGCGTCTCGCAAGCCTCGGCGTTTTACCATCTTCCTCCGTTTTCATCCGTATCGATACCAGCTCCATCAGGTTCGTGCCGCTGAAATTAACTTGAGCTCTTCTGTCATTTGAATCCATTTTGAATTCCGAGTTTCGTCGTTGCAGGTACATCTGATTCCTCGGACACACCGGTCCTCGGAACGTCGCCTAAGCAGGTCTACAGCGGTTCGCCGGCAACAGTGCCACCAAAGATCAAGGACCCAGACACTCCCCTGGACTTGTCGGGTGGGCTTAGCGAACGGAACGAAGAGGTTTTGCGAAGTCGTAAGCCGAAGAACCCGCCGCCCGTCCGGATTACCGAAGGTGTGTTCGGAAAGCGACGCCGTCTGGAGGACGATGCCTACGGGACGCCATCAGCGAGCGTCAACACGGAAGTAACCTCCTTTCGCCCAAAAAAACTAAGGCATCTGTATCACAAGGAAGCATATTCGCCATTGCAGAGCGTCAGTAACTCACCACTGAATATCCAAAGTCCTGAAAGTAATGTGGAAGTACAAGGAAGACGCAATGAGGACGCGGAGTCGCGTACATCCGATGAATTGCTCGAACGACCGCGATCGATTTGAATCAGGAGACCTGCAGATTATCTACACGTACTGATTTTCATGAATCGAGGCATTTATTGATGCTCACCGAATTTTACTTTTATCGGAGATTAACATGACTAAACAATGCTGTATTCTCGAAAATTTTGCTACAAGTTGATCAACGATTATCACACAGCAGAGCTAGTACATCCTTTTTCCAATTATCAGTACACTCTTTTGTTACATTATTCCAGTATCCCACTGTCCCATTGACACAATAAAAAAGTACTGTACCATCAAAGGTATCATATCTAAGCTAAGTATCACCGAAGAGAGTTGCAATGAATAGAAAGGGGAAAGTGACGATGCACAACTGATCAGCTGCGCATAAGGACGACTCGAAAAAAACCTAGAACTGTTCTTCACAAATAAGCATTTTTTTCCGGAAGTTCCGAATGGTTACTCCGCTTTTAGTCGAGCGAGCTGCGCTTCTATCTCCGCCGCTTCCTCGTCCTCCTGGACGCGCTGTTTCTGCTTACTCTGCGCAGCGTCCCCAATCTTCGCTCTGGAGGGAGCAGGGGCTTTGGACATCTACGAAGAGACCGATTTTGAATTTCATGTCAACAAAGCACTGTGTCAAACAATCCACAGTGAAACATATTCAAGATACCGCACATACCTGTCCGCCAACTTCAATTCCAATCTCGTCCAGGATACGACTAACGATCACGTTTTCTTCGCTTTCATCACCGGATTCCGTAAGGATGTCGTCTAAGGTTTCATTAACTGAAAGACGAGAAAGACATGAACATCAAGAGAGATTCTGAGAGAACCCCTGACTCGCAGGAGAAACTTACTCATTTCTTCTGACATATCCATCTTGGCAGATTCCTTGGAGAACTCCTGCATGATTTGTCCAACTTGCTGAGGACTCAGATGCTCATTCATGTTGTGCATGGCCTGTGTCGTCGACGCCATTGCCTCGCTCATCTTCACGTTCGATGTCATTGTCTGCAGCAATATAAGAAACGTAATTTAGCTACTGGAATACAAATTAACAAAATCCTTCTAGTAACTACAGAAAAGTTTGCCTACCTTTCCCTGCATTCTGATGCCGGTGATGTGAGAATTTGCCTGCATACTCCTGGTTTTCTGTTTCCGTAGCGCAAGCAGCTGCTTGACAAGAATCTTTACACCCTCCTAACAACAGAAAGAATAACTCATACCGTCGCTTCCGGAATACAACTGCAATGTTCATACACAGAACACATTTTATTAATACTTACAGGATTCTTTCCGTCCTTTGCCATCTTTTTGATATCAAGCTCCTACGAGGAAACGTTTCGTCTATTGTACTCGTACTCGCATTTGCAGTTCGACAAATGAAAAACACAACAGAAACTGAAGATTTTTAACGTACCAACTGTTTCTCTCGTCGCTCGAGCTCGCGTCGATCTCGATCAAGGTCCCGCTGCGTATGCCTTAGACTCTTGTCCTGAATTTTAATCTCTTCTGTGAATACACATAAAGTTCAAACCACGGAGTATCCCGTAACCAGATGACATCATTCGTCATAATTACGATCTATATGGATAAATAACTGCCTTACCTTTGACATCGGGCTTCTTCTTGCTGCTGAAGAGACTGGAGAAAGACATCGCTGACTTGCTCTACAGCGGACCACAAGCCGTGCCCCACAGATGCACTATGCTAAATGACCCGAAGGTTTTCCGGTGATGAAGATGGGGCGCCTTATGAAATCAAACTATTACAGGGAAATTCCGTCCACTTCCAGCCCAAGCTGCCCAGCCTTTCAAAATAAGATCGGCCGCGGACAGTTAGCAAGACAAACTCAGCTCCCCGAGTCTCTCAGGATGATCCTGCTTCCGTGCTCGATAAAAACAAGAGATGGATCACGTAAAAAGCTGAATATGTCGTTCAGAACTCACAACTTCAAATAGAAAAGAAGCACCTTCTTCAACTCGCGCAAAAATTTCAAAATAAAACGCCATTGTGCTGAATGACTCATACACACCTTCCAGTGTGAATCAAACTACCTTCCTATGAGTCAAGATAGGCGGAGACGATATGATTCAACGAATTAAAACCTACATTAACCATCACTGGTCCTCATAAATGGCGTAAGCAAATCAAAAAGCCTGTCTAACTTAAAATATTCTGCGTTAACGTTTACGCAGAAGTCTACCCCTACTTCTCAGACATATACTCTGACTGACCATATACCGATCTAATGACGTATAAGCTCAGCATGAGTTTCCCTGTTGATTGCTGACTGAGAGTTCCAGATTCCAAAAGCCTGATGTTACCGGCCTTCGATTAATTAATTTTCCGATTTTATTCATTCCGTAGGCTGACAAAATTCATCTCCGTCTTCTTGCAGGAACCAGCACGAAGAACTTTTGTGTGTTCCAGATCATCTGTGTGATTCTTGAAGATGTCTAACGTTTCCGCTCGTCCTTTGGTGACAGTGTACGACGAGAAGAATGTCCCAACCGGAAAGACCGTCGCTCTGCCGGCAGTCTTCAAGGCTCCGATTCGGCCCGACGTGGTGAACTTCGTCCACACCAGCATGCGGTTCAACACCCGTCAGGCGTGAGTATCTCTTTTCCTTCACGTTATAAGCGTGGGCTGATGGTTGGGGGTTGTTTGTAGATACTCTGTGAGTGATTTGGCTGGTCATCAAACATCTGCCGAATCATGGGGAACAGGCCGTGCTGTTGCCCGTATTCCGCGTGTTCGTGGCGGCGGTACCCATCGCTCTGGTCAAGGTATGTTCCTCTCACGGCATCCTCCTAGTTAGTCCTGGTCGATAAGCAGTGGAAGAATATTTTCCCTTCAGGTGCGTTTGGTAACATGTGCCGAGGTGGTCGCATGTTTGCTCCCACCAAGACTTGGCGACGATGGCATCGAAAGATCAACATCACTCAGCGCCGGTATGCCATTGCATCTGCAATCGCTGCTACTGGTGTTCCAGCTTTGGTGATGGCCCGTGGACACATTATTGACCAGATTCCCGAAGTACCGCTCGTCGTTTCTGACAAGGTTTGTGCTTAGTGTGTAACCGGAAGTTCAAATAGTAGAATGACTGTAGATGTTTGAATCAATCACTTGTTGTGTTGATTGGGATGAATGCGCTGTACGTCCGTATCCTTTGTGGATTCCCGAAGCTGTGCCGCCAATGTTTGGATTATTTTCAGGTGGAGGGATTAACGAAAACCAAGGATGCTGTCACCTTCTTGCGCCGAGTGCGAGCTTGGGGTGATATCTTGAAGGTGTATAAATCCCGTCGCCTGCGAGCTGGTCGCGGAAAGCTGCGAAACCGTCGTCGAATCCATAAGAAGGGCCCTGTTATCATCTACGAGAAGGATAATGGCCTCACACGCGCCTTCCGCAACATCCCAGGTACGCCGATTAAGTTGTTATAATGATGGAAGAAAGAGCATGCAGAATGTGAGCTTGGTTGGCATGTTCGCAGCCTTTCACTTCCACACTTCGTTCATTACATTGATTCGTGATAATTGCAGGTGTCGACGTTGTTCATGTCCGAACTCTAAACCTTCTTAAGCTGGCTCCCGGTGGTCATTTGGGACGTTTCGCCATCTGGACCGAGTCCGCTTTCCGCTTGTTGGACGACCTGTATGGATCGTACACCACCAAGTCTAAGCTGAAGACTGACTATAACCTGCCCCAGCATAAGATGTCATCGGCAGATTTGAAGCGTCTGATCCAGTCCGACAAGATCCAGGCTGTTCTTCGCCCTCGCCAGTCCAAGCCCTCGCGTCGAGTGGTCAAGAAGAACCCACTGAAACACATTCAGGTGATGCTGAAGTTGAACCCTTACGCCGAAGTCATCAAGCGAAAGGCTCATCTCTCCAGCATCAAGGCCCGAGCCACACGTGCCCAAGCAAAGGCACAGAAAGGCGGAGAAGCTGCCAGAAAGACTGATACTGGCGCTAAAGTGCAAACGAAGAAAATTGTTGCTAAGAAGGAAACCGTGACAAAAGTCACCACCACTAAAGTTGTCACCGCGTAAATGATTCACCTTGGTGTTTTATAAGATCGTTTTTCGTGGTAAAATAAATTCTGAAATTCGCAAAGAGATCGTGGGTTGTCTTCTTTGTTTCCTCATCGGTAATATTACAGATACAGTATTCGACCGAAAACAGTTCACTGGTTCAGTCACAGGATAACAAAGTCAGAGCTAGGTCCGATAAAATGATCAAACCAAAAGTTAGTCCAACTCAACAATACAAATCGACACTTCGTTTGCTAAGGAAAGTGTTATGAGAGCAGGCTGTTCAGACGGAAGCAGTTTCTTTCGACGTAGATTCGAAAACTGACAGCATACTGGAGGAAACGTTATCAACAAAATCCTGAATATTCTCAACGGTATATGGCTTTGAAGAGACCGGAGGAAGAACCGTCACGATGAGTTTTCCGGCTAGAAGAGACGAAAATGAGTTGGTTTCAACACAGGTACCGGAAGCAGCAACAGCAAAGTAATGATTATGCTCGCTCTTCTTATGTCTTACGATTGAATTTGTACGACGCTTTCTCGTAGAACGGAGAATAGCTGGACACCACGACAGGAATTACGGGGATTTGCGCTTGGATAGCCATATGGAAAGCGCCTTTCTTGAATGGTAGCAAGCCACCTTTATGGTTTCTTGTACCTTCCGGGAACACCCACAATCCAGCCTACGAAGAAAACGTGATTACAAGAACTCCAGAACTAACTTTTCTGACCATGAAATTGAAAGAGAACGAACATTCTTCTGTTTTATCTGACGAACTACTTGATCTATTGCCTCGCGCGATTTTCCTGGTCGTCTGTCCACAAGCACGCCACCGCATAACAAAACGGAAAGGCCGAAGGGTCCAGCGAACATCAGTTCGCGTTTACCCATAGCTGTACATCTTGCGGGAATGGTCGCACACATGGCTGCAAAATAAACTTTCGCTGACATGAATCTCTCAATCGGGAACATCCCCGAAAATAGTATGCATTAGACTGCTGATTGTGAATTTACGTATTAGGTCCAGCGAAGTTTGATGATTGCAGACAACAATGAAGGGTCCTTTTACGTCAAAATTCTCGAGACCTCGGTGTTCGATGGTAATCCCAAAGATCTGGGGGACTTTCAGGAACTTTATGAAGAGCCATGCAACGATGTCTCTATAACACAGAGCATGCACATACTGTACCAATCTTCCAGTAACATTTGGCAGACTCGAACTTACCTGGTGTTGTTGGGATCGTATGGATTGCGTATGGCCATTGGAACACTCACAGTACAGGTCAGCATAACGCAACACATGTAGATGAACTGCTTGACGAGGAACTGGAAAAAGGGGCTGACAGTGTAGAGCTTCCATACGGCAGGAATGACGATAGCCGCCAGCATGCAGAAATACTGCAGAAAACTAAACAGTCCGGAGGATGCGCCTGACGAGTCCATCGCGTTATCGAGTTGACGGTGACCATCCGCACTCCAACTGCAGCTTTGATGAGTGAGCAACAGCTTCCTTCTTCGATCCCTTTCGCCTCCTGGTCCGGAAATGGTTCAGTGGGCGAAGATGAGACTATTGGAAGTTTCCTCCTGATGCACAGCAGCTGATGTCTACGGCGTCCGCGCGGTTTCGGTTGACGACAGCTCAAACAACACTCAGACTCAAGTCCAGATTCCAGACTTCAAACTTTATTCTTTCAGTACGTACCGTGCAATGGTAATTAATCCAGAACGCAGTGAGAACGGGGCGGAAGTAATTAACAGTTTAATGATGTCCGAAAAGTGCATCAGCTGACAAAGGCCTCTTACGTAATGACATAAAGCCATTACATAAAAGTAGATACTGTATATATATACAGTCCTACCTGTGAGATGTGACAGTTCAAACGCCCGAAATCAGTTCCGGACGGTTCATGTATGCACGGATTTTCTCGCCATACTGTGCGCATGAGACTGATCAGCTGATCAAATACGCGCTTGATTACTTGAGCAACTCCAAAGACAACCGGACGTCGATCAGCTGATCGTGCTACGCAGTGCATGGCCAGGAGTCTCGTACAGAAACGCTGTTCGGTTGCAGAAGAAGCAATTGTCACATCTCACAGGTAGGACTGTATAGTGGTGGCTGGTAGGTAAGATGGCCCACGTGGTACATCGGTGTTTTGAAGGGTGCAATCAGACACGTGATCTTGTGGTTGAACTGTGCGTAGATGGCACTTGAAGATGGCCATGAAATCGATAAAATCCTGCTGGACATCGACCGGTTGATTCGTGCTGTGCCTCATTCCGGACAAGAATTCTACTCCAGACGCACCATCACGCCTTTTCCGCTACTCCAGGCTGCAAGTCCGGTTTTCTCTTCCTTCCGACGATGTCACAGAGTCTTCTTACGACAAGACAATAGCAGTGGACCCGGAAGCGCGCAGCATAACGACACTTTGATCTCTTCTAGGCTATCTGCTGGCACACGAGGAGCATCAGCTGACGATCTTCTGGAATATCCATTCACGTGGCGATCGCAGTCCCTGGGAATGTCGACCACGGAATCTAATGAAGATCTCCTGGAACAAGTGCTGTTCGCTTACGAAGTAAGGCTTGGAGAGTTTTGAAGGCATAGCCTAGGTGAACTTACCCATATCTTCCACACTGTTTCCGCGTTGCTTCGCCACGACAGGTTTCTTGATATACATATTTGCGTTCCCAGAATGATATAGTTCCGGAAAAGTCACTGATCCAGTTTCAGCAGGACACACTTGGCCCTTCTTTCAAGGGACGTCGCTACCAGCTGAATCCGGTTCCACTTTACTACAAAAATCCCAAATGCTGCTGCAACGTCAAGCTGACGATCTGCTTGTCGATTCTTCTGGCTGTACTTACCACCATCATCCTCCTCCTCATCTTTGGTACCTGTAAACTCACATTGCTTTATTCTGAAGAGTGAAGATTGTCTGAGATGACCAAGAGTCTCTTGTCTCTTTGTAGTTTTTGCTGGAGGCTCAGATGCTCAGGAAGATGCTAGCCCGAAGATTTTGCCAAGCTCAAATCTGACAGAAGGTTTGTTTACATCGGCAGATATCACAAATTCAAAACCAGTGGACATTACAGGCTCGCTGTTCTCCTTGCAGAACATTACGCTTTGATGGACGCGGTGGTGGGTAAAGGTGGGAAGCTGAGCAGAAAGACGAGTACGAACACGGCAGTCCCCTCGGTTGTAGATCTCCGGTGCGCTTATGTTCGCTGTCCGCCCTTGGCCAAATGTCACAACGGGCTGTGCAAATGTCCTGCTGGGCATGTGGCAAACTCTACAGGACGTTGTGTGAGAACAGCCGAATGTGACCAGGCCAAAAAGGTGTGTGGATGGAACTCGGACTGTGTGGGGCTGCCGGGAAACTTGACTTGTGCCTGCAAGAGCGGTTACGAACAACAACCCGGGTCGCTGCGGTGTGTCGATATCAACGAGTGCCAACGAACTGAGTTCCAGTGTCCAGCGAACGCCCATTGCTACAACGTGGCTGGAACTTACCGATGCCTATGTAATCCAGGCTACACGCAGAGCTTCGTAGAGAACATTCTTGTGTGCTTCCTTCCCAGCAGCTTCACTGCGAACACAAGCATGAGTCCTCCCGTGGTGTGAAGACTTAAAAATATTTTGTTACTACAGTTTTTGAGCTTCGACTTTTTTTGTGGTCTTACGGTGCAAACTGCTTCTCGTTCAACACAGCTATGTTAATTTTCTACACATTTTTCGCACGACTGCTGCCTGTTTCTTTCAACGCCTACATTTTTGGGTCGTGGAGCTCTTCTTGCAGCATTTGGTTCTCCGTTAGCTGACACTGTTGACGGGATCGAGCTATTGCTTCCGGTGCTATTTCCGGTAGCTTCTTTTCCATAAACTATTTTGTATTAGTATTCAGCTTTTTTCTTTAGACTATCCTTTGTGAATATCGGTTTCTTTACTACATGGTTTGACTACCACAGAATGCCGAACTGAGATTTTTTTCAAGACAAAGTAAAAAAAGAAACATGGCAGCGGTATGAAAACACTCAAGAAAATACTGCCTAAAATTCGATAAAACAAAGAAGGGGGTTTCAAGATCGATTTGGAGAGACTTTCCAGTCGAGAGACCGGCCCACTTGATACATCATCTGTAAAAGTTCATCAAAAGTGACTGACTGGACACTATTGATGGAGTCGTCCCAGGAGATCATCGTGTTTCTATTTCGTTCAAACCATCTGTACAAGTAAAGAGATGCCATGGCGTCCTCCACCGAGTCGTGACCACTCAACTCCTGTATATGCAAGCGCAAAAAATACCAGGCTAAAAAACGTAAGGAAATGAGCCGCTTTCCCGGCAACCGGTACAGTTGGACTGTATCGATGATTTGGGCCTGAGGAACCTACAACTCAAGAAACCGATCAAATTACACATCAGTCGCCACAAACCATCAACAGGTGGTTGGATACTTACCCTAAGGTTGAGAATCTTGAAGTCAGTGTTGATTCCATGCCCTACAAATCTCACTCCCGCGTCCACCAGATACCGTAGCCGGACATACACGGACTTCAGAGTGTCCAGAGGCTTCAGCGACAAGTTCAGGCTAAGGTCTCCGGGCCGAATGCCGGAGTACTTCGTCAAGTGGTTCGCCACCTGGACCATAACAGCAAACATAAGCGAAAACGTTCGGGGAATGCTAAACCAGCACTCACGAACCTTGTCACGAGCTACAACGTATTCGTCCATCAATAGCTGGTCCTGCAAAGGCCCATTACCGCGGACCACGGTCACGCGACCAACCGAAAGCATGGCTGGTTTGCCAAAGCTGTCGTCCAGGTTTTCGTTCTCCGCACCGGCCAACGAGACGAACTCGGCGTCCAGTGCCACGATATTGTAAGGACCAAACGTCTCGGTCTCGCGAACAGCCACAACATCCCCAGGCTTATACCAACGTCTGGAGGCAGTCAGATCGCTGAACTTCTGGAAGACTTCCCGCGTGATTGGATTAACAGCTAAAGAGAGTGAAACCGACCATAAAACCTGAGAAGAACTTTCAGAAGTCGAGAATGAGCAGACGCTTACGACACACAGGCCAAAGATCTTCCGTTCCAGTCCGCACGTAAAGTGCCACACATGGCATCTTCTGCTCCAAGTCAAACTGAACAGCTTGAGCCTGTAAGAAAGCCGCACATCACAACACGTCAAGACACAAGTCCACGAAAGTATCCCAATTACCTGGGTACTCGGTGTCACATCATTACTGCCGAAACGATACCACTGGGACCATGGTGCGGTCTTCGTATAACTGTAGCAGTCATCCTCCTTTTCCTCACTGCCAGAAGCGTGCTCGCGATGAATGACTGAAGAAAGCTCGTACGACAGCCAGTTCGAGATGTCGGCTGGCTGTTCAGTCACAACTTCGGTCTGTCCATCAAAACCTTGACGTATCCATAGCGCTGCTGGGATTTCGCTTTCGTTCGAATGCTTCTCTTCACTAAATAGAACAACACTTTCGATAAGCACAGAAAAAGCAAGGAACTATACTCTACAGATGAACTGGATAAGGATACCTGTTCATTTCATGAGGGTGCAAGAAGAAACAATTAGGGCGAGAACACGATGCTCCGTACCGGCACAGTCCGCGGTCGAGCTTGGAGGAAGTCGTTCTCGCCGCTTTCAGTAACTGAGCGAAACTGGAGACATTGTCGCCGTCTTCTAGGTGGAAGGTGAAAGCGATGCATTCAGGGTAGCTCAGTACTTGCCGAGACACAAACTGCGAAGGTAAACCCATTTTGTTAACGCACAACCATACGAATATATACATACCAAAGATACAGACCAAACAGCAACAGGTGTTTTTGGTATCTTACCGTTTTGCTCTGCAGTCCACAGCCGCACGTCAAGGTCCATTCCGAATATTCATTGATACTACTCTTGAGAAGGTTATCAAACGCTGGAGTTCCGTAATCTGTAAACCAAAATCAGACCATCAAACACATACTCAGGAAAGCTTTCAAAAGACCAAACAGCAATAGAGTCATACTGAACGATACTTGTTTGACAATGGTACTGGATTGACACAGCGAAAACGTTCTTCTCCAGTTGGTTTGTGTGATTGCAACCCGAGTGATGGACGGTCTCGAGCATCCGCCATGCGAAGAGTGATGTCAGCGGGTTTTCCTGCATGATCGCCTGCGCTGCGTGACTGTGGTACTCCAGATGGGTTCGTTCCATCAGGAACTCTACCCATGTTTGCACGGCAGAGCCAACGTCCTCGATGACAAAGCTATCTGATGAGACGAGACCCCGTTCCGTAGCTTCCGGGAGAGCTCTTAGAACTCGCAGCAAGTTCGATGTCTATACCAAAGACAGGCTCTGAAGAGTAACTGAAATTTTATAATATTGAATAGTTAAACACTGTTGCTACCTGGCATAGTTCTTCGGTAGAGTCAGCCACGCCCATCATGTGAAAAAGGAAGCCCAGCTCGCACGAAAGGCAGAACTCGTCGAAACAGACGTGGCTCTGGAAGAATGCCGAGATGGGAGCGATGTGGTAAAGGCACTGGAGAAACCCATTTATATGTGGGTATGAAGGCTGGCAATCAAGCACTGACGGAACGACTGGCTCGTCCCACTCGTTTCTACAAACACTTGAACTTGATGAGTTGGCTTTTTCTATCAATCAACCGATACAGTACCCTGAAAGAAGAACCGCTGTACTAAATGATATTCTAACAAGTTAACACAGACGGAAGATGGGGACAACGAGTCCTTACTAGGCATGGTAAGGTGGCCAAGATCACTGACCGATCGTCCTAAGTGCTTCGATGGAGAATGCGGTATGTACTCCAACGACTGTGAACGAGATCCTCCAAACACTCCGCTGTTACCATGTGCGAGTCCCTGAAGGCTTTCTCTCAAGATAGCCGAATGCTTCAAACTAAGAAGACAACCAGAGCAACTGTCATCCACGCACAGGGAAGTTACACTTGAGAAGTGGCTGTTATTGGAAATTCGGACTCTCACCTTTTTTGATTGTTGGTGGACGTTACTGACTGCATGGTCGAAACTGTAGCATCAGCGAAACCGGGAGCGACATTGGCCGCTGTCTGGAAATAGTGATTGTTCAGCGGTCGGCGGTGAACAACCTGAAACTCGGCAAAACATTCTGGTTATATGAAGTATATCAATCTGCTGAGAATTATAACAATAACCTCGATTGACGGAAGTAATCGTAACAAAGTTTTGTTCCATTGACGCGATTTGGCTGATGCTGCTGAACGAAGGACGTGAATACTTCCCGTGTCATCGGCAATGGCAATTTCTTGACCTGTCGACGACACTTCCAGCGACACTGGAACGGAACAGCTTTTGCTTATTCGACAGACATTCTTCTCGGTGGATACCGATGCCACACTGCTGATCAGCTGGTACTTCCCCTCCATATGGTCCACCACGATGCATTTCTGCCCGCAAGTGTCCGGCACAACTCTGGGAACACGTGCGATATTTGGTCATTGAAATATAATACATAAGAGTTTACTAATAAACTTCGTAATCAGTTTTCCAAGTGGCGCACGATTTCAACCAATTACTATGAAAACGTGCGCCGCTTGGCAGAACAATCCTGTCTTTCCCGTTCTCCTAAATCTAACTTCTCAGGAATGCAATAAGTACCTTATGTGTCTCGGGCTAAGGGCGGTGGTGACCGGTGCCGTCGCTTTGCATATGCGTAAGTCGTAGCACAGTATCGAGCTCGTAGGGACGACACTTCCGTCATCGTTTAGCTCGTTGGCGCACAAGAAGAGTGAGTAGTCGTGCACATCGAGGTCCCACACCACCAATTTCTTCGGATCAGAGACCAGTTTATGAGTTCGCACCTGATTAGAACGAACGTCTAATATGCCAAGGTCTCCGCTTGACGAGCCGAAACATACGAAACGATCAGACGAGCGCATTAACGTCGTGTCGATGGCTCCAACTTGAATGTTCTCAACGATTTCCGGCCGTTGTAAATTCACCTTCCTAACAAGACCTCGACTGCCGGCAACAAAAACTGTTTCGTTTGGCAAAATGTGACCGCTGCTTCTCACCGTCAGGCAACACGACAACGGTTCTCCATTCGTTACACTACAAAATGGAAAACTGAAAGCAGCATGTCAACTCAAAGACGTTACGAAATCTTGTATTTCATCAGTGTCGTGTTCGAAACCATGCATCGAATGCACGCGTACTAAGCGCCGATCACATAAGACGGTACAAAAACACAACGGCCGGTTTCTTACGTGTACAACGGTTGATGGAGCAGTTCGAACCCATCGCGTCGATACAGACTCAGCCTGTCCAGTCCGACCGTAAAGACCCCGGCTTCGGTGATGCAGTAGTCAGCAATTCCTCCTGCAGCCAGGTACCCAAAGGACGAGCAGAGCTTCATGTGTGGACCAACATACGACGAGAGATGACCCTGAAAAGCAGTCACCAAGGCAAGGTAAGCCAGCGGTAATCCACAAACACAGCGACACCAACAACTGTCCGTACCTCTTTTGTCCCCGTCCACATCAGGTCATCATAATCATCAAAGCGAACAGCCGTCTCACCATAACGCTGACTGCCAAAACTCTTGACGGTCTTGTGAGGCATGTAAAAGGTGCTATCGAAGGTGGCATCGCCGCTTGATCCCACGAAGTCCATGATGGTGTCACTGTCAGCGTAGTACGGAATACAGCATAATTTCCCCCGTTTTTTTTGTCCGCGATGCTGTTGATCAGACAGGCATCCGCGGGTTTTCTTTCTATCTGCAACTATAAAGAAAGGCTTCAAATTAAAACATCGTGTGGATATTTCGATCCTTCAGTAAGACGTATATAAGAGGTGTCGGGAAGGTATGCGTATCTACCTGTGGCGTGGCAACACAGCTGGCAAATCAGCGGTCCCTCCAGCCTAGAAAGAAAGATTAACACGATGTTGGTGAGCCTCTAGGCCAGCAATAAGCAAAAAGATTCGTAAACGGACGTTCAAGCTTGCGATCGAATGCGTCTCTTCACCTCGTCAAGCATGTATACGCGCATTTGTACTTTCGTAACCTGCTGACGCCAGCAACATTCAAACATGGTTACCATTGCTATGACCATATCAGAAGAAATACGAAGCGATACACTTACCCATTCCTGGATCATGGAGGGAAGTTCATCGTCATGAACTTCATCAAGACGAGGAGATAAGAGTGAGATGGTCCAGTTAGAATCTAGGACACTTTGACGAGCTCTTTGTTCAATGGCTCAACATCGCCACCACGTTACGCGATAAGTACGACAATCTCCTGGTGCTCCTCGCAAACAGGTCGTACCACGCATAAACCCCACGATCGTTCAGCATGCAACAAAACTCACTATACAAGGTCTGATGAAACGATCTGAATGCTTGTGATCGAGGAGATGATCGACACAGAAAACAACACATGCCACTGCCAGTTCGCCACTGCTAGCTTCTCTGTTTACGTAACGATCACTGCATGACCTTTGGGTTTAGCCCGTGATGATCCCCGGCGGACTCTGGGACGCCTGACATCTGGGCTGACTTCGCTGGGTTTGGCCCCAAAGGTCAGCCGGTCGCACCAGGGATTTCCAGGGTTGCCACCTGTGATCGACCAAACACAGAAGTTCAATATTTTTTATGAACTTGATGGTTTTTCAAACTCTAACTTTTCTTCGTCCTCCTCAAAGCTTCTTACGGATCACTGTTCGGACATCATCGTTCGCAGACTGCCGTTCTTCGCAGATGGAGGCAGGACAACTGCTGATGCTCGGTAAGTGAAGTCGGGTGAGGAATCTGGATGCAGCTGCTACAATGTCACGAAAGAAACCTACACGACGTCCCGAGGGCACTCCCAAGAATGAAGGACTCAAGATCGACCTCCTGCAACGTTTGCTGAGCTTCTTCAACGTTTTCTTCTTGGTGAGCAGTGAGAAACTGTATTTAAATATATGAAAATTTTCGGAACTCGGAAAGAACGGTGTTGAGAACTTTTCCCTACTTGCTTGCAGTTAACGGGTCTTGGGGTACTTTCCATCGCCGTATGGCTACTTATCACTCAACGGGCATCCTTACTAGTGTCACCCACCTATGCTATGGCTATATACTTGTTGGTGGTGTCGGGCTGCCTGGTGGTATTCGCGGCTGTTATTGGATTTTGTGGAATCTTCAAGCTGAAGAAGGGACTCTTGTATACGGTAAGTGAATGAACGCTTGGCGTACCGAATACGGCCACCTGTTTTCCAAAAGATATCCAACGACCATGTCTTTCAGTATATCTTCCTCCTTCTGCTGATATTCCTCATGGAAGCTGCCGCCGGAGTTTTGGCCTACCTGTACGCCGATCAGGTACGTAAACGATTAACGATCCATCGGAATTTGGTGCACGTGTATGTTATGATTATCCTCGTTCTGCGGCCGTAGATGAAGATTGATCTTCAAACGCGACTGAAAGAAATCGTCTCTGACGGTTACGGTACAGACTCGTCCTTGACGGATTCGATGGACTCGCTGCAGCAGAATATCGGATGCTGTGGTTCGATTCTGTTCGACGACTGGGCCGCGAGTGCCTGGGCGGACGACGCTAGGATTATCAACAACAAGAAAGAGGACTACACTCCAGTACCCGATAGCTGCTGCAAAAACATCACTGCAGACTGTGGCTTCCTATCCCATCCCTCAAACATCTATTACGATGTAGGTATTGGCTCATCGTAGAACTATGCAGTAAATCATTTTCTTTGATGATCTTTCAGGGTTGCGCGGAAGCGTTCTCGCAGCAACTACGGTATCAACTAAATATTATCGGAGGCGTTGGACTGGGAGTGTGCCTTGTTCAGGTTTGACTTTTTGGAATCATAAAAGAGTTGTGTTGGAAATGCGTCTTATCTTTTGTTGTTGCTGCAGTTGTTTGGGGCAATTCTTTCCTGCTGTTTGCTGTCAAAGATCAAGAACCCGAAACATGACGCCGTGCGCTATAGTCACGGTGGGCGTTATGGTGGCTAAATGCTTACTTCTAATCTCTCGGCAAATCTCTAAATATGGAGGGGACTTTTTGGTGTCATGAAAAATTCCAAGGGATACCCCGTTGTTTTTACTGAATCTTTGGTGTGTTGTACCTACGTTTCATTCTCTTTTTTCTTGAATCTTTTGAGGTTTGCATTTTCTTGTTAGGTATGTTTCCTTGTTTTACGTTCCAGTTTTGTTTGATGTGGTTTGTATAGCCGTGGGATACAATGTTCCTGTTAGCTTGTGCTTGATTTCTTCCCGTTGTTGTATTGTCTTGCTGATTTCTCGACAGCAGCTTGTTTTATTGATAGCTTTTTCGTGGTTTTAGGTTTTAGCTTTAGCTCTACCGTTTTACGAGCTTTTGTTTGTTTTTTCCTGTCAGTTTTTTAATTCATTAAAATCATAGCTGGTTCCCTGAAATGGGCGTTTCCCTGATGAGCACATAGGACTTCCGGTGCATGGGGCACTGAACAGTGTAAACTTACCAGGGAATGTTGTAGTTGACCTCGCACGTACAGTTGTGGCGTCACTGTTATTTATGCAGCTTTGGCCCTGATCAGTCTTGACCATGCATACCAGGTGTATGAATCACCAGCAAGGCAAGAGTTGATGGACAAGAGCATAGAGGAAACCATTCGACCACATCCAGTAAGCTCAAACGCATACCGCAGCATGTTTGTACCTCAGCGATCTCGTTTTAGCTATCAATTCCTGTTCTGCCAGCGAGAAGGTATTTTGTAAATCTCTCTTGAATCTCAATCTCGGACAAGTTTGATGACGACGTGACGCCGTTTGGATATTGTGCTTTGAAGTTTGAAACCTTGACGGGTGTGGAAAGTACCTCAATATTAGTTTTAATTTCTCGACTGATTTCATAAATTAAGCTTCGATGTTCCCAGTCCTCAAAATCCGTGTCTCTATGTTTGCAGACATCTCTTTGATTACTTCTTCGGTGAGGATCTGGAAGAGATGCGGGAAGGACAAAGAACTACTTCCTGAAAGCTCTGAACTCTGAAGTGAATGGAACTGCATTCCTGCCTGTAGTTCCATTAGCTGTGGATCCTCTATGGAATTGTCCCTGAATACTGAGACCTCTACAAACCTCATCTGGTGTTTGGGCGAATCGAGACGACTTGAGGCTTTCTTGTGCAGATGGAGACGCAGGACTTGAAAGTTTCGGGAGCAAGCCTGACGGTACGACTTCATGGAGGACCACCATGGGGCTTCACGGTGAAGGAAATCTTCAAGGACGACACTTCATCATCTCACCCACTCTTAGTCATTTCAAAGGTACGCATAATTTTCATAATAAATAAGCCAATCTTCGCTGTCGGACCTGCTGTTTCCAGATAGATTTCTTATGAAGCTTGAATGAAAGGAAAGTCGGATAAGCTGACTTATACAAAGTTCGGACCGCTGCCACGTTTAATAGCATCATTTAGTTAATCTTCCAATGGTACTCCGGCTCTCAGAACGTGCCTTCCTGATCCATCCATTTCTTGCAGTCTGTTGCTAGTTTGTCCGGAGAGCAATTAATAAAGTGCTTTCCTCTAGGGGCTTTTTTCCAGCCACAGTCCTCCAGCCCCGTGTTGTAGGACAACACGGGGTTGGACTCCGAAAATCGACTAGAGCCGCCGTGGCAGAAGACCCATGTTCGCATGTATACGAAAGAGCTTCATCCAGTATGGCAAATTTCCTCCTGGAGCTCTGATGCTGTTCTGTCTTTAAACTGCATTTGCGCAGTGTTGCAGTATGAAGATGCGCATCACAAATTTGGGAAACCAGTTTGAAACTGGAGCAGGTTTCTCGCTTGGAACGGAAGTATAACTTCATGTATGAATGCACTGCCTTCTGAAGGTCTATTGTGGGGCCACCGTTAACCGTGGCCATAACTCGTGCGTTTTACGTTGAAAAGATCATAAAGGGATGTTTGGTTAGGAAAGAGCTGCGGATGTATACGCGGACGTTGGACGTGCACCTATGCTCCGTTTGTGGTATAAATAGCGAGGGTTCGCCAGGCGTGTGAGCATTTACTCTTTGTTTCCGCCTTGCAAACACAGGAGTGCAATCGTTTCCGCCTGCTTCCATATGAAAGCACCACTTTCTCGCTTTCAGGGTTCGTGAAGACCACCGAGTCGCAAATTAGCATGAGAGTACGTGCAGAAAATTACGTGTTACGGAGTTTGTTTTCTTTAGAGATAAAGGCAGGGCGTATTCAACCGTTTTGGACATGGCGACGTAATCGTGTCCGCTTGGCTTGACATGACGATGTTGCGATGTGTCGGCAGCCAAGTACCGTGCTGTTATTTCGCCGCGCCATGCTGACATGAGTCGGATAGATTAGCCGAAGAAGCAACTTGCTAGCCTCTCGGGCTGTCGAAACTCGAAACCGTGTCGCTCGTCTGAGAGAGCCTTACATCACTAGACAGACAGAAAATTCTGATATAGTTCTAAAGAAAACTCAAGCCTCCCAGACTTTTTAAACTGAGTAAACCTTTATAAATACTTGGTTAGGTCGTTCTGGTTGCATCGCAAGCCACGAAAGATAATCAGGGTTAATTACTGGGCTAGAGAGTCTACCGGAAGTTGATATCCGCAATAAAAGTGTCGTAGCTGTAGCACCTAAGGTCGGTAAAGACTGCTCAAACGGATAACTTGAGGAAAGTGATGCTCGCGCTGCAGCAATCTGGCATTCCGATCCACTTCCGTGGGTTCGATGCTGGGTCGCCGATAGACGGCGCGGCGGCAGGCTGTTCAGTGTTGGAGTACTCATTCGTACTTACTGAACGATCAAAGTGATTGTAACCGAACACCGGCACTTTCATCCTGACCGAATACCGGAATTTCCAGAATGCTCCCAGAAGAAGATTGCGGAACCGTCTCCCAATATGATGTTGACAGTGTTTAACTTTGCAGGTGGATCCTGTCGGAAAGTCTGCCGATCACCTTCAGCTGGAAGATGTTCTGCTAGCGATAAATGGACAACACTGCCCGACTGTGGACGACGCGAAGCATCTGATGCAGATGTCGGCGAATAAACATACTTTGGCGCTTCAAGTCTGGAGGTATGTTACTTTGTTAGACACTCACCCTTGCAGAAATAGGGTCTGACGGGGAAGTTTCAAATTGTTTTAGTACTTGAGATGGATGATTTGGTTAGCGTTGCGGTTGTCCAGGTTCCTTGACAGATTCTTCGAGTGCGGTTAGTAGGCTAATAGGAGAAGCTCAGGTCGATATAGGACAGCAGCAATCGGTCGGCTGTTGTGAAGTCCGGCATCAGTCCTCAGTGTGATTGTTGGGGCAATGATTTCCGTGTTCATTTAATCATTTGCCCTCTGACTGTCACAGATCAATGCTACGACAACAGAGTGCAAGTTAGTTTTTCCTGACAACTGCGGTTGTAATGGATGCCCATTTCTCCGCTATAGTGATTAGATTGACAAAGACAACATTATTCTTTGGAATGTTGTCTCGGCTCATAGCGTGCGGGTGTAGGAGGCTACGGGCGACCAGCAGAACGGTCGCGTGGTACTGGCTCTCACTGCTCGAGAGTGATGTTTGATCGGCCAACGAAGGTCCCCTCGACTACAAGAGCTACAGCAGACAAAGACGCGCGCATGCTTGACCGCCCTGCTGATGGGCGGTCAGCACTGGCTGGGGTTCCGGCAGTAATCCGGTTTTTGGTGCAGTAGCTAGTTAAACAAGCAAGAAAACGTTCCACGCCGATTGTGCGGTACCACCTCCAGCTCAAGGCAGCGCTGTTTCTTCTGACGGACTGTACGATGTACGTAGTCGTTAAGGTTGCGTCGTTGGTGGCGACTTGCGAGGACGAGTAGTGTAGCAGTTAGGTTAAGTCGTCGTTCATTGCTCGACAATCGACGCGAAAACCAGGTTTTATTTTTTGGGAACTTGATTGTCGGCTTAGTCTCTTTGTCCTGTTGTTGGCTAAAAAGTTGTGGTTGAGCTTAATCCGGAAGCAATCCATCTTTGATTGCTCTGCGTGTTTCATCGTGGTAGATTTCTATATTGATTGGACCGAATTACACCAACCGCAGATTTGTGTCCGGCTCACTTACCCACAGGTAACGTGGGCAATCCTTGTAGTTTCAAAATTGGTTTCGCGTTTCGAAAATTTCGGCCGTTCGCTGTAGGAAAGCATGCGCGAGTTCCGGGATTTAGACCCCAGAGGTGTGCGCGGCTTCCGTCGGTAAATTAGTGGGCTGATGGAGCGAGGAAGTGAACGATGCCGAAAGGGGGTTCCCTCCCACACACGTTACGCTTCAAAGTTCGTCGGGATAAACCAGGTTTTCTTCGAGTAGTTTGCAGATGATTGTTGTAATTATAAAGATTAGGAAGTGGAAAGTTCGCCGACGAGGGCTGAGGAACCTCCTTCCGCAGGTGCCAAACTCGCATTTTTACGCATGCTTTGTTTGCTATTGTTGTTGGCGCGAGTGGGCCAAGTGTTGCTTTGAAGAAACGCCCACGCGCAACCTTGCTCGAGGTTCTTCCTTGAAGAACTTGGTTATAAGTTTTCGCAGAACAGGATGTATGATTTTTTGCATATGTAGATCCTCGGGGACTTTCCGCTTTTAAATTTAGACAACTTGTTGATAGGACTGTCAGGGTTTGGCAACTCTCAGATGGCTGGTGAGCCACTTGAGACAATTTCTTTATGTCGAGAGAACAAATATGTCACAAATGACACATCCAGCCTACAGCAATTAATTATTACAAGAAAACTATATCTTTTGATCTTGAGGTTACGTTGAGTTTCATAATATTTATCACAACGCGTCAATCCGCTCGGGCGGAAGTTTTGTGCTGTCTATCTCAGTTCAAGGTTCATATTGAAGAAGCTATGACTATCCGCCACGGATCTCGGGGCGACAGACCCCAACCATTAACCCATTATGGCAAACATCGAGTCGCGCCATGCGGAAGTTAATGCACCCACTCGTGTCGCTTTAATCGCAGAAGAATGTCGCATACTTTGGGCGCTTCCGAACCGTTCCGCTTGCGTTACTGTGAGCCATTTCGACGTCCCAACCGACATTTGCAACATCGAAAATCTGAAGAGAGGTCCAGAATGCAACATTAGGAATGATCTTATTAATACTAGGATTTTTATGAAATTAAATTAATAGTTCTCTGGTGTTTCAAAATGGGATCTGCCGATGATTTCTCTTACTATTCAGCTTCGCGATATTACGGTATCTGGAACTGCAGTGAAGGAGGATACAATATGGACAGTTTATTCAGGTTTTAGTGTCGCGCGTCTATCGGTTGCCGGTATACTGTAATATGTGCGAATGGGTTAAAGTGCTGAGCTAATGTGTGCTTCAAGGAGGCGAAATGGGTACTTGAGCAAGTGGGGCGAGAAGAGAAAACATTTGCGTTGGACAGTACACAATCCATGCGAGGGTAATGCGATAGCTTGGTCTGCAGCCAAAGTAATTCGTCCGAAAGATGCCAACGTGCCTGCACGCTCGTTGAGAAGCCGAAAGTACCGCAAGAAGTGTTCAGCGTGGTCAAGACTTGAAGAGCTTCCTTGGAGATCGGGTGACTTTGGTTACACAAAGCTGAATTATTGCTACTGTCGGCGGAGGGATACTTTTAGCGTTGCTCATGCTCGAGTACTTGTAGCCAAAGTCGCCATCGTTCTTTGTTCGCCTTGTCGCCTACATGAAAATCCTTTGTTAACTCCTCTGGTGGCAAAGTGCGTACTATTTGCCCATCTTCTCATCTTGCCTCCAGTCCAATATGGACGACAGAACGATAGAATGAGAGTGAACTTCGTGAAGGATCGAGGCAACAGCAGGCGATCCGTCACGCGAGTATGCACTTTTCCACCTGGTCTCTGGTTTCATCCTCGTAATATATTGGCTTCCCTAATCTCGATGCTGGATGGTGTCAAACTGTAACGTGTATTTAGACTGTAAACGGGGTTTAAAATCCAAAGCAGCGGAACGTTTGGGTGTAATCGAAATACCCTACGTGAACATAATATTGGGCGGGGTCGCCTAATAAAGTTACGTCGCGATGTATTTGGGTTGCAATGTATTCTTGGGTCGCTCGAGGTGTTCAGAGGATCGGATAGTCAAAGTATGAATTGAGCTACTGTATGTCACGTTTGTTTGCGTGACAATAGTTTTGTAGGTAAATCTTTCCCACAGATTACACAATGTCGGCGCATCTGGACCATCTGCCCCTATTTGTGAGAGCTGTAGAAAGTGAATGGGAACTTTTAGAGGATACTTTGATGGAAGAACATTTTGGACAAAATGGCTTGTGTGGTCGACAGTCGTCTTTTCTTTCTTTCATGCTCAATGCCCAAAAACGGTTGAAAATATTTTCCTGACAGTTTTCCGCGTGAATTGGTTCCATTTTACCCGTAACAATTAGTTGTAATTAGACTTGCAGCCACTATACAGACACTGCGTGGTCTCTTCTACTGTAGCTTGCTTCCAGTCGACCACTGGGCGGAGTCGCGGTGGGAAACCGTCAGATATTGTGCTGGTTAACGGTCAACTTCCTTGTGCACTGCAGGTAGAAATGTCCGTCCATATCGTGGTGTCGTATAGTGCTGATAATGTGTCGTGTCCACCCCCTTCTACCTTCATGACTATCATTTTGTTTGTATGACCATTTACTTCTGCTGGCGATCATGGTGGATGGACATCGCAACGTCCATCTCCGGCTCTCTCTCTCTGCTTCAGCGGCGCATTGTTTGCCTGCTAATTTCATAGTAATCTATGCGAGCTGGATACTATGATATTTCGTGTTTGAAGAGAGTCTGTTGTAATTATACGGTTCTCCCTAGTCCAATTGCCATCCACGAATGTCATTCAATGTTATTATGCATGCGGTCTGTTCGCTTTTTGCCATTATTAATGCCGAGCTTACAGCTTGAGTATTTTGTTGTGCGCCGTTCACATCTCACTTCCGCTTACACACTTTTTCTGAAAACGACGGGGAGCCCCATCAACGTCCGTGTGTATATGGGAATACATTACCAGTCAACCTCTTCCTTGTAGCCTTTCTTGTTGCTGGATGGAATAACGAATGTAAGCGCCATGCAGAGGCAGATTGCGCGAACTCACCGGGCTGTAAAACTAAATGACTGTTTTTCCTGAGTTTCTTTGTGTTGCGTTGGTTTTGTTTTGAGGATGTTTTCCTGGAAAGAACGATGTAATACTGTTGGGAGATGGGGACATGCAGGCGACAGTGATGTGTTTGTGGTGCGGCTTAGGAGTAATCTCGCAAGACGGGCTGCTGTGTTAAGTTTATCGAGGACCAAACAAGGTTGTATTAAGGCTACTTATGAGGTCTTAATCCGCCGCGATGCGGTTTCCACCTTTACAGCAGGTACAAAAACGTGATAGCACATCTCATGGCCGATCATGCCTATTCTCCCCCAACCATGAACCATGCAGTGGCATCAAGTACGGCTTGATAAGAACTTGAACGACGAGCGTACTGTTTTTCACTGAATGTCCGATTTCTGTATAAGCCGCATGCATGCTTGGGCTTTTACCATGACGATGCGGCTCCAACTTCATAGTTCATTTGAACAATGTGTTCAATCTGTGTCTGTGTTGCAGGAAAACTGGGGAGCCCGAAAGAAATTCTACTTTGTTATCGGACAATGTCAAACCCTGTGAGGAAACGCCAGTCAGCCCTTCAAACAATGACGCAGTGACGATATCGAAGGGAGAAATAGCCGATGATCTCATCAGTACGAATTCCGACACCACTATCAACAATAACACGCCCGAGCTGTCGCTCACTGAAGGATTACCTGCTCGCCGACATTCGCTCATTCCGCAAACCGAAACGGACGACATGGAGTACGGTTACGCGGGAAAGTCCCCCAGTAACACTGGATTGGACCAGCACTTCTTTGGAAAGCGTGATAGCCTGTATTCCAACACTAGCACCTGCCCTTCGTGGACTACCGCAAGTCAAAGCGATCTTCGGACTAGCTCAAGCCGTTCATCTATGGACCATTCCGGCTATCAACAGTGCGGACTTCCGTCAGGTATGTCTTCCGTTGTCTTATCCCATGAAATTACACGGAAAAGCTTTCAATATTCATGATATTGTTCTCCGTTAGGTACGCTGTATCGCAACAGTAGTTCCTCATCAGTGCGGAGTGTCCCGCAGCAGCCCAAGTCGATCGCTCAGAGCATGGCGTCCATGAAAGCATTACAATCGACGTTGGCCAGTTATGCAAATGGGCAGAATAAGCCGTCTGTATTCAAGCCCATTCGTCCAACGTCCTTGTCTGCCCATGATGAGTACCTTGAGACAATGCAGTATTCACCTTCATATTCGCATCCTAAAACTCCGGATAAATTAAGTCCTACGACTTCGGCAGAAGCCAAGAACCAGAAGATGATTCATTTGCTGAATGGCAGCCGAGTACCTTCGGGGAATATCTATCGTGCCACTCCCAGTGCACAGTGGTCTCAGACTGAGTCCTCCGTGGGCACTTACATTTGCGATGAGCCACCAGTGGTTCCTCAACGGCAACCCAGACGGTCGGTCCCGACGATACCATCTAAAGATTTACCGCTGAAAGCGACGCCTTCCGGGATTGTTCCTGCTACATCGGGGAAAAACCCGCCGCTTGAACGCAGAGGAAGTGACTTTACTTCGCCAAGAACCCCGGTGACACCCACACGGACCATCGAGGTGCCCATAACAAAAGTTTTTCTCTTTTGATGACAGACCAAGTATTTTATGAGGTCTTGTTCTGCCTAAGTTAATTCTAGTCCATGAATTTGAAATTGCTTTTTACGTAACGGTGGACTTGACTTATGACCAGTCTGTATCGTGAAACTTAACAGCTCAATTGGTATTCTTTTCAGGCGTTGCCAAAGTCGCCGTTACAAGCTGAATCGTTGTCGCCGAACAGAATGGACCGGCATCCGGAAGCCATCGGCCACCAGCAGTCAAACTCAAGGTGCATTTTGAGTAGATCTTATTCAGGTGGAATATAATGCATTGGCTACAACTTATGGAAGTTAGGAGTGTCAGGAAGCCGTTAGTCTTTGTAAGCAAGCTACGGCAGACAGTGTAGCAAAGAGAAGAGAACAAAGGAAAGGGATAAGTGGAGCCTGCAGTAATGGGACCGTTAATAGATTTTGTTTTTGAGGATGAAAGTTCCGTTCAGGCTCAAGGTGACAAATGCATGCTCTTGTATGGCAACACTTGAGAAAACAATTTGGAGGTTGAGATGGGCCGTTAATCTTGTTAATCGTCCTCTGACATTCTGACCAGGAAGCTAAGCTTTGTCATCTTGTCATCCTCGTTTCCTTTCTATCTTCCGATCTGTCAGTCGCCACTGGAACTAAAGAACTCGACGCTGTACTATCGAGCCGAAGTGTGCGGATGATATCATTTTCCAAGGCGGTCAGGAAGCACAGTTGTTTGCATGAGCTAACCGCGGCGACCCAGGAACCTCTGACATCAAAAGCGCATAGGTAAAAGATCGTAAAGATCTCCATCGTTTTCAAAAACAGCTATCACTTAACAGGATATTAAGGTTGCTCAAGTTTTACCTCTTTTCGGACTGTAATGATAACTACTTCGAGAAAAATGACGGATGGTGTTGACATTCACTAAACCAACTAACCTGTCGAGGGGATAAGCTGCAAAGATAACCTGTATATATCTTTGTATCTCAAATGTACCTTGTGGTGAGCTTACCTGCAGATTTTCTGTACTCGTGCCTGCAACCATCAGTGTACTCGTCGGAGTTGAAGTTAGGCTTAGATAACTACTGCACCCATAAATCAGCTGGACAGAGATAGCAACTCGGATCGTTATATAGTCAGTGTTGCATGTGGCGCTGCTAGGTAGGGTGAGAAGCACTCTTAAGACTTGACCTGGCTGCCATGTTTATGTGCCGTTCTGTAGTTTGACTCACGTACCTTTCGCATATCTTCCACGGCGATATATCGATGTCTAACTACCTTGGTCCATTTTACCTGCTGATAGCAGACTACGACGTACGGTACATTCACCTGTTATCGACTGGTGGGAGGGATGGTCTAGTTTTGTGGGAGGTGGCTGGAGTGAAGGAATGGTAATGCCGGTCCTTTCTCAAATATTTTGCAACCTTGTTACGACTTTGGCCAGCTGTTCGGTCACTTGATCCGCAAACTACGCTGTCAAAGTATCCCATTACGTCCATTAACTTTGACCAACTTTTCCCATCATTGTTTGGGACCCAGTTCTTCCTTAAGAGTGAGATTCTACGAGGAACAACTCTTCGGCTTGTATAGGATATTGTATTATCATCACTATCTCGTGGATCGAGGTGAGGCACCGATGTTTTCATCGTCGACGAACTCCTGACCAAGTTGAAAATTTCCTGAGAAATCTGATCTAATTAGGGGTAAGGGGGGTGGTTCGGCTTGCACTCCGCTTGGTTGACCACTGGTCTTCGTTATGTGTATGACGTCAGAGCGGCATTTCCACACGGAGAAGGCGGGGGTGGTGCGCTTGATTGATATATCGTCATTTCCGTTTCAATAATTTCAAAACTAAAAGATCAGAAATTCAGAACGTGGAATTTCTGCTTTCCCGGTAGTTAGCAGAATCCTCTTTTGTGGCACGGTCGTTTGATGGATGGATATGAGATTATGGTAATGATGGTTTGTATTCTGGTTACAGATTGCCCAAGGCCGACGAGGAGGTCCGGCACGTGGTGAAAAAGATGCCGATGATTCGGACGCTGGTCGATGACAGCCCCGTCAGTGATCAGCAATTGACAACGGTGAAAGAAGTTCGTACGTACCACATTCGACCAAAGTACAGTCCAAAAGATCTCACAGATGCTGCTGATGGTGATTCATCAAAGAACAAGCATCGCAAAGTAGCTTCTCAACAGTCGGAAGAGTTTCACCATCGTCGAGAAGCTTCTCTAGACTCGTCTGTTTCATGGCAGTCCAACTCAACGAACAGCAGTGGCTACTCTTCCGTAGCTTTATCATCGTCCACACCAACACTTGATGGTGCTGTTTCAGAAGAGACTCTTGTGCCGTGTGAACTGATGGAGATGGACCATTCACCGAAACGGTAACTTTGTCTTCCATACTCCAATGACATACTGATGTTACGGCTATGACCTACTGACAGTACAATGTCATCATAACGTACGCTGGGTGTTTTGTAGACCTTCTCCTCTGGCATCCCGCGAAACCAAGAAGTCTCCAGCAGAGATGTCGGATGCGGAAACTCCTCAACGTTCGTATTCCGTTTCGGAGATGATCAAGAACTTCGGTGATGTACGTACACCACCGAATCCGCCACCAAAGCCACGTTTTGCTCATTTGTCCGCTCCGAAGACTGACATACCTGTGAATGCTCCATGGGAAGGACGATCTCGCGGCGGCTCGGTCACTTCCTTAGATTCTCTAACCTCACCTGGTGCCGTAGAGGACCATCGCGAAGCTCTTGCAAGTCTGAAGAACCGCCGAGTTTCCGCTTGTGCCATTCCTCCGAACGCAGCTCGACACATTCCTTTACACGCCGAAGAAAGGGAACGAGAAGTCAGCGAAGGCTCAGATGGCCTAGTTAAACCTTCCTTACAGTCTCGTCTCCTCAACGAAAAGCATGGTAAGAATCTTCATGCTTGGAGTTTCGTTCCGATGGTTTAACACTTTTACGTTCTTTTAGGTGTGGTCGGACAGAAGCCAGTAGTACCAACCTATCGAACTGCCGTGCATGGCTTGATGCTCGGTGGGAGGAAAGGTTCCGTCCAGCACGCCGGCATTTCGGAAGACCCTGGCTACGGTAGTGGCGATATCCAGATAAGCACGGCCGATTCTTCTAACGACGGTGCCTCGACTGAAACTTCCGAGTCTCCCACAGTCGACCGTCAGGTCGAACTGGAAGAACACTCTTTCAGCGCAAAGGCCGACAAGGTCCCTTCGTTCAGGATACCTTTGTCGACCGACGAAACCGAACTCCGTCGAGCAAAGGTACCACCGTTGTTTACTTTTGGATTTCCCCTCGAGCAAAATTATTGGGTTCTTACGTCGAGTTCTGTGTATTCGAAACCTAATATGGATTGATCCTTACAGGATGCGCTGACGAGTCGTCTGTCTGAGCGCATAGCCCTTCTGAAAGAAGAACAGACTAATATTCAGCGAGACATGTCGGTCAACGACGAAGCCGGGGCAGAAATCGGAGAGTTGATCTCGACGGCTCTCTGCCCGGCAGACTACGAGAAATACAAGCAGCATCTGAAAGAACTGGAGGAAATCACAGCATTAACCATGAGTCTAACAGGACGAATTGGTCGACTGGATCTTCAAGTGAACAACTTGCGTTCGCCAGCCGACGACTTGGAAATCGTGAGTACGGCCAAAACTGTTTTAAGACTCGATCTGGATTAAATTGCTTCCCTTTCAGTCGACGCTTTCGTCCAAGAAGAAGAAGCTGGAATCTCAGTACAGCGATGCACTTTACCTTCAGAGAGGTGTAGAGCGTCGGCGAACCTGGATGCAGGATCGTTTAGCTCAGTGTCTTCCGGCCGACCGATATCGAGAATACCAAAGTTTCTTTACCACGAAAGTCTCCCTCCTTCGAGATTTTCGCAAGCTGGACGATAACATACGGCTGGGGGAAGAGCAACTTCGGTGTTTGCAGAGCACAAGCTCAATGTCGTAGTCTCAACTCTCAAGTAGTGCTTGTTGTCTACGCTTTTTAGTCCTGTAAACAGGATTTTGTGATGTGGCGAATGGCAGCGTCAACTTCTGATTTCCTACTCTCTATTCCGGTTGACTTTGGTTTCTCGCAGATGATTGTTAGACTATTCAGTGGGTCCAACCGCATGTTTTCCTTTCACGTTCCCGCTCTACCTTATGTTTTTATCATTCGGGTTTGACTTCATGTAGGTTCTAGTTTGAATAATCGTCGCGTGGTTCATTCGAGATAAATCAAAAGGTTCTCGGTTCACGGCCATGATTCTGGTTGCGATTGCTCAGGTCAATTTATCAGCCGATTACTGGAAGAGTTTCGATAACTTAGTGGTCTTAGTTCCACATCATACACGCAATGCCATACTTTCGGTCCGTAAGATTTGACTCGTTCAAAATGTACAACTGTGATTAGCCAACGTTCAAGGAACATTTCATTACACATATCATGCAACCTCCTCATTATTGTAAACGCAAAATCTCGAAACAAGGGCGAGTTCTTCCAGTCAACACTAGAAGCTATGTAAAAGTAATCGCTAGATTGTTCAGTATGATATGTCGAAAAGACGTGTTGCTGCTGATCGGTCTTTAGTGTTTCGACATTCATATGAACGTGCAAAACTCCTCCATGCGAAGTTTTCAGACATTTAATAGCTGCTGGCCAAGACATTTCAGAAGATGGGATTAGTCCAAGGACCACTCTATCCGCGACGCCAACAGGAGCGACCTAGAACCAAAAAGGACGTTCCAACCAGCGAACGCTACTGATGTACACTGTAAAGAACAGCTTATCTGACCTGCCGATTGTCTCCGAATAAGACTTCGCATCGATCTTCCATCCTGTTTAACTTCAAGTTTCGTCGAAGAGCCTCGACTGCATACGGGTTCCATTCACATGCGTACACCTTCGCAGCTCCCGCTTTAAGTAACGGTATGGTGAAGTATCCAATTCCAGCAAACAGGTCCACGATGACATCCCCTTCACAATCGAGGTTCAGCATGCGAGTCTTCTCCGTAATGTTCCCCGAACTGAACATGGACTTTGTTATGTTGAGCTCGTATATCAAGCCGTTTTCTTTCTTCTTCGCCCATGTGTTGCTTCCGAGCAGCATCTCTACACGAGGAGAACGGAAGGCATCCGATCGGATGCGACCTTGACGAGCTACTCTATCCACATGGAAGCTTTTTGCAACGCACTTCCATAATGCGATTGGTTCGAGCGATATCCAGATACCACCACTGAATGCGTCTGCCGGCAGGAGAACCAGATCACTGAAAATATCCCATTTCTTGGGAATGTACTTCCGGTCCTTCTCCGTCAGGGCAAATCCTGCACTCTCCAGCAAACTACCTAGATCCTTCTCGAGCCCCTGTCGTTTGATGGCTACCATCTTCATACGGCTCAGCCCTCAACCTACGCATCGCATAGAGATAGACATGATGGGATCGCCATTCGAGGGCAACGAAGAAACGAAGAACCGGAAGGTAGATTGGGCTTTAGAAAAATAGAAAAATCGAGAAAACCAAACAATTCAGAATGCGACGCGGTAATGCGTACCGCTTCGTCGCTCTTTGCTAGAATTACCAAGCGATAACTCTCCGTCAGCTAAGCTGAAACTGGTGAGTCCGCCTCGTTAACCGACGCAGTAGTGAAGCAGTTATGAGAAGGCCGTGTCGCAAGACTTGACGACGGCGTACGTACGTGACGTACGTACTTCGGTTCACTCGGTCGCTTGATTGGTTGATCGTGAGGTAACTCCAAATCGTTGCACCCGTTCCGGCCATTTGGCAAAAACGCAAAGTGTATAGCGGTTGAAATCTCCAAGCGGTTCCCATGTTCTTCATGATTCATGATCACTCATCGGATCCCGGATGACCGGACTTATCCTCATCTTCCGGTTTGATACTTTATCTGTTCTTTGGAAGGTTCGTTATGTTCTGGTGAAAGACATGGGTAGTGAGATGCATACTTCGAGTATACCTGCTCTCGCAACTCGTGATCTTTCACCCGAAAAACGTCCATTTTGTATCTATGTGCGGCATTTTGCATTGCAGACTGGCTTCGGAACCTGGCTCTTGACTTCTGGACTGCTCAGTGGACCTCGGATGGCGCCAGAAACAAGCAACAACGGATGCGAAATCTGTGATGTTGAATCCATCAAAGTGGCTTTGAGATGCAGATTATCGTTTAATGCATATCACAGTCATCTTTGATGGCTTCAATTTACGGTAGCAACTTCTTTGCAAGAGGGTCAAAGCGGTAAGTGAATCGATTTTCGGGCCACAGAAGCCATTCTTCCTTATCAGGTACGTTGTAAAATATATCGGTCATTCTTTGTTTTGAAATATAATCGCCACTTTGCATCCATTCGCCGTTTGCCGCATGTCTGACGAAATAGCCCGTATACCATTCGTAATTTGTACATTTTATTTTGTTTTATTCATTTTAGTTTTATTTTGTCCTTTTAGAGGAAGAACTCAGGATGTTCCTGCCTTTTTTTCCCTCTCCTCGCAGGAATTTTTTCCAAGTATTTCAACTACTATTGATGGCTACAGTTCGCTAATCAAACTTGACTTCCGTAATTTTGAATATTCAGTAAATGAATGTTTTATTAATTATTTCCGTGCTATTATGTGCAAGGAAAGTTAGTCCTGATTCTGCCTGAATATTTAGTTCAATAATCAGCTTTTTCTTCTTTGGTCTTTGCAGGAAGCACGTGAGCGAGGGAAGAGTGTGCTACAATTACACAATGGCTGCTCAGCGCTGTAGAGAGAAAGAGCTGCTTTCCTCAGTGCTGATAGTGGCTCACGGTAAGTTGCGTGCCGCGTGCTTGCACTACGACTTAGTCAGAAAGAGAGCCCATGTTGAACCGGTCAGCGAGTCATCTGCTTTCACAGAGCTGAAGAGAGGCCGTTGGAAATGAAACTCAACTTTGATAGAAGGTAGATAGCCACTCCGAGATGGCGTCAAGGCGTTAAGCGCAGTCACAGGGCAACTCTTGTTAGAGTACTAAAACTGTGAGAGCTAAAACTAAGCGGCAGCTGTCGAAACGAGGAAGTCTATCGCAACCGAAACCCAGACTTGCCGAAACTCGGGTAGAAGATACAGAACTGACAAAGCAAACATCATAACGGAAGAGAGATCATCGTTAAACGGAATCAGGCGGACAGCGGCAGTCTGAAACACCTGTAGATATTTACCGGTTTGATACTGGATGGATATCTTCGACAAGATAAAGGCCCCAACAAGCATAATGTCATTTGTTAAAAAACAGTTCGCAAAATCAATTTGTCGAAGTCACAGAATTTGCTGAAATGTATCTCACGTATAAGAAAACATTTAACTAATAATATAAAGAGGAAAGTCTATTTAGGCTTTGGAAGGCATGTTTTGAGCCGTCGAAGTGTTACTAAAAAATATTTTCGCGCTACTGAACAAATGAAACAGCAGGTCAAATTCTCGAGCGTAAAGATCCAGTCGCCTGGATGTTAACTTTAGGGCCTGTCGGAGCTTCTCGTCATTCTCAGCGTCACTTCGCCCATTTGGTTGTGCTTTGGCGGACTCTACCACTACAGCCTAGAAAGTAGAAAAAGCTTCAGTACACCCACTGTTCATGCCTAAGATACTATGGTTGTGAGAAATGCGGAGTGGTGCAACGTACCTGTTCTTTGCGGAACTTTTCTCTGACTGACTCGAACCAGCTCAAGGAATCAAAGAGGAGGGTTTGGTCCAACAGTGCCATTATGTAAGCCATACCCATGGCGAAACCATCGTCAGTGAACAGTACTTCACCAGTCGAGGTTTTCTTCTGGATGCGCTCTTTACAGGTAACAGAGTGCTCGACGAAGTTCACCATCTGCAGACGAAGAACACTCATCATTACTACAAAGATGGTTGCGGATGCTTTGCGGAAAGATAATGCCCCGTTCGTACCAGAGGCGGGATGATGATGTAGAAGTTCTGCAGATGGTGGTTCTTCTGGTTCCGAAACTCCGTCGCGAAAACGTTTAGCAAGAGCTGAAATTGAATAACAGTTTGCAGTAGTTAGCATGGTTCTGCCTGGAACTTTGAATGGCTTTACCTTGAAGAAATCCATGCCATCCGAAGAGTTCTTGGTAGAGGAGGTGACCACTTCGTCTAGGGCTATAGCGGCGGAAAGACTGCTGGCGTAGTTGTCGTCCTTGATGAGAGCTTCGAAGTACTCAACGTTCTCCGCATCCGGAATGAAACAAAAGGCTTTGCTACTGCGATGAAGTCCTCCAGACCGAACCATCCTTACGAAACCCATTGCATTACCTGGAAGAACACGGCAGTGTCACCACACACGTTTCTCACATTGGAAATGGCCCATGATAGTTCCAACAATATAGAAGGTCTCACTTCGTTCCACTTACCGATCTGGGTAATCATGGTCCGTAATTGGTCGAGTTTCGTCTGCCCATCGGCAGTAACTCCGAGTGCTCGGATTCCCTTGTTGAACTTCTCGGCTTTTTCGAATGGATATCGTGCAAAAGAGTCATTCTGCTTGGCTTCCTTGAACAACCGGATATCCTTCACCAGTCTGGACTTTATCTGCTCATCAAACATGAACTGCGAGAACAGATTGAATCTCTTCCTGAGAAACTGGTACGTCTGATTGATCGTCGTATTCACCACCCCGATGCCATGAGTCCGTAGACTGTTGGCTATATGGCGAATACCGATCGTGTTCAGGTACTTGTTGTTACTGGTCCGTTCGACGAAGACCTGGTTGTTCAAGTTGTACGCATATGCGGAGACGAACATTCCGATGTTCCTCATAATCTCTAGTATGTCTGCGCCTTGCTCTAACGTCTGACATGGAAGGTGCGCTTGCAAGACGTTGAGTCCGTACAAGTGACTGGCTAAGCTGCGCATTTCGTCGTAAGTTTTCCAGTCGTGGAGCGCCACTGTGGTGAGGTCGTAGAAGGTACGATCGAGGTACCGCTCGAGGTGCTTCCTAATGTCGATAAAGGTATCGAAAAACTTGAATGGTGCCTGTGATATCAGGTGCCTCAAGTCTTCGTTTTGTTTCTCGGGAAGACTGCGCTCTGTTATGGATAAATGGGAGTGAACGAGTAGGCGAAGCGAAGTCTCGACGTCTTTGCAGAGTGGACGGAGTATGCATGTTTCAAGTTCTTCCATGATCTCGTCTTGGTATTTCTTCACCTGCGAGTAACACGACAAACATAAGTTCAACATCCAGTTCAGAAGTTCTGTCATACAGTCTACTAACCAGAACTTGGCTGTCCTCGTGTCGGGCTGTTCGGAAAGACGACGCACCCAGTTCCAATGCGGCGAGCAAAGAGGGAAGCTTTGTCGCTTGAACCGGGTTCTGGTAGACGCTCTCAAGGTACGGTCGAAGAATGCGCCGATTCCAGTAAAAGATGGAAGTGTCGAAGGCAGTGTCGAATGACTGTTGGAGCCATCTTATTTCCTTAAGAATTGCGAAATGGTGTGCAACAGGTGCCAACTGGTCGGCAGGGAACTTCTTAGCGGCCATGCATATCCCGAGGCACAGTCGAGCGACGATCATTCGGTCCTCCGACAGAGGCCCGGTGGACAGAACCTGCCGAAAGATTCTGAGGGACGTTAGAGCGTCCAGCTGGTAGAGCATGGCCGAACTTCCTCGTTTCTCGTCGGTAGTCAGGCGCTTCTCGATACTCTGGCACGCACTCTGCAAACAGAAACGAGCTCACTTTGCTTCACGCAGGATTTATTTCGAAAGGCAACTTCTTCTGACAGCTTACTTGAAACCGAGAGACGATGGAGGATACAACTCGATGGGTTACTTGACAGACGAACAAGGCATGTCTATTCAAAGCTTCCCAGTTCACCATCAATATTTCCAGCAGCTCTCCCAGTTGCATCACAGTGGCTTTGCTAATAGGTTTGAGCAACACAGAATGGAAGTGGAATATCTGGACAATCGTGTCTTGGGTTTTACGGGCCAGCCGCAGACCCAGTCGAAGGAACTCTACCATATTGTCACCGACTTCCGGTTCAGCTTCGCTCGATATTTCTTCGAGCCTCGCGACCCAACTGTTCACGTCCGTTCTCAACACCACGGTATCCCTTTGAAGTCCTGTCAACCGCGCCTGTATCAACGGTACGATACTTCAAATTCTTCAGCGAATTCGGAATTAAATTCTATGCGGTGAAAGATACTCGTATAACTACTTTACCTGCAAGATACCTTCTTTGGCCACGTGGATTATCTGCAGCTGCTTCTTATCCACCTGCTTGGATCCGTCCGGAATAAGCGCCAAAATTGTGTCGGCGGGAGCGACGGCAATGTTTCTCCACACGGGAACGATGGGATGCATCTTGCAAAGGTCCAGGAAGTTTCGAAGTAGTCTCTTGTCGACGGTACGAGAGAGGGCGGTGTGGAGGACGAGAAGTCCGCCAGTCCCGAGGAGTCGCAGTCCATTCTTGGCTGCGTCCGGCGTCTGACCGTTTTCTGTGCCTATCACAAGAAAAAAGTTGTTCTTACATCTATCCTAGTCTTCCGCTATCATGCTTGACATTAAATTACAGCGATAGCGTAACAGATATATTACCTGCGGTATGGAGGAACGAAGTGAGATGTACGACTATCTTTTTCCCGATTGCGCGACTACTGAGAGTGTCCAGGCAATCGGGAAAGATTCGCCCAGCGAAGATCTCTTTATCGATCTCTCCAAGGAATGTGCTGAGCTCTTGCAGCTCTACTCTCGCGAACTGCAGTCTGTTTAACAACCCCGCATTCTGAAGGCCTCCATCGACGGAGCTTCTGTACGATATCCAGTGGTCACGAAGTACATTGTTCGCTTTGGTAACCACATCCAGCGCGATAAGACAGGAAAGGAGTTCGGAAAGACTAGCTAAAGCATATGGTACAATACCACTGGCAGATTCGGAATGCTCTACAAGGGCGTCGAGCTGCTTGATAAATACGTCGATCACCTCCTTGCATCTTGCTTTGTAAGTAACCAACTCTTGAAGGAACGAAACGAACTTGCCGGTCGAGACAGCTGGTGCCACTTCGACGAAGTCCTCGGAATAGAGCAAAACGGGATCGAGAAAGCGTATCTTGGCTTCCCCTGATAAGGCCTTAACTTCGGAAACGAGCACAGAGACACCGACGACGATCTTCCCGAAAGCTTCGTTTTCCGTTCGGACGTAGTCACCGATGGCAGCTGTTTCGTGGCACTGTACCTAAAACGCGAAAGGTGTTCCTCACGCCATAGGAATGTCAGGCTTTTGCCGCAAGGAATGACACTTACTTCCACTTGAAGCGGCGCACTTCCGGTGACTCCCGAACTAGATGATGCACTCACCAGGAAACGCTGTTGAATAATGTTCGTTAGATCTGCTGTCCTCTTCAAGACCAGTTTCTGAGAAGTCCCTGTAAAAAAAGAGGTATGGGTATAGTAGGCGTACCCCTGCAGAAACTAGGACCCACGTACGTTTAACGTATATACTGTATATATACGCGAAGGAAGGAAGACACTTACCACACGTGTCCGCGTTCATCGTCACCCACACAGGATAAGTTTAGCGGATACGGAAGATTCCTTCACCATCCCGTTCCGACGATTCTTCTCAAGTTCTTTTTAGTCTCAAGTCATCCTAAGCTGGACGAAGACAAACCCTTCAATACAACAGCATGGTCTAGTTTCCACTATTCTAGCAGAGGTTCCCGTGTGTGACTGCTGAATGCATGGTAATTGTGTTAAATCAACAAAGAAAATCAAGATGACTCAAATCGATACACTGCTTGCTTGTGGTCAAAGTGTTCCGGTTTCTATTCCCCGAGCCCAAACTTGTCGCTTCTGCGCAGAATGCCAAGTGGCAACGGAAAATAGAAACGCGGGTTTCCTTCACGGAGAGCGCTGTGTCACCTGCTCATCTGCCATCCTCATCTTCATTTTCTCGCCCACGAGTCTACAGAAACGTCGGAAGCTCCTGTCTCCGTGTTTTGTTCCTCGACCTTCTTTTCTAGCTAGCACTAGCAGTCCATCACGACGGAGCACATTTGTCCTATAATCGCGTGTGAGGTTGGATATCTCGTAGCGCGACGGAAGCGGACGTGTTTATGTTGGGAATCTAAATAGGATCATCGCAGCACAATGCCAAACGTCAGGGGAGATGGCATGCGTGGACTGGCAGTTTTCATTTCGGACATAAGAAACTGTAAGTACAGTGGACACATCGTGGCGCATTGCTGTGAAACCTCCGTGTACACTGGATTGTTTTTATTCTAGGTAAGAGCAAGGAAGCGGAAGTCAAGCGCATCAATAAAGAACTTGCTAACATTAGGTCTAAATTCAAAGGTACTGTGAAATATACGGCTACGAAGCTATCAATGTTTCTTATCTACTGAGGGGGCTGTTATTTTGTTAGGCTGACTTGTTTGTGCTTCGTAGGAGACAAAACGTTAGATGGATACCAGAAGAAGAAATACGTATGCAAGCTGCTCTTCATCTTCCTGTTGGGCCACGACATTGATTTCGGGCACATGGAAGCGGTCAACCTGCTCAGCTCGAACAAATACAGCGAGAAGCAAGTGGTATGTGATATTGGCATCGATAGTTCTTCCAACTACATATGACTATTCTGACAAAATTTCTTGTTTAGGGATACCTTTTCATTTCTGTCCTGATCAGTGCTGACAGCGAGCTGATGCGCTTGATCATCCAGTCGATCAAGACCGACTTGGCCAGCCGAAATCCTATCTTTGTCAATCTCGCTCTTCAATGCATCGCTAATATCGGTAGCAAAGAAATGGCCGAAGCATTCCAGCAAGATATTCCTCGGCTACTGGTTTCCGGGTAGGTCTCGCAGTCGCAGCAGCATGGTATGTGGTTAGCCTAGATCGATAACATAACTCTGATTTTTGCGTGTTTTTTGTTGTAGAGATGCTATCGATCTGGTAAAACAGAGCGCGGCGCTTTGCTTGCTTCGTCTTCTCCGAGCAGCACCGGACATCGCTCCAAGCGGAGAATGGACTTCCCGGATTGTCCATCTTTTGAATGACCAAAACATGGGAGTCGTGACTGCGGCTTGCAGTCTTATTGAAGCGCTGGTGAAGAAAAACCCCGCAGAGTATAAAGCTTGTGTGTCGCTCGCGGTTTCGCGCTTGAGCAGGGTACGAGCGAAACCTTTCTACCTCCATCAAGTAAGATTCTAAAATGTTCATCAGCTCATCAGTTGGGTTTTTGTGTTGTAGATTGTTAGTTCGCCATATAACGATCTACAGGACTACACGTATTACTTCGTTCCCGCGCCCTGGCTTTCCGTGAAGCTACTGCGGCTCTTGGAGAACTATCCGCCTTCAGGTACGTTCTGTTTTGCGAGATTTCTTAGTTTTTCCAGCGCGGCAGTCAGAGAGACCAGCTTTCTTTGCAGATGACGCCGGTGTGCGGTCACGGTTGAACGAATGCTTGGAGTCCATCTTCACCAAAGTATCGGAGCCTCCCAAGTCAAAGAAAGTTCAGCATTCCAACGCGAAGAACGCTGTTCTGTTCGAAGCGATCAGTCTCATCATACATATGGACAGGTACTCGACGTCTGTCCATAAGTACTCACTAGATGGGATAAGGCACGGGCTCTTCATAAACGCTGCTTGTTTCTTCAGTGATCCCGCTTTGCTGATACGAGCGTGTAGTCAACTTGGTCAGTTTTTGCAACATCGCGAGACGAATATGAGGTAACTTCCGGACGGACAACTTTCACATACTCGGTAATGTTTTCTGGTTCGATTTTGAAATGGAACTCCCGTCTTGTAGGTACCTCGCTTTGGAATGCATGTGTCTTCTTGCGACAAGTGAAATTTCACATGACGCGGTGAAGAAGCATCAAGAAACTGTCGTTAATGCATTGAAGGTACGGTGATTTTGCTTAATCAATGTGAGTACATGCACTTTAAAGATGACTGCAAGTAATTAAGCTGTGTTCCTTTGATTACAGACGGAAAGAGATGTCAGTGTTCGCCAGCGAGCAATCGACTTACTGTACGCTATGTGCGACAAGAGCAACGCGGAAGAGATCGTGCAGGAAATGCTGGCGTACTTAGAGTCCGCGGACTATTCGATCCGGGAAGAAATGGTCCTGAAGATCGCTATCTTGGCAGAAAAGTACGCCAGTGACTACTCTTGGTACGTCGACGTCATCCTCAACTTGATCCGGATAGCTGGAGACTACGTTAGCGAAGAGGTAACCGACCTCGAATCACTCATGTTACTCTGCTGTAAGAAGTTGATGTGGGACCTTGCACTAAAAGAGTTCTCCTCGATAGGTGTGGTACCGAGTCATCCAGATAGTCATTAACAGAGACGACGTTCAGGGATACGCCGCAAAGACCGTCTTTGAGGCTCTCCAAGCTCCCGCATGCCATGAAAATATGGTCAAGGTTGGAGGATATATCTTGGGTGAATTTGGTAACCTAATTGCTGGAGACCCACGCTCGAGGTAAGACGCACTTCCAGCCCGAGCAGCAACGACTTTCTACCTTCGCATTCTAGTGATTGCTCGCATTACTTCACATCAAATATCTTGTTGTAGTTCGCAAGTACAGTTCGACTTGCTGTATTCCAAGTACCCGTTGTGCAGCGTGAACACTCGCTGCCTACTGTTGTCCACCTTCATGAAGTTCATCAACTTGTTCCCAGAAATCAAAACTACGATCCAAGATGTGAGCTCTCCAGAGGTTCTTCGTGTTCAACTTGCTAGCTGGCAATCTGTTATCTCTTTTCTTTAGATGCTGCAAAATGACACTAATATACGCAATGCAGATGCCGAGCTCCAGCAGCGAACGGTGGAGTACCTGCAACTCAGTAACATCGCTTCGGCCGACATTCTCGCTACAGTCCTCGAAGAGATGCCGGCCTTCCCCGAGAGAGAATCCAGCATCCTAGCCAAACTGAAAAAGAAGAAAGAATTACCGGATAACGTTGAGAGCCCGAGCAAAGAACATCGTCATCTTCCCCAAGCTATCGTTAACAGCGCTGACGGCGCTTCGGTTGGTCTTTAGAGCCACTTCATGCAGTCACACCTTGACGTCTTACATCGACTTTATTTTCAGTCGCCCGAGCGGAATGGGGGGCCTTCAAACTACGGGTCAGCTTCGATGGATCTTCTCGGCCTAAACTCGCCGACGAACGATGGAATGGCGAGCACGAACAACGGCATCAATAGCAACGGATACGCTCCTCAGCCACAAGCACCCGCTTCCGACATGTCCGCTCTCTTTGACGTGTTCGGTTCGCCGACACAGCCTAACGGTGGTGACTTCGGCAACAGCGCTTCTTCCCCTCCTGGGCAGAAGAGCGGCGTCCAGCTCGTCAGCGAATCAAACATCAAAAAGTAAGAAACTTCCGGTTTGTGCGAATTTGCGCAAAGTATTCTTGGTCAAGGCAGCTTTTTTTTAATAGGTTTCTTTTCCGCAATTCTGGTATCGTTTTCGAAAACGAAGCCATTCAGATTGGCGTAAAATCACAGTTCACTCCGACGCAGGCCATCGGTCAGATTGAGCTCTACTATGGCAATAAGAGCACAATGCCGCTGACCAACTTCACTGTGCAAGTTCACAACACCGAGCCCAACGCTCTTCTCATCCAAGCACAGGACATTGGACCCGTTATCCAGATCAGCGCACAAGTCAAGCAGCAGTTCAACCTGAGATGCGTCACTGTTTTCTCACAAACTCCGACTGTGCGGATATCCTTCTCGTAAGTCATCTTCAGTGCTTGCGGGAAGTATTATTCTGCTGATTTATGGTTCTTCGGTTTTATAGGATGAATAACTTCCCGATGACGATCGAAGCTCCCATCCCGGTCTTCATCAACAAGTTTCTGGAAGGAGCTGCGATGGATGGCGAAACTTTCTTTGCCAGATGGAAGAAGCTGAGTTTACCTGCTCAGGAAGCTCAAGAGCAGTTCTTCGCGAAGTACCCTATCGATGCAGCCAGTACCCAAGAAAAGGTACGCAATATGCAGAGTTAATTACAGTTGTTTACTCTACAATTTCTTGTTTGCAGTTGACATCGATTGGTTTCGCCGTGTTACCTAACATCGATCCCAACCCCGAGAACTTCGTTGCCGCCGGTATCATTTACACAGGCAGCACTCAAGTAGGCTGTCTCCTTAGACTGGAACCAAGACGGCAGGACTCAAAGTACCGGCTGACTGTACGCACCAGCAATGAAGGAGTCTCGAAAAGACTAGCATCTCTTCTGAAAGATGAGTTCTGACGGAAATACAATGTTCAGGCTTGGCTGATCCCTCAAATACATTCATTCCTTGATCACCGTTACGTGCTTGCTTTTGATTCGTGTTTTACAATTTATCAGATTTATTCCTTCCGATATTCAGTCCATGTACAGCGCTGCGTACTGTACGTTCATCGTAAGTTAGAGTTTCTGTTCATAGCTCGTGATCATTCATGTTTCATTTTAATAACAATTCGGCATATTGTATTGAACGATCCTGTAATAGTGTCCAGTTTATCTGGCAGAAGTCTGAAAACTGCAAAAAATGCAAATGGAAACAAGTGAAAAGAGCGACTGTCACTGTATCTCTATAGCCCAAATAATGTAATGCGGGAAACTCGAGCGAAGAGTTATGGAAGAAACATCGATTCGAAAATGGAAGAAACATCGATGAAAGTTATGTAATCTATGAACGATCCATCCAATGTGCTTTCCATGTTTTTGGTACTTATCAACTCATTCGTAACTTCGTTAGACTTTTTTTGCCGCTAAAAGGGGTTCTCAATCTCTTTTGATCCTGCAATGAAAAACCTTCTTTATGACTCTCATTCGACACACGTAGCTACTAGCTACCGCCTCAAAATCGTATTGTTTCTCGAGCACCTTTAAGAATGGCGACGACGATCGCGAGATCGGGAACGAGATCGGGAGCGACGAGCCGGAGACAGAATGGTCATTGCCGAGCTACGTTGTGTCAAGCTGTAATCCACACGAATACGGCGTTCATCCAGAAGGGAACCGTTCATACTCTCGCGAGCCTGAAAGAAAATTTGGAAGTACAAGTCAAATGCAATTATACGACAATCACAAACGAGACCACTGCAATCGCATACCTCTTCGGCATCTTTCAAATCGGTGAAGTAGACGAAGGCAAATCCACGAGACCTTCCAGTCTAAATAAACCTTCGCGCTTTGAAGACAACGGAAGACAAACGCATACTTCATCTGAATGAAAAGAAACTTACGCGATGATCGTGAATTAGTTGGATATTACTGAGAGGCCCGAACTTCTGGAACTCATGTCGAATGTCTATGAATCCATACATAACGTGAGCGGAGAGTTTAAGCGGAAACAGGCAGATGTACATACCTTTCTCACGAGTCTGCGTACTCAAGCCAAAAACTCCAAGGCAGCGGCTGGGTTGAGGATTGTCCTACAAGAGGGTTCCCTTGAAGTGGACATTCACTCATCTTCTTCGGGGATTTCATTTCATTTCTTCATTTTCATGTCAGGTAACATTTCATTTCATTGGAAACTGTCATTCATTCATTTCATTCCCGTACTCTTTCTGATCGGCGTGCGAAACGTCCACCTCCGCCACCACCTCCGCCCGAACGACGCGGTGATGGGCGTCGAGCAGGAGAGCGACGCGGTGATCGGCTTCGGCGCCCATTTCTGTTGCGATCATCGGAACTCTCTCTGCGATGACCACGGCTCCTGGAACTAAACAACGAACGGATTATGTCTTTTTCCTGTCCGCGAAGGATTGCCCGTTGCTATCAACCTACCGGCTTCTGGACCGTCGAGGCGACTCCCTCGAACTGTAACGATACAGATCGCCTTAGATTAGCGCATCATGCTAACGACATCGCTTTTTGCGTTAGTTCGGACTACTGCTGACTTATGGCGGATGTCTTGGAAAGGATGCTTACTGTCTTCTTCGACTTCGTCGTTTGGGAGAGCGAGACCGCGACCGAGATCGAGTGCGCTCACGTTTCCGCGGCGACGGTGAGCTTCCGCGATAACGCTGCTGAGAGCGACGGGGGCTAACACTCCTAGTATGAAAATCGTAAGACCATAGTTGCGATCAGACAATCAACGGGAAAACTACGTAGGGAAAAATGAGCGGAGTGACTCGTGAGATACCTTACCTACTAGATAACTACACAAGGAAAATCAACAGCCTGAATCACACGTTCTCACCTGGTGACAGGCTCTTTCATCACATCGTTTTCGATCCGTCGTCTGGAACCATCGCTTCGATCTGACTGAGGAGTAGCCGAACGTCCACTAGGAGAACTTGTGTAGCGGCCAGACTTTTTACCGTTCTCCTCTTCTGAAGCATGCCCGTTTACATCGCTTCTGCGTCGTCGCGACTCACGCTCGTCATCCGCCTAAATCAAACAGGAGATATAAACCTGCCATTACTCACTTAGATATCGACTCTTTAAAACTGATGACTGATGACACGCCGCTAAGAATTACAGAAGTCGTCACAGTACGCGTGGAGTTTACGGGTGTGATGACGCATACAACATACGCTTAACGCGACGTCATCTCATGAAGTTCATGAAGCATTACAGTAATAGATTAGCTTGTTAGTGCGCAGCGGGAAAATTCTAGAATCTGAACGGTGAAGCCGTTTCGACCACTAACATTACCTCTCCGAAGCTGCGATCTCCCATGATATCCGATCTCTGAAACGATTAACAAACGTTAGACACTGGCCTCAGAAGCTGCAATACTCTGAGCTAAAACACTAAAAAGTACATTACTCAGAGAAACCGTTGGAAGCGCAATCGTCACTCACCGCGCAGAGACAGCCGCGTCCCTCTCGCCAATCCACGGAGATCCTCCTTCAACCAACAACCCCAATAATTCCTGCAAACGGTGTTCGACAGAGAATACTATGAACCGTGGCGCCAAATTCGAGTAGAGAGATCCGAGTTAAGTTAGAAAGCTGGCATGTTGAGTGTCATCGAAACTTTTCAAATGAAAATAATTCCCTGTCCCAGTATGACATTACTATTACATAACATCCATCACATGTAAAGTACAAGGAGAACATGGCCGAGTTGTCAAGCATAATGGAGTTGTCAGGTCGAGCGTTTTACTTTTCGCTCATCCGAACTTTCTGCTTTCGAACCGGTGTGGAATTTGCATTTTTATCTATCAAACCAAGTCAAAGTTGAAAGATCCGGACGAAAGAAAGGCAAAAATTTCAACCTGACAACTCCATCATGCCTGATAACTTCGCTACGGTCTCCTGGTGGGTACTGCATTGGCCATCGGCTTCCGGTTTATACCGCCCACACCATCTTTTCGAAAAGCAAAGACCCGCAATTATTACGAACTGAACATCCAGATCCTCTGTCCGGATGTGCTCATTCAGCAAACAGTTGTCACAATTTAGGTCTTCCATTATATCGTAGGTATTAGAGCGACAAGATGAAAAAGGTGAAAGTGCAGAAAATCGAAACCATTAGAGACGAAAGGCTCTCCGCCTTGTTACATAAATCGGTGTCGCAGCCGCAGAAGGTCGCGATACTGTTGTCTGCGTTTGTTCTTGTTTTACAGGGACTGATGCTTCTAGAGACGCATCCGCGAGCAACGCTTCCTACAAAACGAAGAGAAATGAGTACGGGGTATAGTAATCTCTGGAAAACACTGCCCGTACATACCGTACGAGGTAAGGTTGTAAACTGAGCCGCCCCATACCGGGTTTTTAAAGTCATAAAAAGTCTTCATTTGAAGACAATAGTTTACACTCAAAAACTGAGGAAGCAGCGATACAAAAACAACAAATAGGAACTACACAGAAATTCCCTTCTTGACGTCTAAAACGTTCGTAAAGTTAGCCACGGCTGTAGCGTCTATCGCTTGAATGACTATTTGATTGTCAGTCTCGGCTTTTCAACATAAGGTTTCAACGTTTCTTTAATTGCGGATTTCATGGATTCTGTGAATCCTCAAGTTGACTGTTTCTAATATCATTCGACATCCCATCATTTTATCTATCGATCTGTCCATAAACGTTTGGGATAAGTAGGAGAGAACAGGCGAACGTGGACGACCAACTTCACAAACCCGGTATGGGGCGGCTAACTTTACAACCTTTCCCTCGTACCGCAATCGTTTCTTACCGTAGTCATCGTAATGCGAACTTTTGTACGTGGTCTTCCCACACACTTCGTTCGCAGAGCATAGATTCGTACTTCGCGGCCTCAGGGCGTCGTTCACGAACGGATCGGCACACCCAGCGTTGACCTCCGTGAAAGCATCTCCGGCACATGCATAGCATTTTAGTGAACTTCCTGCGATAAAGAAAATAAGACAGTGTTCCATGACGTGGAACTTCCGAACCAGTAAGGTTCATCATACGATGCCAAACGCGGTACGCAAGTACCTTCGGCGAAGTCCGCATTTGAAATTTCCTTGTTGTTACAAAGGTTTCCGCGACAGCCACAGGTGTGCGTATCCACGAGCGCTCGTGCCAGACCGTAGCTGGGCCGTACATCGTAGGTTGCGTTACATCCTATCAACTGAGTTCTGCATTGTCGGATAGTCGTGGTTTCTGCAAAGAACTATGTATTAATCTGACTTAATAATACTTTGATTTTGGTGCAGAAGGCACCTCAGGGTGGAAGACGTACCCTGAGTTCCATCGGCTAACGAGAAGACTATCTTGTCAGCAACGCAGATTTGAGGAGCCGGGCAAAAGACTCGTCGCAGGTTCGTCGGATTGAAGTACTCGTCGCTGCATTCCCGTAATACCGGCTGAAAGGGGAGATACTGGTTGTTCCAGGACTGGACCACACCGTTCCCTGCTACGTAACTCGGAGCACTGCCGTTGATCTGTTTCCGGAGGGAACTGCAAGTGTAGCAGTAATACTGCGAATTTACTACAAAACGAAGCTGTGTATTTAGTTGAATGTTCTTCAATTCGGCCGGCCATCCAAGATAATGTACAGTACGTACCGGAAACGATCAGGCAGCTGAAGTTCCAGAGCAATATCCTGGTGAACCGAAACCAGGAGATGCTGTCCATTGTGCACGTAAACTTGTCCGAAAGCCGAAAAGGAAAAGGCAATTTCGCAATTGGGAGATAAATCAAGATCCTGCTTGCGGTTCCTTATGGAAGACACTAACCCCCGGAGATCTCCTCTGAACAAAACGTTGGGCAAACCTTCCGCGAGGCCTGAAGAGCAGTGTGGACCGAGCGTTACGCCGCTACCCTCGACTACATAACGTCCAGCGAAGATCCAGCTCAAACTTCATATGGATTTTCGATAAACTGATACTTGACATGGTCAACAATTATTCAAGTCAGCACCTCAAGAACAACAAAGCAGTAAAATCATTTCGTAATGCTTTCCAGAGTGCGCCATTGAGGAGTATCGATCGTAAATAGGTGTGAACCTTTGTTTGATATGACCCTGATCGTAGTCGGAGCACTGTTTTTTCACCTCTCACCTCGATGTAACTTCCTGGCTGGCCCATACTGTCAGTCGAACCTAGGAATCCCTGCCGTCCTACCTCATAATGAGCTGGACCAATCATACAGCTTTCAAATCACCCTTCTTCCAAGAACGAAATGAACGTTACCTTAAAAAACGGTGGGACCATAAAGAAGAATATCGCCTTCGCTTGATCCATCCCTCGAAGTTCGAAGTGCATTTTATGAACAAACTGAAAGCTTCATACAGCACGGTGGCAAGAACCAAAAAACCTCTAGCACCAGGAGAGCTGAACTGGAATGCATAAAAACACGACAGTGAAGGGCAGTCGATGAGCAAAATCACAGACAGTGTCAAAAACATACGCACCATATTCAGACCAAAAACGTATATGGCCACGTACCTTAATACCGAGACGGAAAAGACTATTCTCAAAAGGTCAAGACACACACACCAGATCAGTACGTGAGTGACCGAGGTATGTTGTAGAAAGGCTGTATCGGCTTGGACATTTCCATTTGTCTGGCCTTCTCCAGGTACACCATCGCCTTTTCATCATTGCCGTTCTCCACGAACAGCTCCCCAAGTGCGGCCCAAGCCTCGTGACAGGACGGGTCCCCCAGAAGCGCCTCCCGGAAGTGTCGTTCTGCCTCGGGGAAGCACTTCTCTTGTCGCTTCAGCCTACCCATCTCCACATGTGACGGCGGAAACCATGGATTGATTCCCAATGCATCGTCAAAGTATCTCTTGGCGTCTTCCGGATTGCCCTTCTTTCGGAGCGTGACCGTACCTGGAGACCAGAGACTGGTTTATCAGTTGTATTATCGGTTTTGGGATCTTGCGCGTCTTGTGGCACGTCGGCAAATAACTTGAACACAATCGTTTCCTCAAGTGGCGCACTCCTTCACCCAATCAAAATGAAATCGTGCGCCACTGGAGATAACGATTGTGTTGAAATCATTTAACGACGTCCTATACAGCAGTTTTCAACAAACACAATAAAGGTTTCGTACCTTGTAAATGAAAGACTAGATGAGATGGCTGGCCGACACCCGACGCTTCGGACAGGCATTCCATGGCGGCTTCGTTGTGGCCCATCTCCAGATACAATTCAGCCATCAAAACCCAAATGTGCATTTGAGTGTGAAACGTATGTTGAGATGAAGACTTTGTCAGGTAGCTGCCTGTGGTGGACGCCATCTCAGACATGGTTACTTCTGTCCGCGGGATCGTGGCGACGGATTCAGCACGGAAGGAGGCAGCGTCACTCTTTTCGACCACCATGGCCGACGAGGAAGGCGAGCCTTTCGTCGTGCTGACAACCATGACTGGCTCTTTCGACTGACCTGCTTGAGGAAGAGGAGACGTGGGCTGATTGTAGGAAAGTGGTGAGACAGGCACGTTTAGGAATTCAGGTGTGACCGTACGCAAACCTTCGCGGTCAGAGTCGGTACTAACTCGTTCATAGGCATTCTTCCAGGTCGCCAAGACATGCCTGCAGGACTTCAGTGCGTGTTCTGCTCCGTGTATCTTTGCCTAACAAAATACCAATACTGCCAAGTTATCATTGCAGGCCCCTATTTCGTCGATCACGAAACTTCTCTCTTGCGATTTGTCACACTGTTCGTTGTTTCACATATGGGAAACAGGTCATACCAGAAGCCTTATCTTGGTTAGTTCGATTTCCACTTCTTCCTCAAACTCGACTTCCGTTTTCTCAAGGACCGTCAGTGCGTCCGCGTATCTTTTCCAAGAGGACAGAATGAGTGCCAAAAGGTGGTGAGCAGGAAGGAAGTCCATATTCAACCGAAGAGACTTCTTGACATGACGGAATGCTTCGTCCAAATTTCTTTCCATGCACAGCTCAAGAGCCAGGTAATACTGAGCTAAGAAGTCCTGCGGGTCTTCACTTTCAGACTGTGTATAGTGCTTCAGAGCCTTCGCTCGCATTACTGCCTGCTGCCTGGTTTCCCGCGCTCGAAGTGCGCTCAGGGAACAAGCAATGCCCAGCATTAGCCGCGATCTTCCGCTCAGCCGAGATCTTTCGGTAATCCGGCACAAATCTTCCGCGTACCTAAAACAACTTCGCTGTTAACATGTCAAGAGTTCACCTTTCAGACGGAGAAACATACCTTATGCCTTTGTCCAGGTCTGTCAAACGTTCCAAGCAGATGCAAGCCGAAAAGACTATCAAGGTTCGATCTTTCGGCATCAAACGAAAACACTGTTCTAGGATGTGCAGTCCCTTGCTGAAGTTACCCTTCACAATGGAAATCAACGCGCTCTGCTTCCACACATGTAGAGAGTTCGGACACATCTTCGCGGACCGCATCAAGAAAGGCGAGCCCAAGTCTAGCTGATACAGACGATTCACAGCAATCATACACAGGTCCACTATCGTTATGGAATACTTGATCAGCATTTGCCTCCATCTGTCCTCAGCATCCGAAGGTCGAGACGACGACTCGCGGGTAATCACAGCTTCACAGACACTTATCAACAGCATGACTTCTTCCAACAAGCTCACCGGCACGAAAGCTCCGTTTGTCTGATACTTCTTTGGCCGAGGAACTGTTAGCGACGCGGAAGCACCAGCAGAAGTCTGCTTTTCAGTCAGGCGGGGGTCCAGGTAGTTCTGCAGACCTAGATGTCCTCGCAGAAAGACATCGACTAACTGTCGTGTGTTCAATAAACGAACCTGGAAGAGGACGACGATTGAAAACTGAGAACTGCACATGGCCAGAAAACAAGTCGGCCACAGCGGATGAGTCGGCCACCCACCGGCTACAGTGTACGACATCTAACGTTAATGAGTGCCGACTTGTTTTGCTTGTCCCCAAGAGCTTTCGATAGTCACTGCACGTACCTTTCTTGTCGCCGGTGATTCCATCACCCGCAACGTATCTCGTAGTCGAGACAACGTAGCCAGGAGAGCCCCATTCTTGGCATAAAATGTAGGTACCTTGATTATTATGCTTTCGAGGAAGTCACCGAGCGTGAACTGAGATTCGTAGGCTTCTCGCGAAGTAGGATCGACCATCTGCGCACAACGCAGCCCGACGTCCGTTCCAATTTCTAGCTCTGGCATGGACTTATCGTTGGGTCGGTCGTTCCGCTTCGATCGTCCACCTCCAGCAGACGGACGATTGAGACACACTCCCTTCAAACAGAAAGCTTCCGCGAAAATCTGGAGGTTCCTTCGGTTGACTTCCTGCGACAAGTCGAGCCTGTTCAGATCGCTCTTCTCTAGCGTGATCAGACATTCGCTGAGATCACCGAGCACGAAATAAATCTTTGCCAGCAGGAAGCGAATCAGCCTGGTAATTTCCCCCTACACAATAAACAAAACGGAAATGGAGGTTTCCTGCGATTTTCATAAATTTTTATAAAATCCAGACGGCGGACTAATCTGTCCTTTCCCCTACAGAGCACACCCAGATCTGCACCAAACTTACGGGCAGAGAGGTTGTCGATAAAGATGATAAAACATTCTTGAGCTGGACAAGCGCTTTTGAAGTTTCATCTGGTAGTATCACCGTCGTCCGCTGTGCAGCTCTTTCCAGTGTCTTCTCCAGTCGTGCTTCCACGAGATAGAATTCGTCTAATATACCGTTAATTAGCAACCCAAATAGGTTACCGATTCTATAGCCATCAGGATAAGGTAAACGAAGTTCAAGTTAACTTTACCCAATGCATTATTCTGCGACAGCTTTTGTCCTTCGTAATAAGCAATGATCCTGTCCCACAGACAGTCCTGTCGCAGCTTCTCGATATCCATCCGAAGAGGCGAGGGTTTAGCAGAGGAAGAAACGGTAACGTTGGACTTTGCGGTGGAGGAGGCTGCAGTGGAGGAGGATGGAGGAGTAGGAGGCTGTTTAGGATGAACTGGCTGCTGGTTGACACTGCCCTGGCCTGCCCCTGACGGCTTGTGACGTAGTCCACCATGGTCCGCCAGTGTGATCGGCGGAATAACACGGATTCGTATGTCCTAATCCATAAAACACCAATCTCAAGTCATAAATAATTTCACTTAATTAACGGTAATGGCCGTAGATGCTAGTCGCGCCAGATGCTGAGCCCGGTCCGTGGAATACTCTCCAGCTGGCAATGATTTCCTGCGGCAACACCCAGATTTCCGCCCAGCGGGGCGCGCGCACGGTGAGAATTCCAACAACCTATGTCACATCAAATCTAAACATCTGACCATGTCCCAGCACACCACGCACTATTTCACACAGAGCCTGTCGTACCCCGCTATGAAAACGTCCCAGAAAAAGCAGAATTTAAACTTTGAGGGGGAGAAGATGCATCTCAGTTGCTAGTTTCTTTCTCGGCAAAATTGTAACAAAATCTTCTTCCGATCGGTGTCGTCATCGTGATGTCAGGGCGGTACGTCGACACCGTGTAGGCCGTTTAGGTGAATGACAATGTGACCTATAGAACACTCAGAACTCGCGGAACGTTGTCAGGTGGTTCGAGTCATAGTCGTTTCAACTTGCTCGACGTGAGTCGCCATGCATGGTGACGAAAATTCTTTTCCGGTCTGCACTAATCCAGTGATCCTCGAAGAACTTCATTCTTTCTGCAGGATATTCCGAAGGGATTTTATCTCTGGATTATCTCCCCAACCGTAAGTGATCTCCTGAGAGGTAGCTCGAACCTCTCGAGAGTCGATTGTGACTTCCTTGGGCACTCTGGAAAGGAAGGTGTAAAATGCAGACCGACAGGAGATTTGCCGATATAGCGGTGCTAGCTGCCTTTGATGTTTCTTTATTTCTCATGTTATTTGGCTATTCAAGTGAGTGATCCGTGGTTTGGCAGGTAGCTAACAGTCGTGTTGTCTGTTCCAGGTCACAATGGGTGCCTACAAGTACATCCAAGAGATGCACCGTCGGAAGCAGTCCGAAGTTATGCGTTTCTTGAAACGCGTTCGATGCTGGCAGTATCGTCAGCTGAATGCTGTTCATCGCGCTTCTCGTCCCAGCCGTCCTGAGAAAGCCCGTCGCCTGGGTTATAAAGCAAAGCAAGGTAAGTTCTGAGATTTGCATCGTTTGATCCTATGTATCGATTGTTTGAGAGTTTGTCTGCGTTCGATTACCAGTTACCATAATGTTATACCGTACTGATGTTTGTTCTGATTTTCAGGTTTTGTTATCTACCGTGTCCGAGTTCGTCGTGGTACGCGAAAGCGTCAGGCTCATAAAGGTCAGGTGTACGGAAAGCCCTCTAACCAGGGTATTAACCAGCTGAAATGGCAGAGAAATCTTCAGTCCAAGGCAGAGGTTCGTGATTTGTTCCTTAACATTTATCTAATGTTTTCCGTGAAGGGAAAACGGCATAACGGCTGTTATTTGCAGGAGCGAGTCGGTCGTCGCTGCCCTGCTCTGCGAGTTGTCAATTCCTACTGGATTGGCCAAGATTCCACCTTTAAGTTTTACGAAGTCATTTTAGTTGATCCTGCCCACAACGCCATCAGACACAATCCCGAAACACAGTGGCTTTGCAAGCCCGTGGCCAAGCACCGAGAACTTCGTGGTCTCACTTCCGCCGGTCGCAAGTCGCGTGGTCTCGGAAAGGGACACAAATTCCACCAGACGATTGGAGGTTCTCGTCGCGCAGCCTGGAAACGACATCAAAAGCTGTCTCTTCCTCGCAAGCGATAGTTTTCGTGTTTCTTTTAGACCTTTCTTTGTCCTGTTGGTAGAGTGCTGTAGATCAGTCAACAGCTACGTGATCAAGCTGTTGTTTCGACTTGTAAAATCCTTCTGGTTGGATCGAGCTTAACAAAATCGGCGCGTTGTACTGAATAAAATCGTCGGTTTCCTTGATTGCTCTGTGTTCTCGTTCACCAAGGACTCTTGTTTCTCGATGGTTCCACGAGTAAATCCGTTCAAAGAGTTTGTTACAACTGGACAGATAATCCTTCACAACACCAAACGAAGTCTACAAATTACAGCAAACCACTAAGATCAAGAAGGTCAAGTTAGAGTGACTTTAATAGCCAGTTGCCCATGGATCAACTCGATTCTTCCTCATTAGGAAAGTAATCTTTCTGGACATGTCATCGCTGTAAATTCTTTTGCAGTGCTCGAAGGACAGCCGGTTCCGCACTTTGTACGGCTTCTCGTTGTATCTCCTCCGGCGAGCAATTTCTAAGATACCTTCATTTCCCAGGATTCTGAAAACGGAACATCAGCTCGCCACACAATCCTATCGCATGGCGTCGCTATCGCGTACTACGTCATCGAAACTATCGTATCAAGAGATTCTGAACTCCAGAAGGTCGGAGCTTCCGCTTGACGTAGTGCGCGGTCCGAATCTTCTCGTCCAGCAGCTTCGCCTTCTCTAGGCTATCTTATATTTCTCGGTCTTAACAAAAAGCCGAAGCCTCCCTACGGTGCTACACGAAGTTTTCTCAAGTGATACCTACTTGTTGAGGGTGCGAAATGCGTCGTCCACTTGTCCGTTACGTACGAAAACAGTTCTTGCGTAGAAGGGGAGATGTGCTGGAAACTTCATCGTGGTCTCACACGGAGTACGATTATACGAGACTGCTCAGAGTGAGGCTTCTCTGGCGAAGCCTTTAAACCTGCACAACGAAGTACAGCGCGATCTCACAGCTGCAAATCTGTAGTCAGTGGGCAATAAAGGATGAAAAACTGGCCTAGGATCTAGGAGCACTTTCTGGACTCTGAAGTCTGGATTTCAAAGGAGCAATCGTGATTTCTGGAGGCTGGATACATACACGATGTCTCCGACGAGCTCAAGTAATAGAGCAGGCTCAATCAAGAGCAGAAACGTGACGGGTGTTAGGTGCATGACTGTATTAACGCGCAGACTGGATTTTTTGCGTTGTTTGCTGCCCTTCCCCTCACGCACCAGCGTACAAGCACCAACTGGTAAGGCGGGGCCAAAAGACTGCAGCAAACCGGGCAGTACTTCTTCATGAGTCATAGCCAGATGAGTCATGATAAATCTCGTTCTCGATCAGCTGGTTGAATGGATGGGGATCTTCTCTCTTCCCGCGCCGCCACCAACGACCATTTCCGTCTTTCAGACTCTGCCATTGTGGTCTGCAACATCCGTCCGGATCATTCGCTCACGTAAATCAAAGTATGTGAACGTGGTCGAAAGGTATGATTTCCGTTCTTCAGATCTGTGATGAACAAGAGCACGAAAATACTGACAGTTTTCTATATTTTTGTTTTGTTTTGTTTCAGCGAACGAGTCTAGATTTTGCAACTCCCTGAAACAAGCTTGAACCCGGGAGCTCAGAGCCTTAGGCTGTCGAGCCATCCGTACACTGCTGCAGAATGGACAGGAGCAGCAACCAAAAGTCTGAGGGATTAGGTGGCTCGATGGATTCACCGCAGTAAGTAAAGACTTTCTCCGCGAAAAAGGTACTCAGTTAGCCAAACATAAGGTTTATCGTTTGTTTCTGTAGTACTGAGGAGCAAGGGAGAACTCCAGTCACCTTCACCCAGTACTGCATTACGGCCGGAGCAGACGGTAGCTTGGTGGGCTTCGTTCGTGGGAAAAGTCAGAACGGAGCAGCTGTAAAGAGCTACTATGAAAGCCAAGGAAAGGCTGCCACTTGCAGTCAACCACCACAGCTGTCCCGTATCAGCAGCACGACTGGTACCGAGGTAAGCCTGATTATTCTATCTTCGTTAGGAGGGACATGGCTGAATAATATACCGGCAAGTGGAGTTAACAAGAAACAGAGTGACTGATAACTGATTATTCAATGAACACAATCAGCTGACCAAAGATTTTTCCACTTTTTTAGGTTGGTTTGTCATCACAGTCGCTCCCCATTGCTTCCGTCTCTACTCAAGAAGCGCTTGACAGCATTGGCTTGTGGCCCGATAGCCAACAGCCTCTTCCAGACATTCCAGCCAGCCAGTTTGAAGAGGTTTGTTTCGGCAGACTGGACGACAAAGAGTTGGGCTTGAAGGAGCTTCCCTCCAGCATGAGCCGAGAACTCTCCTACTTCCGTATCACCCCAGAAGATCCACTGTGGTGCGGTGGCGCTTCAGCCTTGAACGCGGCTGCTCAGGATAGCGACGACTTCCTAGTGATGATCCCGAACGACGAGTCTCAGGCCTTCGAGAACAACGACATCGCCGCTTTGTTCCGTGCTCTTGATGGAGCGGACAGCGGGATGGAAGAAAGCGGATCGTCGGAGGACGTGATAGACGTGGAGAGCACTCCGACGTCGTCTTTCGGGGTCACAGATGGCCGAGAACTGCCGTAAGCTCCACCAAACTTATCTGAACACAGTCTTGAGTCTTACGTTTTAGCAAACGCATTGTTGGACTCTTTGGCTATCCAGATACTTTGATTTACAGGAAAGACAACGAGGGCGATTACGGATTTGACTTCGAGATTCCGAATGCGAAAGGCGATATCATTTTTGAACGAAGAAAACTTGACGCGTTTCCCACCTTGTTCATTAGGGCGAAAGCGTTCTCTGTTACTTTCTCATGTAGGTTCCACAGTCTGGTTTTGACCATTTTGACGTGGTACTGGTACCGTCTTTAGGAAATTAACGATCCTATTGCAGTCCAGAGGACGCCTAAGGTGGGGACGTATGTTACGACCCGCGCCAGATTCACCAACCAAGGTCGTGTCGGCAAAGAAGTTGAGACTTGCAAGAAGAGTGGTTGCGCATCCAAGAAAGCGCCTCAAGGTACGTGATGATTGTCGTGTCAGATCAGCTTGTTTGTTGAAGTATCAGAAATTCAGAGATTCAGACTTATGATTTTAGGGTGGATGGGAGAGGACTGCCCGTACCTACAGCTGCTGAAGCAAGATGGAGAAACGGTGTCTGAGGAGACAGTAGTTCGATTTCTCCAATCCAGTAATCACTTTGGAATAACTGTACACTGTTAGCTAGCGGCACGACTATAGCATTACAGTTTCTGCCTTGTTTGCAGAAGCCGTGACAGCTCAGTTCGGGATCTGCTGCTACAACAGCTGCTTCGGGGCCAAGACTGAGATTCGCTTGATATTTGAGGCGCGGAACAGTGCTGGGTTCGTTCCTCGGTTGTAGCGATGTGCAGTGGCGAGCGAGGTAGATATAAAGCTGTTTGCTGTAGGAAAATAATTGGCGTGCGCTCGATGAATGTTCGCGTCTGTGCAGGTACTATTTCCTGTTGTACAGTGGTCTCTTCGCGCATTCCGGTCTTTTGCTTAACTGCTAAGATTTACAGTTTGAATTACATCGTTTCTGTTTGATAGCTCCGAAACGTGATTATGCTGAACGGCTGGTGAATATTGGCGAAGTGAAGGGAAGGAAGAAACGGCGCCTGCAGAGTGCCACTGAATCTGAACCTCAGTCAGATGAAGGACCGGACTCGGGAAATACTTCGTTCACAGGTCGTATATAACTCAGACTGAACTTTGTCTGCTGCGGCTCTACAGTAGCTTAGTCTTCGGACTACCTTTTAAGGTTGGAGTTGGAACCTACTAACGAACTTCTTACAGATGACATCCCAAAGATGAAGAGAATGAGAACGGAAGAATATACCTCGTACCCGAACACAGCTGAGTTGATCGCTGCAGGGTTCCTCGATGTTCAAGATTCCTCGGGTCTCAAAGCAAAGGCCCGTCTGGAAAATGGCAAGATTTGCCTTGGGGTCGAACTTTGTATGGAAGACAACCAAGCGAACGTCCTCCACGCCAGACACGTGGTTTCATCAGCCATCATGGCCCATCGACTTGGAACCCTCTTTAAACTGGGAGTGCCCGTCCCATTGTAAGTTCCCTCGATGTCTGCAGACTCATCTTGAGCGCAATCTTGCTAACTGATGGTTTCGCTTAGGTCGGAGACGCCACAGAATATTCCGGGCGGAATGTGGGCCGTCGCCTCGAAAGGCTCCGGTCCTTCGCAAGCCGCTCGCTCCACTCAGCCAGCTGCGGAGAGCCAGAAATCGGAAGGAGGAAAAGAAATCGAGCGGTAAGCTTGAGAAGGGGTTTCGAAGAGGAATTCGATCTTTCCGGACGATAGTTTTCGTTTCAGAACTTTCATTGCAGACTTTTGGCCAAATGCGGTTCGAAGATCCATCCGAGTGTCTTTAGTGATGCCGGTATCCATACAATGGATCAGTTGAGAAAGCAGAAGAAGACGGTAAGTGATAAGGAGCTCGGCAGATAAAGAGCCTCTTCAAGTCAATCGAACTACCGAGAACGCTCTCGCAATAAAACCATTAAACGCGGCGCGATCAAAGAACGCTAGTTAGGTGTGGCTACTCGCGCGTCGAGCAAGGAAAATTCTGTTCAGATTGATCAAGCCTGACTTGCGAGAGCGTAATAGAGTAGTTCAATTAACATGTCGTAAAATTTCTGAACAGGAATTCTGTCGAGAGCGAACTACATAGCGCGCTAGCCATTTTCAATGGTATGATACCTAGCACGGAAGAGGCGTGCTAGCCGGTTTTATCTCACGTACATTCAAGCGAGAGTGTCACTGTGCACTCCACCACGAAGCTTTCGGAACAGAATTTTCATCCTGCTTTCGATCATCGTACTTCCTTGATGTAAATTTTCAACATACTGCATGTTTTTTGAAATTTAATTAGTGGATAATTTGATGGTTAATTTGATTAGTAGTGGTTAATTTGATTCAAGCCTCGACCAAGTACGGCTACCTATTAATCACAAGTGCGGAATCTGATTTTCTTGATGCGGAGCAAACCGACAATACCCAGCTTCCTCAGCTCGCCAATTCGTCAAACAAATTTACGAGAAGCTTCAAAATGCAAAGAGCGTCGACTTGAAATAGTCAGCAAAAAAATCAACGAAGTGAGCACAGAAAGGAATTTCTGTTCAGGTGGATCTGACTCGAGCTTACATCTCCTTGCTTGTGGCAATCATCATTGATTACTGAGAACAGAGTGTCAATTGCTCTTTTCTGAACGCATTCTGCCTGTGCTCATGCTCGCTTCCCTCTAATTTCGAGAAAGGTCGGATTCTGTTTAGAAACATCGGGCTTATAAGATCGTATTCTTTTATGGCCAAGCTCGAGTCTGGTCATCGAGTCAGGTGGACTTGAAGAGGCTCAAACTCGACCAAATCGTTCATCTCAGTGGCGCACTTTCTCGATGTTGTTGACTGAAACGGTGCGCCACTTGGAGGAATAATGTACTCGAGTTCGTTTGCTTCGGTCCTGATTACTTCCACATCGAAGACCCGCCCTTAAACTCGCGTGGTTTTATTGCAGCGCATCGTGGAGATTTTGTCCTTCTGCAATACCGAAGCCGTTGAAAAGGTCTGGAAAGAGCTGAAGAAGTAAGCTGCAGGAAGACTGTCATGCAGCCGTTTGCACAGCCTGGGGTTCTGGAAGAATAGATACTGTAGTTCAGCTGGTTTCTTTTTCGTCTTTTGTTTTCCATGATGCAGCCATATGTTCAGCTTCATCTGAGAACGGTCGATTAACGTTCCTCTAATTTTCTCCAAGTTTATTCGAGAAAATAATATTACTTAGTTGCTGCGGCTTCTTACCTGTGAGCTGAGTTTATTTTTTATGTTAGTACCTGCCTCACTTTACAAAGGATGGATGTTTATCTCTGTCCGATGTGGAAGTAGTTGCCTAGTTTTTTCTGCTAAAGTTTGTTGGTTACGCCTTATTTTGATGATGCCTAGTTTTAGTTGGCCACCTGCTTTTTGTGTTACTTTTTTACCACGGGATGAATCTCATTTTCGCATCTGAACAGTTCACAATCAGTATTTGTTCTAAAACATTGCGTTGTATGATAGTGTTGATTCTTGAGTCCGAGAAAATTGCGTTGGGTTACAAACGGACTAAGGGGTCAAACACTGCTTATGAGGAAGATGAGGGAGCAGCCGGAAGTGGATAACGGTAGAACAACCACCAATGGACAGGCGAAGCACTGTATCAAATGTTGCGATTTTATCGGCAGACACGGCAGCAAAACGCACTAGGAGTATGCCTAAATAGAAATATGGAATTTTCCAGAAAATAGGAATACGAAATATGAAAAATATCTAGCAAAACTAAAAATGTGGCATTTCATCAAGCAGAGACGACTAAATCTAAAAAACAAGAGTATTGACACAGGCGGACATCGGGATGAATGCTATGACAGGTTGAGCATCAGTCATTTATGTCGGACCACGTCAGGATAAAATAGTAGAGAATCCCAATCACTAGAAAGAAAAGCGAAGTACGCGCGCGCTGACTTTGATAGAAAGAGAACATTGATTTGAGCTTCAGGCGCGGATGACGGCACTTTCGGCGAAATCGCTCGGGGACCCTGTGCAGCTGCGCAGCGCCGCACTTCCTTCCTCGCCTGCAAAAAGAAAATCTATATGAACGTTCTTGATTCACAGAAAGCAACAGCTGTGTTATCAAAAGCTTACCAAAAGACAGTACGGTCTGCTTGGCTTCATAGACAACTGCCGGTACCACGTCATTCTGCACCACATGGATGAGTTCGTGCAGGTACTCCGAAGCTCGTAAGACACGTAGGGCGATGCATGCGGAACGACGGATCTCAGTTCGCTCATCCTCCAAGGCCGTGGCGTAAGTCTTCATCATCCAGCTTCGCAAGGTCGTGTCCTTCTCACTGTTGAGCAGGAAGTCCCCTAGAGAGAGAGAGACAAAAGTTCAGGTCCTGGCAGAAAACTTAGCTAGTACACTGGTCGCAGTTCTCAAACAGTTCGCAAGATTGATCAGAGTCAGCAAGCTGGACGACATGAACTTACGCGCAGCTTTCACCACGTCGTCCTCTGTGCTTAAGAGACAGACACCAATCTGGATGGCATAAGCGGCGTCAACCGGTCTTCCCCGGAGACTCTGCAGGGTTTCGACAACTTCCGAAGAGTTTTTGCTTTGCAGAGAACCCAGAATTTTCACTAGCAAGCAAACATCTTCGTTGAAAAGAGCATACTTTTCCCAGTTACTCAGCTTCCCTATCGTAATTCACATTATAAACGATTCGACAACTTACGGTCGTTGTGAAACTTGAGTAACAAGACTTCGACTTCCCAGTGATTGTCTGTTTTGAGGAATGTGAGAAAGTGAAAGAGTGTCACGATGCTTGCAGGATCGAAAGCCGGTCGATCGAGCATTTGGCAGATAAGAAGCTCCAACACTACAATATCACAACATTAATGTAACGCCACACGATACCGCTATGCTGTTTACATAAGGGAAAATTTAATAACTGTCTCACCGTCTTGTCGTTCCGTCTCGGTGAACGTCTTAAAAAAATGCACATAACGTGCTTTCAACTGTGTGACTACCGAATCGGCTGACGTGCAAAGATAATGACCTGCAAATACACAACGGAAGTTAGAGTGATGTAAAATCAGTACTTCGGCTTCCAACCTTTCTACTCATACCTCCGGCGCACTGCTCCCATAGAAGATGAAGTCGCTGCTTCTCTGTGATGTCTCGCATTAACGTCGTGAAGTCTTCCAGCAGGTTAGGGTTCTCGACCAGGTTTCCGAGTATCTCAAAGATCTCACCCTGACTTTGCAAATGTCTAATGGCACGAGATTCACTATGCTTTAGCGGACCATACGATCCCAGAGATTCAAGAAGACTATCACAGTATATCAGGTGCTGCACCAGTGCCAAATCTATCTGGTCGTTCCCGGATGAAATCTGTTCGTCGTGGTGCCTTCTTCTCGACACACTATCCGCCATCGCTTCAATGCCGGAATCGACCGTACCGCTTTTCTGAGCGTCTCTCGTGAGATTGTCTTCTTCCTCAACTTCATCAAGGAAGTCAAAGCAGTCGAGAGCGCTTTCGACGGAAATACTGAGGTTCGATCCCCGAGACATTCTTCCATTGTCGCCGTCAACGGGCTGAAAATAAAATATCTACATAATATAACAAGCAAATCCAGAGAAAAGAGTCCTCCACAACGTGATGGTCAGGTCATTATATGCTAACCAGGAGTATTTTTCCAAGTCGAAAGATCTGGGTCTCCAAGTTGAACAGCTGCGAATACCTTCCCCGAATGTCTCGGACGGATGATACGACGGCTCGAATGGCGTTTTCGAGACTTTCTTGGCTGGGAGTAACAGACATGTTCGAAGGACTCATGCTACCGGCGTTGCTAGCTTCCGTCTTGGGTGACACAGAGGAATGACGATCGCTTGCTACACTAATCGTGCTGCTATACACAGACCGATGTGGCAGTAACTCCTACCGAAAAGTAACATATGAACCATGAGCCAACGGCATCAAACGAAAAGGTACTCTAGTATAAATACCTCGGCGGCTTTAGCAGGCGAAGTTACAACGGCGACAGGATCTCGGTTGGGTTTCGGGAGTGTCGAATCATTCGCTTTCAGCATCCAGGGACTCCATACGTTCTGATCAGCAATGCCGTCAAGCGGACTGTAAAAGTTATCGCTAGTTTTTCTGTCCAAGGATAGTATCGATGATCCAGCTACAACAACTAAAGGGTTGACTTACTTCCACGAAATGATCAGACTGAGCTTCAACGAGCCATTGGAATTCAGGCTTATGGTCATGACTTGGGGGTGGGCGGAAAAGAGGTCTTTGGTCTCGCAGTGTTTATTACCGACGATAATTCGATTTCCGAGCGTACGAACCTCCGAAGCCTATAATGAAACTCCGTGTTAAAAAAATGAGTCACAGTGCGAACAGTACAATATGTATGACTACAAGACCTTAATATGCATGATGTCTCCAAGAAGGCTCTTGAAAATTGCTGCTTCCTGGTCCCAACTCTGTGAGGCATCCTTGTTGACGTGTCCACGGCTTTTCCACTTTTGCTCACCGTGACGTATTATTATCTCAAATGTATCACCCGGACAAAGTCGCGCGAATCCAGCCACACCTTCGAAAACCAAAAGACTTAATATCCATTAGAAAGTCCAGAAAGTGGGACCTACGCAAACCAACTCGAGCTGATCGTTTCTTCAAGTGCCGCGCGCTCCCAGCCGATAACTCAAAAGATGTGCGCCACTTGGAAAAATCATCTTGTCGAGTTTGTGTGACGAACGCCCATTAATTTTGTCGATGAACGTACCCTTCATCCGCATTTCCAAGCTTCCCATCATTTGTTCGAGTTGAGCTTCCAGGGTGCACATAGCCTGAGTGCACTCCTTATAGCCCGCTTTTACGTTTCCAAGTGCATGATTTTTTTCTTTACCGCTTGAGGACATGTACGCTTGAGCCATATTCCGGACGCCTGATAAAAGACAATCATGTCATGGTGCGACATGAATGAAGGCGAACATGTCGCATACGAAAAGTGGAACATCATCTACAGCCCTTGTCAACAGGTAAACACCAGTATCTTACCTTCTCGAAGCCGATGTTGCACATTATAGTTTTCTCCGAGCTCCTCAAGCTAGACAGAAGATCCGGTGGTTCAAGAACGCGATATCTCAAACTTCAAAGCCCCATAGTACATCAAAAGCATAGGGTTCTATGTACCTTGCTGAGCTGAAGTTCCAGACGTTTCAAGTAGCGATCAGCTGCCTTCAACTGCTGGGTGTTCTGAGTCGGTAAGCGTTCGTTCCCATTGAGCAATCCTTTCATATCATCATTCGTCAGCTGAATACATTCCCTAATTACAAAATACGTAATCACAATCCGATAGAAACCAAGTATGAAATTAGAGGTAAGTTCACACGTACTGTAGGCCGTTTCGAAGCGCGTCGATGATGGTCAGAGCACGAAGTGGTCGCGGAGTTTTCGGGACTTTGACAGACCGTAAGCGCTGGTCGGAGGAGCGTTGGATCAACATCCGGTAGTCCTGTCCATGACTAGATGGGTTCATCGACTCTTTTCGCGAGAGACTGCGATTGAGGAAGCCAGCAAAGGATCGGCTGCGGGAGATTCCGGAACCATCGGGCAGTTCAGGTACCAGCTGCTGTAGTCTTCGACGCTCTGTCAACGACATATTTCCCGCAGAAATCTAGAAAGAAAAACCAGTCCAATCAACTCATATCCCACCAAAATAAAACTGGACAGATTGGCTATTAGGTTTATTGTCATGATGCCCCACACTGAAACTGAATACTTCTCATACTCGGCAGGTAGCGGCGCATCGATCGGCGAGCGTGTTGGCGTAACATGGTACACAACCCAGACTGGCAATGTCTACTATTCATAACCGCACACCGGAATGATTCACAAAGAAACCACGCTAACTTTGTCTTTTATTACACAAGCAAACGATCCCCTCCCAAATATCGATCTCACAGGTATGCACCATCCATAAAGATAACAGAACGGAAAGGCATGCATCGTCATGGACCACCGCAGCCTTCCGGGAACCACCTCCAGCGGGTTCTCCCTTATACTTCCTCGTTGCTCACTTCCGCTGCGCTGCTGTCCTGTCTAAAGAAGGAGTTGCAGTACGCAGGGACCCATCAATTGAAAAATTTGCTGTTTCGGTTTATGCTTCACGGAATTGTAAAACACACGTAAGACAGAAGTAGGCCGGAAGTCGAACGGGGAACCCTTTTCATTCGCGACAGATGATCCTATTTCTGTCTCATGGAAAACTTTACGATCTTTTTGACCCGAGTCATAAAGTGCAACTTGCCTTACGAGCTCTTTCGCAGGGTTCTGTCGAGCAAAAGCTTTGAGCAACAGAGAGCTCACTGTTTCCATCACGAGTCATAAGATACAGCACAATAGTGGCTGTTGAAGTAGCCGACACGAACTCTGCTCGCTCAGTGAGAAATGAAGTGCAACGAGGCATGGATCATTTTTCTTCCATTCTCAACAAGCGACAGCTCTGTAGAACTACAACCACCAACTGCCACCGAAAATGTCGTTCTCTGGTAGTGTTTCCAGGCCGAAGAAGCCGATCAGCAACCAATTATATTTCAGAAGCCTCATGTCGCAGAGCATTGAACTTATTACTACATGCGAAGAAGTTATCGTCGATCTTCGACCGGGAGCAACTGTTTCCAGATTCCCTAAACGAAAGAAAAATACCGCGATAAAATTCTGCATGACGAAGGAAGTAAGCCAATGAACGAAAGTGGGGGACACGCTTGTAGCAGACTGTCTTGTTTGTCCTTCGCTAAGTTCACTTTTTGCTCGTTCGCCTTGATCCTGAACGCCTTCCGTCGCTCAGTCCGGTTCTGACGCTACACCGCCTATCAGAGAAAAACCTATGAAAGCAGAAAAAGTCACACATGACAAACGAGAAAGTCAACAGCGGCATACAGCGCCAGTTGATGGCGGAAAGAGGTAACCAGAACGGTGGAAACATTGCCACATCGCTCCGATTGTCATCGTAACTAAATTGCTTTCTTCTTTTTTTTGCGGCGAACCATCAGCTCATTTTAACTGCGCACTCGGCGTAACTATAGACGAAGCGTGAGTGTAGCGTTACCTCTTCATGACCCGCATCACAGCTTGGCTTCCTTTCGGTCATAAGCAAGATTTCTCATATAAGCCATTGCGCCGATATCCGTCACGGACTTACCCTAGTCAATTTCTAGATTTAGCTGGCGGTGACGAGGTGTGTGCCACTCCGTGAGATATAAGTCGAGCAAGCTGCAAGCTCTGTACGCCACAACAGAAACAGTTACACTGTAAATCCATCATCTTTCTGCTCACTAAAGCACTTTAGCAGTCATACTGTCAGTCTTGATCTGACACGAGCCTCCAAGGTCTCTGCATGTGACAGACCGGGATGATTCGCTGCGTCTCTGTAGAAACTGTTTTCGATGAAGCTTGTGGGACGACTAAAATTCAGACTGCAACACATAGACAAATCCCCGAAAACTGCCTGTCAAATTAGGCTAATTGGTTCCGTTACACGCGAAGATTGGGCACGCTGTACGGCGACGTGAAACAGCCATCGCGCATCATTCAATCCACCACACCGTACATCATATTTTGCCTACCACACCGACCTTTTGACCTACCCGGGAAGCAAAGCCTGGAGCGGTAACAAGTCCCTGCAAGGTGGCTTTCTTTGACCGGAAAAGCCAATTAAGGGTCTTGAGTCTTGACTGGCGGAGCACAAGACGTACTGAACGAATGATCGCTAGTGTGCAGCAAGATAACTTCCTTACCTGATCAGTATTCCATTAACAGTTCCAAATAGTTATTAACGGGCCTCATCCGGTAGCTTCCGTTCTTCAGCATACAAGGCCAAGAAGCTGCAGGATGTAGTCCGCAGAAGTTCTAATTAAAGGAGCTCAGCAGTTTTAATCGTTCCGACAACTGTTGATCCTCCGCTTTGGTCTCTGGGCGATGTGCAGCACCTAGTGGCTTCTCCCGTCGATAGCCAGCTCATGAGAACAAAAAGCTATTCCATCATACTCCGTTAGATAAAGGGGGTTAAGATACACGTACGTACCTCTAGTAAATATAGAGTAATCGCTTCTACAGATTCCGAGTCCTGTGCAATCCGTGTCCCACTATAATGCAACTTCCGCGGATCCTTTTATAGTTTTCTGGCAATCTATACGTTCCAAATTGGCAGGAGCTCCCGAGAAGATACCTTTTTAACGGAAGAAGAGACAACAATTCCGCACTGCGAATGTGATTGCAATTGTTGTCGATTAAAATTTCGGATTGTTGGCAGGTTGAATGGAGGCGAAGCGGAGACAGATTGCAGGATGCCGTACCGCTTCCGGATTGTCATGTCATGTCAAGTCCCATGGGGCGCCACTATCGCAGAGAATCCGCAGCTTCAGAAATCAAAACTCAAAAGTTTCCGTTTGTTGCCGTTTATTTTGTATATTTTGTACTTCGGATCTTCTGGAGAGTCAGAGGATCCAGGGCTGAGACCTAAGTTTGAGAACCTCGAGCTTTGAAAGTGGAAAGCGAACAGTCGTACAAGAAACACCACAGGACAATGGGTGGTCTGCTCACTCTGCTGTACACATCCGATCGCCCCGACGCTCTCACTATTACGTAAGCTACTGCGGTTCATCTTTGCCGTTCTTCTTTGCAGTTCTTCTGAGCAGTTCCTTGGATAAACAAGTCCTATAACTTTTCGAATGGGCTTTTGCAGAGCATAAAGTCGAAAGGAACGTTAACACGAATGGGAGGATTATCGTGTCCAAACTGCTCCAGACCACCCAACTTCCTCTCTGACAACGAGACGAAACGCGCGAACGTTAAGATCTGGGCTTGTTCGCTATGGTCTGCTCGACGAATCTTTCGTGCGCGTTTTTATCAAATCTCATTTTTTTTTACTGGTTCTCCATGAGCCTGTGCGCCCACCTCATCAACGCTAATCAACACCCTGGATCAGTGGGTGTTGTTCGGAAGGAAGTTCGAGCTCGCGGCGAAGTTACGCCTCACCAGATATCGGTCCGGAGTGCGTTGCATGAGTGCCTCTTCCGCCTGAAACCCATGTGTATCTCCCTGTCGGTCAATCGCACATTCTCACTTGACGTCGCTTACGACATTGGAGACATCCCAACAACGACTGGGGAAGCAGGTCGCTTTGTCGAGGTAAATGTTTTGCGAATGGACGTGTAACCTGCACGTTCGCAAATTTACTGTATACTGTTTGTTCGATACTGAAATCTTACAAGGTTCGTTTTACAGGCTGCACATGCTGAGTACTTGCGGATGAATTGTTTGATATGCGTACGAACAGAGGACTTAGTCTGTTCCTGAACCTCCTGGTCGAAGCGTGAAACTACAGAATGGTCAGGAGACGAAGACTCTGGAACCAAATTCAACCCAGTCGACCATTTGTACCTTATTGGATCTCTGCGAAAGAATTATCAGATTCTCAAGTTGAGATCCGTGAAAGACTGAACTTACACGTTTCCGTTCTTTTCCTAGTAAAGAAGCGAATGGAGGAAGCTAGCTTGGGGGATCGATTCGTCCGATGCAAAATCGACTAAGAGTCTTTGCACTGAAGCGCAATCATGACGTCGACTCGAAGATCTTGCATGGAGGTACGAACTTCGAGATTCATACACGCGGAATGGAAAATTATGGGACAATAAAAACTATGGGACAGGCCTTTTCGCTACGGCGATTCGGAAGCATGTACGTACGCGACCGATTCACAGTGATTTACACTCTCTCGACACCTCTCTACGGTCAAATTTCCATTTTGCCGTCGTTTCCGCCTGTCGTATAATTTTTTGCTGCCCCATAATTCCTATCACGCGTGACGGACGAGGGCTGACCATCGGTAAGACGAAACTAAATGTTTTTGCAATATACAAATACAATAGGATTAGGTAGCCTTCGAATCGGGTGACTGTGTCCAGTGTACTGGGAGAAAGGGCTGCAATACTGTATATAGCCGCGGGATGTCCTTCTTACAAAGCAGACAATTGGACAAGTCTTGATAGTTGAGTAGGCGTCGACGCGCCCGTCAAACTCGATTAGTGGGCCGTCAAGTTGTACCAGTGGGCGCTTATCCATTTTTATTGCAAACATCAATTATGTGACGATGGCAGCACAGCTCACCCGTCATCGTTGTTACCGAGTATCATGGCTTAAAAGTTAGAGCCTTTGGCGACAACAAAGCTATTCCTATCGCCAAACGCCAAAAATACTTTAAATAATAACCGAGAAGTCTTAGAGAAAGATCCACAAGACACATCAAAACGAATATTGAAACTGGAGAGTTAACGTTAACCAGCCAAGGCAATCCACCGTCCACTTAAATACCGGTACAGAAGGGTAGAACCTCGACGAGGAAGTGCTGTTACTGCTGCATGGTTCGAGGTTAGGGTTCTTCGCCTTCCGGCGGTTCGTCCCACAGAAAAAACGTTGTGCGAGTATAGAAGAAAACTCATCCACGAGGAGGATCACACTTCATGAGGTCTTCGGAAGTGAACGAACTATTCTCGTCCTCGCTCTGGTGATCGTTGGAGTAGTGTCGTGAACTTTGGTAGTCAGTATCCCCGAGACTGTTGAGGTTAGGTGGTGTCATCCTCTGGGGACAGAAGGTTCACGTTCGAAATAAGCTTGCAGAAAGAGAGGGACTACAAGAAAGACGTACCTTCTCCTTCTGTCGTCGATTACAAAACCAAACACGAACAACTTCCTTCTCTAACTGCAAACTCTGAGCCAACGCGGTAATTTCCGGCGCGCTTGGTTTTGGGTTCCTCATAAAATGGTTCTCGAGAGCACCTTTGATGGTCATCTGTCAGCAAGCAGAGAAGATGTGTAACAGTTTGTAATGACTTAGAAACAGATTACTTCGATGATGATGTTACGAACCTCGATGCTTGTACGCTTCTTTCGCTTCCGGCCAGCAGCCGCAAGTTTTTCTTGTAGCGCAACACTTGCTGGGCTTCCGTTAATGTTATCAGCTTCTTCCAACCACTTTGCCAACAGCGGTCGCAGCTTACACATATTCTTGAACGATAACTGCAACGCTTCAAAGCGACAAATTGTCGTTTGGCTGAAAACATTCCCGTAAAGTGTTCCAAGCGCTAATCCCACGTCAGCTTGCGTGTAACCTGCAGAAAGCAATTGTTTTGGAAACTTTGTGTAACTTGTGTTTGTCGCTTGGAGAAATCTGTAAATAAACGTCACAAGCTAATATCACTGCGTCACTGTCAACCCGGGAGATTTTCATTCTCGCTTATTCTCAGAATACAAACCTTCCACCACAATTTGTCTCTAGTAATTCGTTCGAAATGATATCTGACAACTTTATGCCAAAATCCAACTTGCAAAATTCTGCGTGATATTTCCGTTGTTACACTCGGGTTGAACACTTTATAGTTATCGCTTACCTAGTTTTATTCTCCGTTGCTTAAATTGCTTCGCGAATTGTTCGAGGTCATCGTTTGATGGAACTTCTTCCTGGGTGTCCATATCGAGCGAGGTTATGACATCGCCCGAGTAGGGACGTGGCCGCAGGTCGCTCGTGTTACAACGACGCATGGAGGTACCGTAATCACTTCCCCATAATCCGTTACCCGTCGACGCACTGCCAAACATGGAGCCCGACGCCACCAACCCGGCGCTTGTGTTGTAGCCGTGGTGCCCATAATTAGCAGAGCCCGCAGGTGCTTGAAAAGAGGCTACGTTACCCGTCAATTGTTGCCAGTAAGTAGGCTGTAATGAGGAACGGCTGGTAAAACTGCTGGACGCCGGCATGTCCACCGTATGACCAGGAAACTTTTGCATATCACTTCCGCTTCGCAAGACATGCCAGTCGTTCTCCGAGGTAGCATGATGACCGTTAATTGTTGCATGATGGGACCACAAGGAAGGATAGGCCGCTCCTTGATTGCCGAATAAGGTCGAGGCGACTGTTTGACCGGGTATGGCGTTACTTTGGGCGGATGAGGATGACCCATGGTTCAATCCACGAACCGAGTCACAGTATATTTGGGATGCAGATGATGAGGCGCTGCTGTTATGGTTGACATTGTGGTTTGTCGTCATTATACCAATGGGGCAATCGAGAAAACAACAGTGGGGCAGGAAATGATCACATTCAATCAATTATGATTCGGCTAGGTTGATTAACTACTTCGATGTGGACATAATAAGTGATACCAGGAGAGCCTCTATCATAAATGACCAGGCGTCCCAAGCGGTGATGATTGTAAATTTCTGCGCCGTGCCGAATTCGCGACGATGCAACTTTGAATAATATGGCAGAAATCATACAGCGCTGCGATTGATAAGACCTTTTCGCCTTCTGACAATTGTATATTCAAGTCGTGACATGTCATCATGCGCGTTTAGCAATTGCCTTTGTTGCCAGCCGAGCGTACGCCGCAACTGTCTATTGTGTGGCCGTAGGATGACCATCCACCGACCACGACTTGCTTCTATTGGCGGCGGGGCGAGTTATGAATTGATAATTTTGATGGCTGCATTTTGTGTGGTGGTGTTCAGCCAGAAGCAACGCGGTGTAACCGGTTGTCTACGGGTCTAGGCGCAAGCAAACGTACCAATACTCGTGGGCTTCTGTCGCCCAGTTTGCCTATGTAACCTTACGTACGTCCTGTGGTTAATCAGTCTTTCCGCTCTTCATCGACATGATTCTGGTTTCGGGGATCCTCGCGATAATTCGATCGTACCAATGTACGTACAATTTTTCCGAACTTGTTTTCGTATATATTAACTTCGGTCAAAACGTAAAACAGAATACGATGTCTGGATGGCTTAATTACACTTGGTGACCTTTGGGTGTAATTGTGCTCCATCCCTTTGAGAAACTCTTGGTGATGGTATTGAATTACAATGCTCTTTTAAAAGATGGTGAAATATCTACTGCGCGTTAGTTGAAGCACAACGAGGTTCTCGGACGGCGAACCCTTGGTCCTTGCTCGCCCACGCTGTTCGTATGATATTGCATAGGGTGAAAGTAATCTAGTTTATAAGAAACGGCCGTTAGCGCTAGTTTCCCGAACATTAGTTCATCTTCTAGTACGTCTTGAACTGTGCCGGGAAGCAGCATTGAACGAAAAATTTTCCGAACGGCCAGGCCTACGGTGTATTTGATACGAGGCGGATTGTTTAGCGAGAACTTTGACATGGCTGGAAATTTTACTTGTGCGTCAGCCGCTGACCAATTTTGTTCACACCATGCTTTATAGAATTGTCGGGATTTCGTACTTTTGGAGAAAGGCTTGTTGGAAAAAACATGGATTATTATTTTGGAAGCAGGCCTATCAGTACTTGTGATGCTAAGTGGCTATAACCGTGGCACCTCCTTTCCACAAGGTAATCTAGTTATCACCCATAATTTGCAGGTCATAACACTCAATGAGGAGTTGATTTTCTTCTTTCAGCACCCTAATTTCCGTTTTTGGCTACGGCTCTTGGTGGCACGGATGTTGATGGTGACTGTCTATAGCTCAAAATTGGACGGAGCGCATACTTTCGGTCGTTGCACACTTTCAGTGATCGTTTAAAGAGCTTTCGAAAACAACCCATCGATGGAGGGCAACTTGCAGGTGCGGTATATGCACCCCTGTTGACACAGATGCTCGACCGGTGTGAACTACGAGGCGATTAAGAGTCACGTCGGCCGTGACGAAGGTTTCGGCCACCATGCACTTCAAACTCGCGGCAACTGGCAGACAAGCAATAGGAAGATCGTTACAGGGTTCGCCGATCACGTACGGGTACGACAGAGAACCAGATAAGGGGGAGATAAGGTTCTTGAACACAGAAGCTTTTCGAAAGCGTGACATGAGCTTATCGGCGAAAGTGAGACGTCGAAAGTAGCCGCCATGTTCCCGCTGATAGGAATCACGGCCTGCGCTCTGCTGACTTGTGTCATTCAGGCGGATAATGACAGATTTCATTTTAATAATATTTTCCGAATGGTCTAAAGCCGATTCTGGTCTCATCTGTTGATTCTGACAAAGATATCTTTGTAGTTATATAGCAATAAGTAGCGAAGCCCCTTCCCTGCTGATCTATCGCTCATTCAAGAGTCATTCTAATCCTTGCCTTTCATACATCAGAACTGCTTTAGTGACATCTCCTATGATTCAAATTCATCACATATGAAAACGCCATTATGTTGACACCTTCCGACGATTTTATCGACGATAAAGGCTCACGAGCCGGACATATCCGACTCAATGGCGCAAGTGTCTTTCCGTAACAGCTAAGATGCGCATTTCTGATGGTGCGTTAGATAGGCGCCCCGTCAAAACAATGTCAGTTAAGTATTTCAATTCATTTTGCGGTTTCGATGGAACGTGTCGAACAATGGGCTACAAAGTAGGCAGCTAGTGTTCGGTCTCGTGGTTCGGTCATCAATATGATGCCAAAGAAGACAGGTGTAATCGGGCGGATTTCTTTTATACAGCATCGGCATGGCGCTGCGTTGAAGTTTCACTTGGTGCGTTCTGCATGAACTTGCGGAATCTTCCTTTACTCCAACCGATCAATCGCGCGGTTATACAGTATCGGAATCTGTAGTTTTAGTATACACGGAAGTTTCCTAATGCATATGGAAGCCCGTAAGTTTGAATGGGTCAATTACGGCCGCGCATATGTATTGTCTAGAATGAGACATGCAATGTAGTGTACCGGGTACACTACGTGGAATCCAGGGCGTCTTGAGTGTTCTCGTGACCAGCACCAAGAAAACTTTAATGGATTCAAGTCTGTAAGAAGTGTAAAGAGACTGTTGAAATGTGATCCGCACTTTTGAAAGAGTGGTGGAATATGAAACGGCTAATGTGATGCGTGAGAGACAGACTGTCGTCAGTTTCTGTTTGCTGTGGTGAGAGATCAGCACTATACTTAAGCATAATCCTTTATTGATCAGACAATAAACAAATCTAGATCCATTTTATTAGAATAAAATTACAAGGGCTCTTCCTATGCTGTGCTTGTATCTCCTCTCATATTTTTCAACAAGGATAAAACTTAAGAGTGTTCAGAGGCCGAAATGCACAGGTTCGCCACAGGAACAAGCAAGTTCACTCTGTTAAATCAAAACAGTCAATAACCGTGAGATCTTATTTATTTTAGTGAACTAGCTGAAACTTTTCGAAATCCTCACGTAGTGAGCGTACTAACTATCGTAGAGTAGTTTGGTATCGGTGCGTTGACGAGTAGTACTGGCTGGAAAGAGTCCTCCGTATGAGAGCATTTTGTTTAGCTAGTACTTTGCATGAATAATTAATCCGCATAGACAATATCAGCACTCATAAATCCATCCCTACTCGACGACTCTCTCGTTGACCACGTTACAATAAGCCACTACAGCCTGTCGCCAACAATACTCGAAAAATATCGGACCAGACATCTTCAAAATATGCTAGCCACACCATAAACTTGCAGTTTGCATAATGCGTAATCCGTTTTCTTAGTCGCGTTTTCAACAAGCTTCCTAGGACCAACTTGCCCAGGTCGCACAAATGTCAACCACCAACTTGAAATTATAACCCGATGCCGCGTGTACATGGCGAGAAGTTTCTGATACATGACATTGGTACCGCAAATAGGTTTAAGACGACCATACAGTTCTACCGCGCAGGAACTACTGTAATGCTTCATGAACTTCGCGAAGTGACGTCAAGTGCGCGTAGGGGGTTTACGGGTATGATGATGAATACAGCACACGCTCAGTATGACGTAATTCGCGAAGTTCATGAAGCATTACAGTAGTACTAAAGTTCCCGTTCCAGTTCCAGTTCCAATTAGCAGCTTCAATTGCGGAATGGAGTAACACAGGTCCCAAGTACTAACAGAGAGCCAGAAAGAGAACCGTCAGGTCTTCCGCCCAAGCTTCGTGTCAGGAAGTAATGTACAGACATGGTTATCGTTTCTTTACGGTTCGTCTGGAAGAAGCTCTATCAACGGTTTTCTTTGAATAGGGTAAACAGGATGACTTGCCAAGCCAAAGGGTGATTTGGAAGAACTAACAGATTCAAACCCATCTCTGTTTATGAGCAGAGAACTTGTAAATGTATCTGGCACGCTTTCGAGGTCCCCAGCACATCCTCTGCGATCATGCCCGAACACACCCTCTTGATAGGTCATCTGGTTTCCTGAATAATCCAGGTTGTCGTCCTGGTTCTTCGTCGGTCTGCAAAACATTTTCCGTCAGGTATCTGGGTCAAATATCGAATGGCACCGTCCCTTCCAGACTTTCCCACGCAGTTTTCGGCTTTGGAAATTACCTGGCTGGAAAAGATCTTTCCGCTTCCATATTTAAATACATCTCACCCGCCGATATCTCTGTGATGTTCAGACGGTCCGACTCTCCCAGTTCCATATCAGCTGGGACACACAATGGGGTTGGGTTCGCCGAGACCGATAGCGCGTTAAAACTGGGCGACAGCCGAACTTCCTCGTAGGTCTCCATCAGGCTTTGAGTAGTTTCCGCATCTGCCAATTTTTCCTGCTTGAGTACTGTTTGAACTATCATTTCGACGGTATCTTTGGCTGTTTGCGCTGACTGCCGGAGCTCGCTTAGGTCTGAAAGAAAATTGAAGACTATGATCGTCGCCACTTCAAAAAAGAACACGGAAATCGATCCGTACGCCGCAAGGAGTCTTTTATGTCTTTTTGATGCTTGTCCATCCAAGCTTGACGTTCATTCATCTCTGCCTCTCGGCCCCCGGTATACCTAGAGAAACACGGAGTAAGGTGAACATCTCTAGAACAGGGACGTGGAAGCTACGTACCATGCTTCTGCACATGCTCTATCCCGGGGGAACACTGGGCACTGGTCCAGATGATTGAGGGTCTTGATCTTGCAAATTATCGTTTTTCGGTAGTTGGGTATTTTTGATATGACAGGGTTTGCGGTGAGGCACAGTACTCCGAGGTTACCCATTTGGGCAAACACATCGATGATGGCAGGGTCGCCCAGTTTGTTATGAGATAGATCCAGGATTTCGATGGACTGGCAATTGGCTAGATGGCTCACATCTTCCAACGAACTCAGCGAGTTATGCGAAAGCTCGACTGAGCGAAGTTCTAGCAAACTTGCTGCAAAACAATAGAATTGGTTAAATCACGGAGTTCACGTATTGCTGGTGAAGCCTCTTGGGTTCGGGATGGAGAGCATCGCTCGATATACCTAAATTTTCAATGCGGTGAATTCTGTTTCCGGTTAGACTCAGATTCGCGAGCTTGGCCAACTTGTCCAAATTTTCGATTTTGCTTATTAGGTTTTGTTGTAGAAAAAGACTTCGCAGTTCTATTTGATGGTCCAGGTTCTCGATCTTTTGTAGACCATTACTGCCGAGGAATAAGCAGCGCAGCCCTGTGTATGCTTCCAGATTCTCTATCCGCGGATACCCTGCAATCCAACGCAACAGAAATTTATAGCAATATACTCCTTTTGCTGAGACTGTTGGTGTCAAAGTGGACATCGCGGGGGAACGGAGGTCACCTCGGTGGTTCAAATAAAGCACATCATTAAGACTTGGTGTGGTGTATAGCTTGAGTTCTTTGCAAACTTTGACCAGTGCTTCCTTGGTCATCCGCGGACATGAAGGTGTGCTGACTGTCCTAATAGCAACTTCACCGGTCTGGCTCTCCGCGTGATCTGGAACGAGCGAACCACTTTTATAAAGGAGCGTCAAGAGGCGCGAATCGTTTGAGGAGGTACGAGACGTACCGCCAGCTTCCTTGTTCGTAAGGTTTGTAACTGCTGGATCTTCCTCATTCGGGACAATCGTGTTATCTCCTCCTTCGATGATTTTGATTTCTGGGCGGTAACGGCTGGCATTGCCGTGACGAAATATTGATAAGGGATTCATTGACATCCAAAGGGAAATTTTAGAAACGTGGACAAACCACCCTTAGAGAAGTCTGATGGCGCAAAGAACCTTCGTCCATGATGTCCAGGATGGGTGGAGTTGCTATAGTAAGTGGCGCAGTCTACGTAGACGTGCGAGTTTGATCCTTCTGACGTCCCACTACTTTTTCCGCAGCAGTAATACCCCTTTGGTTCTTCCACATGGTGATCAACCTAAAGAACACTTGCATGCCAAAGTAAAGACTTAGCATCTATGAGCTTCCATTTATACAATTAAGCAATCCCTTAAACAAGCGGAAACTAAAAAGGACGAAGCCTTTGAGGATTCGAACCGAGACAGGTTGTCAATGACATGACTTGCATTAACACAGAATGATGCCCTTATTCGCAATCTCGCATGTGACATGCCCTCTAAAGTCTAAAGACAGTCATAACAAACTTCATCGTCGAGCCACCTTCTCAACAGTTTCTAGTAGCCATCGACGCATCGTCATTTACCAGTGTGCTGATAATAGTTTCATAGCTCCGGTGACGACCGGTTTTGCTACGAAGTCGGGGAGGACGTGTTGAGTTGGAGATCAAGGTCTTCGGAGTATGCATAGATGGAGTACGTATTATTGTGGGTTGCCCTGCTTCATACGACGTAAGTTGCCTCACTTGTCTGCGTGTTAAATATGGTTAACCTCTTGTTAGAGATTAGTGAAATCCAAACTGTTTGTGGTTTCAGAACGAACGTAGACTCTTGAGCCTCGCTAATCCATCGGCTGGAAGTAGATGAACGGGGTGATCCGTCTGTTCGACACTTCAGCCATTGTGGAACGCATATGTGTTCGCCTATCTAACCAGTGAAGATGCTGGATCCACTCTAGACGGAAATCGTAAGCTCGACTGGGAACAGTAGTACCGTTCATTCAGGATGTCTCACTGGGTGCCAACTCATGTGCAAGTGACCGTAGTTCGTGCAAAAAATTTGATTCCGAAGAGCAAAAACGGAGGTTAGTAGCAACTTTATTGATGGCTCAGAAGGCCCTCTTATCGTTGTGACCGACGAACTATGTACCGGATATGTGACTGCTCACAGCGGATCATGACTTGGAATGTTGACTTTTTCTCTTTGTAGAAACCAATAACGCTTACGTGACGATACAACTTGGAAAGGTTCGTAAACAGCAGCTAGCACCTCGATGTTAATTATGCGCATTTGTGACATCGGAAACCATTAATATTCCGTAAGTGTGTTTTCAGGAAAAGTTCGAAACTTCGGTGCTGGAAAAATCGAAAGCTCCGGAATGGAACGAGGAATGTGACTTGTAAGCATTGTGTTCATTTTTGTGTTACGGAAGGTTCGTAGATCAAAGTCCATTGGATGAGGAACTGTGTGGACATTCTTTCTATCCGTTATTATGATGACTTTACTGTGTTTTATGTTTTATTGATTATTGACATTGCAGACGAATTACGGACTTGACGGGCACAATCGTCTTAACAGCCTATCATAAGCACAGTCTAGGTACAGATGACTTCCTCGGTCGTGCGGAATTACACTTGCAAGATCTAAATTTTTATGATCGGCCAAAGAATATGTGAGTACCCCGCCACACGCATTACAGAACCGCTTCGAGCGCCTCACTTACGAAAGTTTATCAAAGTGGCCAATTATAAATTTGGTGGTAAATTTGGGTATCTGTTCGCAGATGGTTTCCCCTACGAAGCAAGAAGAAGGATGTAAACAAGGAGGAGAAATACCGTGGCGAAATCCAAGTTCGTCTCAACTTTTACGTTCAGAACCTCGCAGTCAGCGTACCGAATGGACTTGACGTCAAGAAAGAGAGGTCCTCGAGCTTCCGGAACACTTTATCGAACCTCGGTACGTTCACACTGCCTCATTGCTGACGAGTTCTTCGTGTTTATTTTATTCGCTATGATTGCTCGGTATGTCGAAAGACTTGACTAGAGAGTTTTCGACTTTTTAGGCAAGACCTTGCCAAACAGGAAGCACCATGGTTCAGTCATGGACCTTGGTAGTCACAAAAGCTCTGGCTTCGGATCGGGAATGTTCTCCTCGCTTTCTCGGTCGCAGCTTCGGATCAACGAACAGTCGAATGAGAACGTTTTCGTGTACAAGCAGGATAACGTTCAAGCAAAAGCTGTTCCACCGACCCCTGAATTGAGTAAGCAGAAGAGCTTTGCCTCGGCCTCAGACAAAGTAAGATCTTGCCACCATCTGCTGTAATGTCTCTAGTCACGGTTCAGCACGTGTGTAAGATCTGGATTTCCCGTTCGTTTAGATTAGCGACGATATGGTCAGTATGACGTCTTCCGTCGACGTGAAGGACACCATTCCCTCCATTCAGCGGATTGAAAGCGAAAGCTCTACCACACTCTCAATCGCTCCTGTGAAGAAATCTTCTAGCTTCAACAAAACAAAGTCTTTTGTATCTTCCGTAGTTAGCCAGGTTGGTTTTGTCACCATTCAACGTGCGAAATTCCGTACTCGTATAGGCTATGGAAGAAACCTTGTCAGAAGGCGTGCCTGTTTTTTGGTATTGTAGGTGACCGGCAATGGTTCGCTGCACAGGTCGCCCAGTGAGGTGGATTTAAAGAACGACACTCCAATATTACGATCGGATAACACGGTCGGCCGCAGCGCTCGCACCGCCGAAAGAAACAGCATGACAGTTGAGAGTACATGAAACTTCCATATCCCTTGCCTTTTGTAAGGCGATTGAGCAGATGTTCTAAACCAGCGTGTTTTTGTTGTTTACTTGTAGCTAAGCGTACGAGTACCCTGAGCGAGTCGGACAGATCACCTCGGTTGAATGGAAGCGGTGGCTTTGGAAATGGTGACAGCAGTTTGATATCTATGCACGCCCCACGTTTCACAGATGCCGAACCCAACACCCCGGAAATGATACATGTACCGAAAGACCTTATACGAAAATATGGCCATCTTGAAAAAGGGGTAAATTTCATATCCCTATAGGTGATATCTGATTAATAGGTGGAAATTAGTTATACTTTGAATCATAATTCTAACGCCGTTTTGGCAGGATTTGATTGCTAAGCTCGCAGACGCCGAAAAGAAGCTATCGGATAAGCAGACTGAGATTGACCGGATGCAGGCGTACATCGAATCTCTGTTGCTCAAGGTGATGGAGGCAGATCCGAAGATTTTGCAGTCATATCCACCGAACGGGCTGAAGAATGGCCATAAGTAAAGTCGCCTGCTGTTTACGGTACCCTTGAGCGGGTCGGAGATAGTTTGGGGGGTCGTGAGGATCTTGTGATGCTTGCATCCCGGTTCTATTTGATTTTCCTCAACCTCAAAGCTCTTACATGATAGTTACGGAGTCTTCCAAATGCCAATCTAGCCTTATTCCAAGACTTAATATATTCTCTTTGTACAGCAGCGAATGGTTTCAGTATGTATTTCGTCGTTTTACCATCAGTTTAGAGAAATCTGGTGTTGCCGGTTTCCATTTTACGTTAATCAAGTTCCAAGTGGCGGGTTCCACCCTGGACTGATGGATGAAACAAACGTACTTTGTACGGAAGCACTGGATTCGATAGTCTTCTTTAGTAATTCGGGAGCGTATTTTCGGAGACTTTTAATGCAAATAAAGGAAGATGGAGTACTTCAGTCTGGCGCGGAAGCCAGAGCAGATTGCTCCTTGTCATGCAACGACCGCACACTGCGCGTACGAGGGGACGGTTGTTGAGTTAGCCACTACTGCGCCCGGTAGATGAAACAGAGCTTAGTACTCGCGCTCGCAGGCAGATCATCAGCCGATGCAGCCTAGTTGTGCGGGGTATGAATCTCCTTCAATTGATTAAGCGGAAATTGATCAGACCATAAATTGTTGACGTGTACACATTTGCCCCAGCCGGTCTGCCTGCGTGCGTTTACAGTGAAGTAAACCCGATGAGTCCCATTCTCTCCTTTCGTCTTCTGTTGCGTGAAAGTAGGATTGTGACTTGGACCAGACTGGGTGCTTCTCGTGAATCTGAACGTTAGGGATACAGAAGTTTTATTGGAAGGTCGGACTACGGGTTGGAACTAATCGTCTAAGCTGTCGTGCTAACCATGAGGAATCGATCGCCGCTTCTCCTAACCCTCCTGGCGAGCATCTTCAAATTGTCATATTCCTCCGTATCGGATAAGAAGGTGCTTGTACTGCTGGACAACCAGGGCATAAAGGATTCACACTCAAGATACTTCAAAGCTCTTGCAGGTACATAAGCATGCATGTTGACGTTCTGTAGCAAGAATCTACCAAAGATTACATGCTCTTTTGCTCCAGATAACGGATTTGATCTGGACTACAAGCAAGCTGACTCTGCATCCCTCGCACTCGTCAAGTATGGAGAAAGACTATACAGCCATGTGCTAATATTCGCACCGTCGGTCGAAGGTAATTACTTGTTCCATATAGGGCTTGCTGTTTCGTATCGAATATCACTAACGTCTTCGTTGTCATTGAACAGAGTTCGGAGGCCAAGTCAAAGTCGAGAGCCTTGCAAACTTCGTGGACGATGGAGGAAATATCCTGGTTGCGGGTGGCCAGAATCTGGGTATGAACATGCTCCGTTCGGGTTTGTGCCTTGTTGCACGAAGCCGCACAATTGCAATCTTTGGTTCTTGCAGGTGAAGCTATTAGGGAACTTACGGCCGAATTCGGATTTGAGCTGGATGATGAAAGTACACGTGTTGTGGATCACTTCAACTATGACACGAAGCTGGACGATGGCACGGTAAATTAGTAAGGGAAAGCTGATTAAAGTCGCACAGTCCCTGTTCAAACTGTTTATGCGTCAAAATGGCTACAGCACACTACCATTGCCGTTGACTCCGATCTCTTGCTGCAAGCACCGACAATCGTTGGATCCGGAACCAAGAAGCCTCTGCTGTTCCGAGGTGTCGCGTAAGTCACCCGGAATATTTTTGCCGATATGCATATTATTGCATATATATAAATACGATGGTCTGTCAAACCTATTTTGTTTGCAGTCTGCTGTCCGACAAGGAGAATCCTCTTTCTCTGGAGGTTCTTCGCGCGCCTTCGACCGCGTATTCCACAAGCACATCCCGTCCAGCCTCTCTGGTTGGTAGGCTGGTTTACTGACGGAAATATGTCTTGACCGTATCAAGCTGACTAAGTTCGCTCCTTCCTGCAGTTCCCTGCTGGAGTTAGCAGCAACATTGCTCTTATCGGAGCGATGCAAGCCAGGAACAACGCCCGCGTTGTCATTTCCGGGTCGATGGATTTCTTCAGCAACGCCTTTTTCGATGCTGCCGTGAACGGCGCCGAAACTGAAGGACTAAGCAAGAAAACTCAGTAGGTTACAGCTTTTCGCAGTGCTGTGCACAGTTCTTCCACACAGCGTTTTTGTGGATACTTCAGAGCACAGAAATCCGGAAACGAGGAACTTGCACTGGCTCTTTCCCTCTGGGCCTTCCAGAAGTCCGGAGTGCTCAAAGTTGGCTTAGTCCAGCACCACCGAGCCGGCGAGAACAGCACTCCCTCCGACTATACCGTTAAGGATAACGTGGAGTACAGTATCGAAATCACACAGCGACAGGGAGACAGGTGGATTCCGTTCAAGGGAACCGATGTATTCCTGGAGTTTGTCAGGATCGATCCTTTTGTGCGAACAAATATGGTCGCGAAAGGTTGGTCCTTTGCCACTTCATAAAGTTCATCTCGAATGGTGGTACTGCAGTGTCACTTGCTTCCGTAGACGGTGTGTTCGTTTCGAAATTCGTCGTGCCCGATGTCTATGGAGTGTATCAGTTCAAAGTGGATTACGATCGTTTGGGCTACACACACCTCTTCTCCACAACTCAGGTAAGTTTGAGATCCACCTGAACGCACATTCGTTTTGGAGTTTTGATGCGCAGTGATTTATCACATGTTGCTTTACCATGATGTTTGATTGATAGGTTTCCGTTCGACCATACAAACACACAGAGTATGAGAGGTTCATCGGTTCGGCATATCCTTACTACCTTAGCGCAATTTCCATGATCGCCGGCACGTTTGTTTTTGTACTGGTTTTTAATAGCTATAAAGATGATGATGTTGTCCTCTCGACGAAAAAGAAGGAGTAGAAAAAGACCGCACCTTTTTGGTTTTGCTGACCATGTTCCGCTACCAGCATCTTGTGTTTTTTTAAAATTGATCTGGCAGCGAAATCCGCTCCAAAATCAGATTCAAATTAGCACGAAAGTTTCCGATTTTTAGTCCTGTGCAGTGCCAGCGTCATGGCGCCCCCTAGCTGTTATTTTTTAGTCTCAAAATTACGTCATCAATGGTGCCTTCGATTGATTAATTTCGATTTGATCAGATTTCGTTAATTGAGCCTGAAAAGTAACAGCTAGGGGGCGCCATTACGCTGCCTCTGGTCCTGTAGAATGTGTCATGAAGTCATAATTTCAGCCCAAAATTTCCTAAGGTCCTTACAGCGGGAAATATCGTGACGCTGACCTAGATACCTTTGGTTCAGAGGTACGCATGCCACTTTTTAAGGACCTTCTAGTGAAGAGTTGAGACCTGGGAAGAACAGCTCCAAGAGCTTCATAGCAGAATTCGAAGCGCACGTACAGTAAGTGAACCGTGTTACCAATACTGCCACCTACAGTCGAACATTATTACACAGTGGGAATGACCTACAGTACGAATGACAGCTGACATCACCGATAACATGTCACAGACAAAAGTCACTGATGAGTAATCTCAATTCTCCAGTCTACACATCTTCATTACTCTATAATCCTCTTTCGTGAACGTTGCAGGAATTTGCGCCTGGCTTGACAGTTCCGAAGATTTCTCGCTCACTTTTCTTTCATACACAGCTGTGTAAGTTTGTAGGATTGGATACGGTGGATCACTTCAGCAAGATCGTTCGGACGGATCTGCCAACCGGTCTCACCCATTGGATGAGTGGGGGAAGAAGCAGTTTGGGACATTCGTACGAATTGGATCACCTCAGATACAGGTGAGTGAGTCCTCATGCTTGTGAGCGTATCTTTTGAAATACCAATAGTTGTCCAAAGACAGAAGGGACAGATGCGCTTCGACTTCTGAGTGTGCTGATTGGGACGGTGATGGTGCGGAGGCCATCTGCGGCAGATGACTTGCTTCCGTCAGTCTTTAGTAGTCAGCTTAACGTAAACGTGGTTTACTTTGACCGTGGGGCTGTTTTTGGACTGTGGACATCACAGGAAGCGGAAGAGACACGAGCTGTCGAGGCTGGATGTTCGAGATGGGGAGTGAAAGTTCGTAGAACAGTTCGCTTCAAGCGTTTAATTAGGGACGGTCTCTGCTCAATTAAAGCATTGCTTACTGTGCATGGTTATGCCACTGTTTATTTATATTAGCACATCTTTGACTGCACGCTCTTGATGGATGCGAGCTTCACCAGGATCGAGAAGGCTCAAAAACGAGGGGAATTTTCGGACGAGAGAATGTATGCCTATGGGCTAAGGCGTCTTTCAGAAAAGAGCTACCGTCATCGTTATTTTTATAACCGAGGCCGCCAAGCGAAATCAGGTTTTCCGTGTTATATTGTGGTTCTTGCCTTTACATCGATACAGGCAGCGATCTCCTTGGAGTCTCTATAGATGTTTACCTTTTTGGTACTGAACCCATGCTGAGACTACTGCTGTGATAATGGCTGGAAATTCATTTTAGCGCTTGCCGAAGCATCGATGGCGTATGGAGACTGCAGTCCAGAATATCGAGTTTCCGGCCATGGTTGATGGCGCATGTCTTGCGCTTGCTGCTTGACGTTGGCTTCACGTGACTTCACGGTACATCAAAACATTGCTTTCGAAGGAGAAAAAGAATGGCTGTTCGCTTGTCAAAGTCGAACTTCTGCATGACCAAAGTATTTTTGTATCATGTTCGAAGTTTTTTCATGTCAGCAGCGAAAACTAGGAAGTAATTTGACACATCGTCCACTCGTTAGCCATCATTAATCATTTCCATTTGTGAAAGAAGCAAAGTGCGTTTGTTGTCCACGTGAGCACGGAAGCGAACAAAAACATGTGGAAAACATCCACCAAGAAAACTTCCGTAGAAAAATCTGCCCATGTTTCTATTTCTACGGCATAAGGACGCTTTTTCTTATCTGAAAATATTTGGCTTTGAACTTTACTCTATGTTCTAGATTGCCCATGGTCTTCTTGGCGTAGTGTGGCGGTGGAAATCGACAAGGATGTGACGGGAGCAAACACGTCATATCTTTGTGAGATGATTTCCGCTCCACTTTGAAGTCGATATCGCCCCGGCGTAAAAACAAACAAACTCAAATCTGATCTACTTTAACCACAAGTTTGTTGCTGATTTGGCCGTCACTTTGACAAACAGAGGGCTGAAACCGCTGGGCACAGCTGAAATAACTGGAACGGCAAGTTCATCCGTGTCAGTTTCACTTATTATTTTTTACTGGGTTTTCTCTACGAGTAGCACTTCTCTACGGCTGAGCACCGCGGCATTTTTGTCTTCATTTGGCATTAAAACATTGATGGATAATGTGCGGCATCTTGACTAGTTAACCAGTTGATGGTCACCGCTGTGAAGTGCTTGATGTGCTCACGCCGTGCAATGCTTATCTTGCTAATGCTTTTCGACTTCGATCCATTTTCAAACGATTTTGAACTCCTGTAGTCTCAAAAGGTACCGATCGCATTTGAGCTAGATGCGATAACTTTAAAGTTTTTACGGCTCCGAAATCAAGCGAGTTTTAGTGCTGTTTGATTTCGAAAGGTCCCACCCCAAAGACTTGTTGGAGTACCGCAGTCAGATATTTCCCACCGGTATGGCGAACTTTTTTTATGGTCTGAGTGCTTGATGGTCAGTTTTTTCGGTTCGAAGCACTACAAAGTATAACAGTATGCAGTCTTCTTATGCTATCGTCCATCGGACCATCGCTTGGGTGACTTGTTGCTAGCCTCTTGCTGATTGTAGTGTGCTACCGTGGGCGGAAGCGAAAAACCTGCTTTTCAGCGATGCGGAAATTTAACTGTCAAGAGCTTGCTTGTGAAATGAATGCGAGCAACCATTGATCATTTTACTGTTTGCCTTTAAACTATTTCCGTTGTCGAGCTGGCTTTGAGGTGCAATTAAGTGCTTTGTATGTGTAAAATGGGGGCCGCCTTTTTCCTCACAAAACTTCTCCATGCAGCGACGCTCTGAACTCACTTAGGTCTAATAACTACCGTCAAGTGATCATCTTTGCCGGTCTTTCTGCCCTTCGGCAGATCCGGCATTTCTTTGCACATTAGTCTTTCTCATGGTAAGATGCCCATTTTACGGTCGGAAACAATCTCATTTTGAACTATTTTGATAAGCGTGGGGCGTAGGTGTTATCGTCAAAGTCTTCGTAGCCTGACACCTTCGATGCCGCCACCACAAATTGAGGTGACGGTTCGAAATATGGTTCTCAACAAATTGAAAAATTCAGCCTGAAGGAAAAGTTAATCAAAGTTAGCAGAAGACAGACAAATTTCGACTCTTTCCTCTCTTGTCAATTCCGGTTCTCTGAGGTTCTTCGAGGATCTCGCGCTGAACTAGTCGTAAGACCAGTCTCGTTGAAAACTCGTGTGTAGCATTTAGCTTTCGGTTTGTTATAGATATGTAGATGGCAACATAAAGTTTCGCTCCGTGTGCGAAGAGCGTATTGTGCCAAAAAATTCCATTAATACTTTTTTTGACGAGTGACACTCCCATTAGGCTGGATTTCCCAGAAGATGCAGCGATCGAGCGTAATCGTTTCTGATGGAGAATTTATGGTTTAAGTATGGAAAAGTCGATAGGATGGATGGAGAATTGTGTAAGCCGATTGCTCCGTAGCTGCATGTCCGCTGTATATCTTTACGAGATCGAGCGAGGAACTATGCAGTAGCAGAGCTCTTCCGCCGAAGGCAGTTACTATCGATTTCTATTGGAAGCGCCATGTACTAACTTAGCTCAGCAGTGGTGTATTACCCTGTGATGCTCTTCGTCTTCGCTTTTCCGCTGCAGTCTGTATACGCGAAAGCACCCCGATGGTTCCAGTTTTGTAGCGTTTCAAACACGAATCATTCTGCTAACCTCTGCGAAGTACCTTCAGTTCGCCATCAGACTCTCATCCGCTGACTACAAGTCCTTACATATTTTGCTGCTTCTTGCAGATCGTTGAGCTTCACTCGTTTGCTACGGATTTCCGTCATCTGGAAGAACGTCCCGAAACTACGGAGCTTAGAGGTGAGAGTGACAGTCAACTGTGGGACTCAAAATCTCGGTTGCTTTTTGGGGCATTTGGGTACTAATTGCCTCCGTATGACATACGGCGGTGGTATCGATTTCGCTCTGGTTGTGAAAAGGTTTCCTAGAGTAGTTACAGTATCGAGATTCGCCCTGAAGGTTGAGACTTACGTAAGCCGGAAGAAGGAATGTGGAAGCCTTTGTTGCTTGAGAAAGCTCCCAGAGGCAAAGGACGCGGGGTGTTTCGTAAGGTGCGCATGCTGATATGATTGGGAATATGAACCAATATTTGACCGTGAGCTAGGCTTTATGTCACGCACTGATTACGCTCCAGTTGACAAGCCGAGAGAGAAAGGCGCATAGGGTTCCTTCGGGACCTTTCTCCCACCTCCTTCCCGCAGCTAGGCGGATACAACGTAATCTTTTAATTTCGTTCGTTAACCCACCTTTATGGCACTTCCTTTTCTTTGGGGAATAAGATACGTTTACCGTTGGGCTATATTGCTGCTCCACAATCTGCCTTCCCTTTGTGATGCTTCGGTGCAGGAAGAGCCTGTGATATGAGCAGAAGTCTGGGTATGAGCTTGTAATCGTTAAGTCATGTAATGATTACAAAGGATGTTTGCGTTTTCGCCTCTGTATAACTTTGGTCGCGACCGGCAACTTTCATCTGGAATATTTCGGACCATTCGCTAGGCAATGAGCCATGAGAAATATGTTTGTTTATTTGACATTGATTGAATGTTTGGTATCGATTTCATGCTTGCTTCTTGCTTTTGTTTGACAGTGATCACAGCGTGGCGTGGACGCTGGTCAGCAGAAATGTGAGAAGAGCCCTTCCGGGAGTTTTCAGTGCCTGTCTGTCAAGCTTGTGAAGGTAATTATGGCAGACACACCAGATAACAGTTCAGACTTCCTTCTTGAGGTGAATCAACGCAGATAAAATATTGTCGAAAAATAAAAAAAAACCGCAATTTCTTGGATGCTTCGGCTTTCCTAGAAGAGGACGTCATCGCAACTACTGTGTAAAACATTCTCCAGTTAATTGTGATAAATAATGGGGTTCGGCGGCCCGGTTTCCGGAACATTATTTTGCTACCAAATGACCCTTTCCTGTAATGAAGTTTGAGAGATTATCCAGGGGCATCGGATGGTAGCTTTGCCGGACCTCGCCGTGGCTCAAAGTCTCAATAACATTGTTTGCCCTTTTGGCAAGATATTCCAGGATACTTCAGGGGCGAATGGCGATTGACAGCTGAAACACCCCATCCTGGGGGTTCCGTGTCCAAACGATTGTATGTGTAAGACTTAGTCTTACGATGTGTGACGTCATTCTGATGTCAGACAGAAAGACAAAATTCCAACCGCTTTGTATCTTCCTGACGTCGCCGTTTGACCAGTGGTCAGTTGGCCAAATGGCTTCAGCTTCATGTTCCTCAACATTTGTTCATGTTACCTCGTCAGCAGTTAGGAAAAGCCACGGAGTGCCAGAACTTCGAAAGTCAAAACCGATTCCTGCACAATCGTGTTATTAGCCAATGTTCCGGATAACTGGGCCGCCGAAACCCCTATGTTGTCCGGCGTTTACTGCAGTAAGTGAAATTATTAGGCTTCCTTGTGCTTGTTCGGTGGCGTAATTTACTTTGGACAGAAAAACCGGACAGTCGACTTTTTCGTCGAGGAAAACCTTGTTTTTGCTGGTTGGGCCTTCGGTTGCGTGGTCCGTTGAGCTTTCACGTGTTTTTTAGAATTCAACGGCTGGATGGGGTGTGATGTAATCTTGAGTCTTTCTGCTCTAGTTTCTGGTCGTCCATTCATCGTGGGAACATCTCGCGGTAATGTGGCTGGTGCCGTATTCCTGTGCGCAGTTCGTGAACTCGACACACTTCCCGACTGATGCTTGTCGCTGAGCAGCTGCACTTGAGACACGCCATAGTGGGTAATAGACTTCTCAAATGCAATGATGCGTTGCAGCTTGAGTTAAGAATCGGAGATCTCGAGTAGCTTTTGCATCCTTTTGCGGTAGAGAACGGAAGGAGAGCCAGATAGCGAAGGGCCCTCAGAAGCGCGGCAGGCTTTTGTTGAAGCTTAATGTGGCGATAGCAGCTTTGATATCGTGAGAAACATGAGATTTGGGAGCTTATCAAGACGACCCACTTTCTAACTCTAAGTGTTTCGGCAGTGATGTGGGTGTTTGCGGGACGTCTTTCAATGATGGGATTATCCGAGGCTGAGTCTCGGGTTTCCCGCGTGTGTGTGAAATCGCAGGTACTGCTGTATCGCGAAGACAAGCATTTGACTATTTTGTGAAAAATGCTTTCCCATCTTGCTATTCGAAGATCAGGATTCTGGACACGCAAGCATAGAATATCGGGGTCTCAATACATATGTATTTTTTCAAAAATGCTTGAGTAAGACCGAAGGCTTGTTTTGCCGGAAAGGCTTGTTGTCCGCCACTTCCGCCTTTGCCATCTGTATGCTGACGAAGGACTTTTCGGACACTTTGAATGTGTTAAAACCATTTTGAACTTGACAAGTGTCCAGGGCCTCTTGCTGAACTGTAAATACGCGGAGGCGCGTGTTAAAACGTTTTGGGCGTATGAATCCATATCGAGTTTGCAGCTGGACGTGGTCGTTGTGCAAATTGGCTAGCATGTGGCGAGCACTCTTTATGGAGGCTGATTGTGTATGGTATTGACTGAGTTTGTCTGTATGTCAGCGTTTATCAAGCTCGGGAAGCTGACAATATGGACTGAACACGGTGCAAGTCTGGCCTAAAAGCAGCGCCTTGTTCGTCGTTATATCTTCCCGTCGCTTTCCATCGTTTCAACAATACTGGCCATTACATGGCTCTTCGAATAACTCTTTACTCGTAAAGTAAGCAGACTAACAATCCCATTATTCCTTTGACCTCCACAAATCACCTTTGTTACTCACTGAAGAGATCTATGTGGAATGGATGGACATAAAGTAGATCGATTGAGAACAGTATAAATGCCGGCGACGGCGGCGAGCGACGCTGGCGCTCTACCTCATTCACCTGCATACATCTCGTCACGGTGAATATACGGCACATTGTATGCAGGTACCCGATGTTTGCGTGGGTTCGAAGTGGGCTGGTTTCCTTTCATTAGTCCCGAGTGGGTTCTTTCGTGGGTAAGTTTGTAATTTATTTATTTATATGTTTATGGTAGTTAACAGATGTCGGCACTTGGCTGATCGTTCTTCCTTTGTGATGATTTTGTGCATAGTATAGCTAGTCGTTATGCATTCAATGGCGTAATGTTTGCGGGGGAAAGTGGGTGTTTAGTGGAGATGATAGTGGGGAATATTGGAGCATTTTAGGCTGTGGATTGAATTTCGTAATGATGGTGGCGGTGAAAAAGGGTGGAAGCTGACACGGCCTTTCCATGGTTGGGCGAGACACGCGGAGATTGCTGGAAACTGGTAAACATGCAATCTGCATCCACTTTGTACTTTAATTTGTAGGAAGGTTCTCCGGGTCTCCTTCCCACTTTGATCTCTCGTCGCTTGCTGGCGATGTAGCACGGAATGGCCGGCAGCATCCCACATGTTCCGATCGACGACGACGACAGCGCATGCGTGTTATTCGATCAGGACGAAATCTCACGAGCAGGTTGGAAAGACTAATATTAGGATTAATGTTTATGAGCGTTAATAGTTTAGTGCGCAGATGTCACCGCTTGATAGCAACTGCTCTGGACTATCGCTTAAATAAATCAAGACCAATGACAGATGAGCATCGAGCGCGGAAGACTGAAGAAATGTAACGGCGCTTCTGTCCATTATTTTCTGTGTTCCTTCCGTAACCACTCAAAAATCCAACTTGATTTCAGTTTTCCATTATAAGTTATTTTCCCATCTATTCTTGGACGAGCTTTTGACATCTCTGGGATAATTTATGTACGGTTTGCGGCGGTAGGAGGTTAAATACGGACAGGACTTTTTAGTGAAGTGGGTCGACACAAATATAGCTGTGTCAATAATAGTCTCTTTAGGAGTTATGAAACCTCGGTTGTAATGACTGTACTTGCTCTTTTTCGGGTTTGATGGTTTGGACGTGAAACTAGATATCTAGTGGCTGGAAGGTTTTGTTTGTCAGTCTTTGCTAAGTGAAATCATATGCGGAAGTATCGATATCACTTTCCGCGCACTTGACGAATGACGCTGGAAATGCCGAAGACGGTAATTGAGGCGGGTTCTCATGCTGACCACAAGACAAACGACTGTCTACAGTACTATGCGGTAGGCATTCTCATTCCGTGGTCAATTCCGACGGAAGCCTGCGAAGATAATTACTGGGTCGAATGGCCATAAGAAAGGGGAAGAAGTACCGAGGAGGCATTTTTTTCTGCGGTTTGTATCGAGTACGACGAAGAGAGCCTTTGGACTGATCACAGATCGTTAATCACGAATGCAAGTACGAGTCTTGAGGGGAGTGTCATTGGAGCTGCATGGTCTAATTGTGTCTTCTCGCCGGTCGAGCTTAGATTATTAGCCAGTGAGCTTGTTTCCATTTGGACATCTTTGCTCATTGTGTGCAGACTATAGCGAAGTGTTCGAGTTGGCGGAAAGGTAACAGAATAAGTTCTCTTGTCTTCTCTGATTCCCCTCCGATTCGATGTACCAGGTTCCGTTCAGGTTCAGGGCAGATGGAAATAGTCGTCTGAAGTGCCCCATTTCTCCTCTGTCTCGACAGTGCAAACTTGACAACCAAACCATTATTCACCATTGTCCGGTCTCTACTACTATCAAGTTTATCGACAGGAAAACCTCCTGTTGTTTTCCATGGATTTTTTTATTTTCGAAATGAGGGTGAATCGATTAGGGGAGAATTTACTCTGTGAGGATCTCACGTGTATATTCATTCTTTGCAGATTTTGCCAAGTGAGACGGGACATTCGTCGGATTCTTCTGTCATGATGGATTTTGGCCGACGCCATTAGGCTGACATTCTCGGGGCGTATTTGAGGACGGCAGGTGTGTATACTGAATAAATGAATACCGATCGGAGCTGCAGTGCTCTAGATATGCGATGTGAAAGTGTGAAAGAAGCCTTTCCGTCATGACAACCACGACTTGAGATGAATGCGTATAAGCATCAGCTGGTGTGCCTTTTGTAGGCCCATGACAATGTCGACGTTGGTGGAGACGGTGAATATCAATTACGAGGACTTTAGCGATAGCTTCCTGACTTGCACAACCTGCCTCAACCGCTACGACCCCAGCGAGCACGCGCCCAAACTGCTGCCATGCTCGCACACAATCTGCCACACTTGCCTAGGCAGGATCGCCGAGAATGCGGCGGGACGAACGCCGCCAACCTTTCGTTGTCCCATTTGTCGCAATTCCATCGTGATTCCCAGAGGAGGCATCGCCGCTTTACCGCCCTCCTTCTTGGTAAATCAACTCTTAGATCTGATGGCCTCTCAACACCGCGAAGTCATCCCCAAATGTACCAATCATCAGTCCGAAGAACTGCTACTGTGTGAAAGCTGTGATGCCGTCTTCTGCACGCGATGCAATCAGCCTAAACAGGTTTGTCCTCAACCAGGTCAAGTCATCAATGAGGAATAATTCACTAAATTACTGTAGGTAAAATATCTACATGAGATATTCCTATGCGTGTTTAAAATCCCATACGGTGTAAATGTTCTCGGAGAGTTCGGCGGAGAAAGATTTGTTCCAGGTGGTGCACGTTCACAGTACGATTCGGTGAGAGCGTGCGCCACTTGGGAAAACGTTTTTGTCGAGTGGGTTAGCCCGGATTTCGTTGGATGATGATGATATTGGTGCTTCGGTTAGTGACTGGTTTGCTTTGGCAGGTGGAAAATAAGCAAGGGGATTTTGTCTGTCATCACGACGCGACGGTGGTTCCTTTCTCGATTGCCCTAAAACGCATGTCGAAGATTATGCTCTATAAGGCGCAAAGCTGCTTCCAGCGACTGGAAGTTGGGGAACAAGCCATCCTGAAAGAATGCCAAAGCCTCGACGTGTCCTTCAACGTCACCAAAGCCGCCATCAACAAGTCGATGGAAAGCATCTACGCTCTCGTTGAAAAGCATCGAACCTTCCTTGTCGCGAACCTGGAGAACCTGAGAGACCAGAAGAAGGGTGTCCTGCAAGAACAGTTGGAAATTCTGAAGGACGAAAAGCGAAAAATCGAAGCCGTAAGAATATTTTGCCTCATTGAAATTTCAAACTAAGTTTCTCTGAAATCGGAATTCGGTACCAAGGAAGTTCATTTATTTTGATACTTGCGCTATTTTTGTTTGCAGGTATGTCATACGGAAACCGGACCGAATGTGCAGCTGGAAATGCAGGCCATAGGTGGGAAAATAGGCAGTTTGAACTCGATGTTAGGCAGTATGAACCTGTTGTGTGATCCTCGAGAGAACGCCTACATGTTCTTCCGGTACGGTCACAACGACATCCTTCAAGAACTCAGGACCTGTCTGGAAGGTTTCGGTGAGATCAAGCACAGCCACACGCTGCCGTCGCTGTGCAAAGTAATCGTAAGTCCCTCCGTCGCCCACCTGACGACCACAATAACGCTGACGTGTTATGACTACAATGGCCATGCAGTCAAGTATGGCGGGGACCCGGTGACGGTGATGGTAACTGACAGCCACGGGAAGTCGATCCATTACTCCTTGAAGGATAACGATAATGGGTCGTATGAAGTTGCCTTCACACCGACCCTACCTGACACCTATTCCGTGGAAGTGAAGATCTTTGATCGGCATGTCCAAGGAAGTCCTTTCGAGTGCAAAGCCAGTGAACACATCAACCCGGTATGTTCTTTTCGTTGAAGAAACGTCTTTTCATATTATGAACATTTCTTGAATCTCCCGAAATTATTTAACGTACGAGGCACTGGCAATGGAGTGGACACTGCGAAATGCAATCAATCAATGTAAATACACGGTGGCCAGGTTGTCCATATCAATGTCAAATCTGGGAGAGTCCGCTCAATTGCCGTTGCCTCGTATCTTTAGAGTGTTGCGGAATTTTGCAAAAAACTTTCTAAATTCTCTTTAGGATTCGTCTTGAATTTCCAACTATTGCTGACGAATGACTGATCATTTGCAGGTGCGTATATACCGGGGCCAGGATGTGGGCTTGTCCCGCCCAGTCAGTATTGTTAAGGGGAAAGACAACAAGTACTACATTCTTGATACGGGAAATGATCGCATAGCTGTGATGACAGAAGACTTTGAGCAAAAGTCCAGTATTAAGCTGCCCGATTCCGAGCGGCAGTCGGTGACGGGTATGGCCTTGTCGCCACAAGGCACGCTAATCTGCACGAACTGGCGCACCCGCGAAATCTTTGAGATCTCCTTTGCCGGAGAAATTCTCAGGCGCTTCACCTCGCAAGAGCTTAACTGTCCATGTTCAGTGGCGGTGAACTCGAAGGGTGAGATCTTCGTAGCGGACAGCGGATTGGGGCTGATACTGGTGTTCAGTTCAGCTGGGAAGATGCTGAGGAAGATAACGGGAGTGGCGGGCCATCGGTTAGATCTCCTCCAGGCTATTTCGTGCTTTGAGAACGAAGAATCGCGGGATATCGTTCTAGCTGATAACATGATTAAAATTTATGATGAGGCTGGGAAACTCAAGAGTCAAATGGGTACAAGAGGCAAAGATGATATTTACCAAAGTGTGACGCTGGACGCGACGCATGACCTGTTGTTGGCTAGTAAAACAGAAAAGCGCCGCAACGTGATTGAAGTGTGGAAGTACAGCACGGGCCAGTTGTCCTTCGTGATTGACAGTCATGACTGCAAGCTCAGACGACCCGCTGGACTGGTCCTTGATGGCGATCGACATTTGCTGATCTGCGATGTGGGAGTTGGCTCCAATCAGGGAAGCATTTTGAAGTTCCCGTATGGATAAATGAAAGGAAGACGAAATCGTGATAGAAACCTGTAATTGACATTTTCTAGACTTGCCATACTTTCCTACTTTTTTCTCGAGTGTGATTGGTGGACCTTGTTTCTCTTTTTTTGGTTCAGCTATGAATAAAAATTTTCGGTCGAATTCTTCTGTTGGATGACAGCGGAAGATATTAGCTGTAAAACTTTTTGATTTTTTCTTCTCAAGACTGACGGATAGCATTATTTGCTTAACCGTACGTGTACTGTCTGTACAAAGCTTCCTGAAAGACAGCATCTAGACTGCAGTAGAATCTATTGTACATTTGTTCTGGAAAGGATTGGAAATAAAGAAGAAAGGACTGTGCGTCTCGTGAGAAAGCAAAAGCTAATCGTAACAAGGAACAGGATTGCAAGAAGCAACTTTTACAGTACAAAGCCCTGAGGTGAAAATGAACCCAAAGAAATTTGATCCACAACCTATCCTTACAAAAAAACTACTCTAAATCAGAATTGTCATCTGAGGACGTAGCGTAATGCCTGTTCCTCGTTCGCAAGCTTCAAAACTCCATATCGCTGGCGTTCGACAGTGTTGGAGACGGTGGTACGCAGAAGCGCTTGTCCGATGCAGACTCGTCGTCGCTTTCTTGAGCTGGAACAAAATCTCTACAACGAACTGATGCACCGCCGGGAAAAACTAACCCTTACCTTTGCGCTTGCCCAGAAGACTTTGCCTCAGATGAGGATCGCGCATGCCATTGCTGGTCGAGTACGTCCGTCTATAAGGACTTTGACTGCCAGACCTGCCACGACCCACTGGACTGTGTGGACTTGCAGGCATCTATCGGACAATGTTACGTTGAAATATCAGAGGCGCTTCATACCCCTTTCTAGTTAGCATTGGTGTACAACTTACCGTGAAGAGAAGTCCGACAGGACTGACCGACACTTCCGGATCGTTGAGATCCACGCTGCTGCATCGCGAAGAACCCGCGATGCTGATGGGTTCTGAGGCTCTTTCCGGAAACATGCTGACAGGACAAGTTTCTGTCGAACTGGGGGACGGAGGGCTCGGCATGGCTATGGAATGGCTGGGCGAGGCCTCGATAGTCGCTGGTGGCGTCCACGACAGGGAGGAGAATAAGTTAGGGAGCGTTAAATCACTGCAGGATCTGGGGAAACGATTGAAAACATAACCTAGCTTATAAAGTACTACAATACAGGTACTAGTACTAGCTACGTAAAGCAAGGACGAAGAAGCATTCCTCACCTAGAGAGCCGCATTTTCGCGTGCATTTCTCTGCAAAAAGTAATCGCACTATATTATCAGCAATAAACAGCTGGTATACTGTTTTTACCCTTCGCCATAGCACTCTGCGGCCACGAAAGACTTGGACTCTTGCTTGAGCTGGTTGATAACAGGTAACATCTGGAATACGACAGAATACGGGACTCCGAGGGTATTCGTATCCGAACGACGCACGCTGCGGCAGTCAGCCTTCAAAATAGGTCGTACCTTGCGTCGACGGAGCGGGAACCCTTCTGCATTTGCGCTGAGTCGGGAAGGACCGTGATCACCACCAAGGGAAAAGCCCTCGAGCTTGTCAACGGCACCTTTCAATCTCAGTGCAATCCCATGATCAGATCCTCCCGGCCTGAAGTAGGTTCATACGTATAACGTTCTACGCATGTGTCAAAGAACGACTTCACATATTAGGTTCATACCTGGCAGGGGAATCAGGAAACGTGGGTACTGTGGAATGGACGCCCGAGTCATCTCGCCAACCAACAAACGGATTCTCAGAAACGTCTCTTGGGCTGCCATTGGAAGGTGAACAAGAAACTGTAAATCCTCGTCTGAGAAACAAATGCATTTTACTGCAGACCTCCAGAAGAAATCGAAACTAACTGACATCCATGCGGAGACTTGAATCGAATGTCACTTGCGATCTGAGCAATCGAAGGCTCGTAACAATCTGAACGTTTGGACTTTGTGCCAGATACAGTCCATCTGATAAGGATGACCGCTTTACTTACTTTCGAGGCTGGAAATCGCGCAGGGAATATGGATCAGAAGCTCGATACTTCATCGTACTTGGCTTTCGGACAACTTCAGCATTGTAGAGCGAGGGCTCGGGTGTGGAAGGATCGGAGCCAGTGTCTGTCATATCGCTGTCCATTTTGGGCAACGTCACACTACACTCTCACAGGTGTTGCAGTGGCCGCACGCGAATGTTCATACAGATGCAGGTTGTCTCAAGCCTTTCCGCAATGACAAAGAATCTTGCGTTGCTGGTTGAGAGCTCCTCCAATTCTGAGCTTTCAGTTTCCTCGGTCAGCTCTTCTCGCAGAGCAACAGAAGTTCAGTGTGGAAGACGACGGCCCTGAAACAAAACCCAACTGCCATTTGCAACCAGGGCACATTCCGCAATACTCATTTACAGTACCTACAACAGACCCGGAGTATCCAATTCATCCTTGGTATCCAGATAATTCAGTGGCTGGGATGATCGAAATAGCGAAGCGTAAGGTGATGGAAGAAGTAGTTACTTCTGGACCCTGGAATTTCGAACTGACAGCTTGCATGCAGCTGTTTTGCTTTGGGACATGCTGTAGTGTCATGGACGGAAATGTGTGATGTCACACTTTCACCGCACTGACGTCATGGACCCCAGATAGATTTGTTGAGCCTCGACAACCTAGTCAACGGCTTCCTCGATCGTCAGAGGATAACGAAACACGTAAAAATACAGTAATGGCAGCTCTGGCAAATGGAAGCGATCAAGACTAACTTCAGAAGATCGACACATGGAAATTACCATCCGAGATCAGGCACCAGAAAAGGGGGAAATTCGCACAACCAATGCAGAGAGAACTAACCACTAAACAAGGAAATGAGGGAGCGTCCTTCTCGCCTTCGTCCAGGTGCTCACTCGTCCATATCCATGTCCGACTGGCTTCGTCGTTCCCGGTTTGATGCTCGAGCTGGTCCATGTGAGTGGGTGGGTATTTGCTGTCCGTCGCGAGGGTCCTCTTCGTTGACTTGGGTCCGCCCTCCGAACCTGGTAGTGCCGACGGAGACTTGATCCGCCTTGCTTGGCGGATCGTAGTTCTGATGGCATTCATCAGCCATCCATCTCCATAGTTCCCTGGGCAAGTTTCATGTTGTCCCCACATATCTTGGTCATGCTAATTGTGCATGAACTGTGGCTTTGGGTTATGGTCCCCTCAAACACACGGGAAGCTTCTCCGATATGCGACTGCAAATCCTGGACAATACGTTGACTGGCTCCACGAAAGGACAAAGGTATAAACGAAAGGGTAAACCTCAAGATCCGATGCAAGGCCTTCGTAGAGACTCGTCGTGATACAATCTGTGCAGGGAACTCTGGTTCTGTCCGTTCTGCGACATCATTCCCAGAAATCTAATTTCGAGAAAATATTAGAACCTTGCAAAAACGGGTCTAGAGTAGACCATTTCACAAATTCATTTCTAACGATCGAACAGGGATAACTTACAGCATCAATATGATGCAAACTAAAAGGTAAACCATCAGTTTCGTGTAAATCTTATGTGAGAAAACTGCACAAATAAAAGCCATTAAAAGACTGGAGTTTAGGATAAATAAAAAGTTGAAAGACTGCTTGAAAAAAACCAACAAATTGTGAGAGACAATGCGCTTTGCATCAGTGATCAGTACAATAAGAATCAGTTCTTCTTTCGAAAACTCAGACCGCTGATTCCTTTGGCAGGTGGAGGTGCAGCAGGGGTAGTTGCCGGTGCTGACGGTGACTTATCCCGTCGCCCACTGATCGACCATCTACGTGACTTGCTTTCCGTCGGTTCTGCGGCCGCGAGAGAAGACTTGGAGGATGAAACTGTTATTCCGGATGGCGATTCCGGCACGGCATTCTGACCACTACTCTTCGACCCCTTTTTGAGTAGATCAGCTTCAGAACGTACGACTTTCAGGGCTGGCACCGGAAACAAGAAACGTCCAGAGGACTTCCTCGTTATACCGGTGACAGGAGGTGTACTGGAGACGAGTGGGGTAACGATGACACTTTCGATCGGTGGCGGAGTGATGGGGCCGGAAACCGAACCTGTATACCCGCGGACGATACTGTTGGGCGACTCGGGGCTTCGTGGAATGGAAAGAGGTCTTCGACGGTCGGGCTCTACGAGGGACTTTGGTCGCATGGATACTTTTAACTTTGAACCTTCTGCGTTCGCTGCTTTGTGTGGTGGACGACCAGCGTGGCCCGTGTGCGGAGGTAGAGTTGATAGCAGGGCTGCCTCTGGGCAGAGCGGTGGCGCCACTGTACTTACCAAAGCCGTGGAGGCGATCGCCGGAGTCAGCCTTAAAACACGCATCAGATTAGAAATGCAAACGAACAAATACTGTTGTTTCGCAATTTTGTTTGCTGCCAAATTTTATATTATCAGAATTTTATCACGAAATAATCTGAAAAACAGTTGTTAGAAGCTGTTGGGATGTTACCGTCTGACGGCATGTGATATGCACAAGTACACTGGTTCGGGAGCCGAGTTAAGGAATAGATGGTTAGAAGTGGGGGAATTGCCCATTAGAGTAGTGGTGTGAGGTTTGGGAGTTGGCAGCAAAGAAGCGCGTTGGGTATGCATGTCGATTAGTGACGACAAGGAGCAGACCGAAAGTGGGGATCCAATTAACATGTTAATCAATCAGACGTTCACTCACGTCATCTCTTCGCCTGGTTGCCGACCCTGTTGACGCTGGAAGTCTATAGGGCTCTGCAAGGCTCGCAAAAAGTTCTGCTGAGTGTCGAGCATGGTCTTGATCTGGGCAACCCAAATGTCTCGCTTCTCCTGAGAAGGCGCTTCTATGACGAACATTCGATCCCCAGTATGAGGATCTCTCGATCTTAGAGCGAAGCGTACGACGTCACGCTCTACTTCGATGAGCGACATCTTGTTCACCTAAAAAAAAATTAGCATCAATTCTTTTCCACACAGTAGGTCGTATCCGATCAGTATGAATAAATGCTGACCGGCAAATACCTGGATGTGGCTTTTGTAGATGTAGACCGGACTACTATAAGTCGACTTGTTCTTGTGGCTGCCCGAACCAAGTGCTTCACTGAAGATCACCACTTGTTCAAAGACGAAAATCTGGCGCTCCTTGAACTTATTATTGGTGCCTGAGGCATCCTCGTCCTTTTTCTTCTCCTTCTCCTTGTCTTTCGCTGACTGGCCAGGTGGAGCCACAGCAGTGAAGGTTTCACACACCAGGAATGAGTCTTGTAAGAGAAGCTTCCCTTGCGCCGTCAGTTTGCCCTGTAGCGAGAAACCAAAGTAGAATAGAGGAGGATTAAATTTAAAGGTGCTTTCACAGTACCTCGAATCCTTGAAGTCTTCCAACTTCCATAAAGTCATTCGCCAGCTTGCATATGCCCATGATGCAATTCATGGCTTTTTGAAGATCCGCCACATTCTTCTCGCCCAAACCGGCGCGCTCGGTATATTTCATGATGTCTTTGAGCATCAGCTGGTATCGCATGACTCTCTGTACAGGTTTGATCAGCATGTCAGGAAGCTTGAGTTTCTCGCCCAGTTTCATCCGAATCTCCTCGAAGTACGAGTCCACGTATTCCGAAACGATGAACTCTGACTTTGGCTTGTTTTGGCAGTACACAACGTACATCTGGAATTTTCTCTCCTGAAATAGACATCGTGGGTGTTAAGAGATGGATTCTGCAGCAAAACATATGCAAACAGGTAATTGCGAGGGCATAATCGAGTTTCCGGCCTTCAAACTCTAATTATATTCGCATGTCGATCCGAATTTCCGACACTTGCTATCGTTTGGAAGCTCAAAACACGGGATATACGTAAACATCAAGCACGTGCATACACTAGCTTCGTACACAACACTTGAACCCTTGTATGCAGGTATGTGAATAGTATGTTTGTTGGTTATTTTCATTATCTCGTTAAACTTATTCGGGTTTTTTGTTTCGTTTTCAATGGCAGGTTTGACAGATGCGGAAATTTCCCGCATGAGGAATTGGATTCACTGTACTAGACTTTGTGAGCATTTCTGCACAGAAACCACTACTAAAAGTTGAAACAAACAGAGTATGACAGAGTATTCCACTTCCTCAGGCAATTTTGCATATGAAGGGACAAGTTTAGGCGTACAACGGAAAGGGGAGACATCACGACTAAGTACATTTGGACTTACATATCGTATGAAAGCTTGTGGTAATCGATCAGCCGCATCCAAACACTTCTCCAGTTCGCCATAGAATGTGCTGCAAAGACAGGAAGAAGCGAACGTCAATTTCTGGGTTCCGCGTCACTCATTCTTGTAAAAAGGGGACATCGAACAGATGACGTCAAGCAAGACTCGCAATTACTCTCTTCGTTACGAAAGAATAATTAAAGCTCGTTGCCGTTCATGGAAAGACCAGACCCTTTGTACCGCTTATCAAGCTCAACACGTTATTACGGCCAAAGCAGAAAAAAACCCATGAAACTTGAACTTCCGCATTTCGATTATTCATAAGACTAGGGATCGACAAGTTTTGCTTACTCTCGATGGAACACATAGATCTGCTCGATATTCCCGAAAATGAGCTTATCACGTCCATTCATGTCATCCGGTACGGGATTATTGTGCATGTGCGCAATGTAACCATCAATGATCAGACCCAAGTCCTTAACATAGTCCCTCTCGGTGTCCACCAGTTCGCGTAACACATAACTGCAAAACATACAACTTTCATCAAAAACTGACCGTTTTAAAAACAAGGTGAACGCCCGCATAAGAATTTGGAGTGTTTTTGTAAAATTCAAAGAGAATATTCGGAAAAGTTTGCACATAGGTCAACTTACTCTCTCATTATCACAGCTTTGGCAGTGGGATCCTGGACCGCAATGGCGCTTTCCGGTTCAGGAGCTACTTCAGGTGCCTCGTCTGGGCCGTTCTTTTGTTCCCCGTCGGCGTCGGATCGATTGGCCAGCTCACTTGCTTGGTTACCTTCCATATTGGCAGACAGACCAGGGTCACCAAAATCCATACTTCCACCAAGCTTGGTCTCCGGAAAGCTTGTACTTCCATTCTGGACAATCTTGCTGTCCTGCGCCACCTCACCCGAAACACTGGACATTGTATTTCCTTTCGATACCAGCGGAGCGTTTCGATCCGTCATCTTAACATCCCCAGCCTTCGACACAGAAAAGAGCAAATTTGGTTACTCCCGTAAAGAAGGATGAATGATACTTTACAGGGCGTCAAAGCATGTCTAATGTCATGTATAGCCGCATGGCAAATGAATGTGTATTGTTGCAAGGATGGAGCCCTGGTTGAGCTGGGACTAGGCTTACCAGCAGATTTTCAATTTCGCTTTCAGCTGCTAATTCATTGGTCTTTGGCTGGATCGATACAAGATCGGTGGTATGACTGGTTAAAATAGCGCCTTCACTAGCTGGTAATGATGATGAGAGGAGCAGAGAGTGGCTGTGGCTGCTGTTGTCTGGAGCGTCTACAGTAGGAAGCTGCTGCTGGTTCACTGTCGAGGAGAAGACTGTTTCTGCCGTTGCATGAGCCACAGCAGGAAGCGCCGAGGCCAGGCTGAACGTCGTCGACATTGGCGGCAGCGTATTTGAGGGGGCATTTAATCCCGAAATAGCCGTATGCATCTTTAACTGCGTCAGTTCCATGGCAGGCGGCATTTCCGCTACCGACACTGAGGAAGCAACGCCAACATGCTCATCACTGTGCTGCTGTGTAATACTGACGGGTGGTTCGCTGCTGCTAGCCGCAACATCTAGCGACACATTGGCAGAGGCAGGAGCGCTGATACTACTGTTCACGTAGTGATCGTCGTCTCCTTCGGCTTGAGCAAGCGGTGGTGCTGATGAGCGGCGCAAGGCATCATCAGACGCGCCGGCCACAGGAACTGACGGGAAAGAAGTCTTGGCACGAGAGGAACTGCCAGCCGAGGAAGGTGGCGAATAGGAAGCGGAAGCGCAGTTGGAGCTCAGCAGGACTACCGAACCCTTCTTCGGCAAGGAAGCGACGGGGACGCCACCTCCGCTACTGCTCTTTGCTATGGAGCTCGTGTCAATCCGATTACTCGATAGCTTCCGTAGGGGGTTGTTGAAGATTTTCCGAAACGTGTTCTAAATACCAATCCGGTTCGTTTCTTAATAAAATTTATGGTCACTCGTCGGTATTGTGAAAGATTCGAGTCAAGGATACTCTAAAGTGGCGGACCCGGAAATTCGTGACTTACCCGTCTTTTTGTCGTGGGAGGCGGAACGGAAGTGGTGGACAATGTCGAATCACCCAGACTACCATCATCGCCTGTAAATGATGAAAACGCCCATCGATAAAGTTCAGTGTCGCACATAACTAGAACCGTTCCATCAAACGAACCTGCAGTAGACTGTGGAACTGGCAGCGTCATGGTGGAAGCCGATCCAGAAAACCCATCTGCAACAACAAAATCGTCAACTATCTTTCGAACGACTTCTATTCAATCCGACATGGGAAAAGGGGTAACACACATAATTTCATCTATTCTCTGATAACTATATCTATCTATGGAACAGCAATACTGTTCCTTCGTGGAATCTATGTAAGAGAATCGCAGAGACCCCACCCTAATACCACACATTGGACCAGTATGAGACAACTGTTGGGTTCTGTACTACTGCCATGACTGATGAACCGCGGAGTTATAATTGACGTGAACGTCATCCCGAGACCTGGTTTCCTTACTAGAGGGGAACTAATGGACGGCATCTGCGGTTGGACGCAGACTGATCAGTACAAATAAAACAAGGCCCGTCTCTGTCCAGTTCGTAAATCCCTTGAAACAAAATTTCAGTTACCGGGTCTCAATATGGAGATTTTCCTAGCGGAAAAGTCTCTTTCACGAGTCGATAAAAACACTTTTCCATACACAGGAAATCCGAAAATTTCAAAGGTACGTACCATGCCGTTACGCGTTTACCATACTTGCGCGCGAAACAAATCGCAGAGTTCTCTTCAGACATTCACAATCAGGCTAAGCTTAGTTTGCGGTATCGAATTCGTGAAACCCTTAAACACACTTCTCGTGGGTATAAGTACCGACGTGACCATAGAAAAACGTCGAAATGTCCACCGATACGTCAGACGAATTAGCGAAATTAACCAGGAAATAAGTTATAGTCACTTAACATTAGTTAGTCTGCCTAACGATGAATCGAGTAAAAGCCAGAGTTTCGAATGGGATCAAGTTCAGCTGACACTTGGACGTATAATCTATTCAGCGGGAATCTCACAACCCCACACACGTCCACATTTCAGCACCAGTTCAGCTGAACGTCAAGCACTCGTCCGAAAATCTATGGTCAAAAGGCTCTCACCCCAGCAACTCCTTGTCCACGACAAACACGAGGGACAGCTAAAGCGCCGCATTCCTTTCAACGTAAAATTCCCCAAACTTCCGTTCAGCTAGTTCATTCACTCGATGTAATTCTCATGGTCTAACGAGCCAACCTCTCGATTCCACAGAGGCCCAAAATCAATATAGCATCATCGCTTCCGGCATAATCACTGCATATAAAACATTGGCATGTAAACACATCGTTAGAAGGTGGCTTCCTAAACGACAGAGATTCAGTCTTAAAAGTTCCACAATCGAGTGGTGTACGGAAGACCCTGCTTCCGCTGGGAGACAAGTGCAAAGTGAGCAAAGCAGGCGACGATGGATAAAACGACGATAGCTATTTTCGGGCGACGCTTCTTCATATTTCTTGGCTGTGTGTTCTTCGCTCTTTGGAATGAAGTAAGAAGTACTTTCTGATGGACGCAAAGGAAACACGAGCTGCAAGACAGTCCAAGAGCCACTCATACGAGGATGATAAATCGGATATTATGCCTACCGCCACTAACTACTATAGACAAGGGAAGGCATCTGACAGAGGGAGCAGTCACAAGTTCTCTAAAATTAGAACGAAAAAAACTTCGAACCCAGCACATTTTCCGTAAAATACGGTGTTGCTCATCGCGCGAGCCCTTCGCTGCCGCAGAAAAACAGCTGTTGAGTCTGGCTGTTCTGGCCAAGCTGAACCAGTAAACCTGTATAGCAACTCACACTTCATGCATACGGTTTTTTTAATAACGTAAGACTATTACATGCTCCCCTAGTCGAAAACACTGCAAATCGCCTGCCACTTGTCATGTCTAGATGTCTATCACGCCGCCTCAATCCAAGACCTGAACGCAGTGTACAAACTGTGAAGGCCTCTCTGCGCGCTGTGACGTCACTGCGAAAGACCTCGCTGCCTTCCGGCTTCCATGAATCTGTCGGTCTTCCCATTTACTGCATACTTCCTGATAGAAGCTTTTCTTCTGCAACCCAGAGTTACATAGTTTCCTGCTCACTAGCCTGGCTCGCGATGTCAGACAGTACGAGGTTTAAGCCTAAGACTTAGTAGAAAAAAGGGAAAGAAAGTTAATCGAAGCAAGTCAGCGGAAAAGCAACACACTCAGCCGTCTTTTCCCGCGGCTCCACTGATAAATAACCTTGGCGATGGAGACGTCACGAACAGTACAAGAAACTCCACGACAAGTTAATATATTGGCCAATTTACTGCACAGAAAAAATCTCTGCCATGAGCAATCGTGGTCTACAAGCTTACCTGCTGTGAGTGCCTGATTGGCGTTCATGGGGCTACTCGAGGGAGACGGTAATCCGGCCGATCGATGTGTTGACATCACAGAGAGAACCGTTCCAGGCAAGTATCCTTCCAACACTTTGCCCGTTCCCGAAGAAGAGGAGGCAACTGCACTTGCAGCCAGGCTGTTACCCGATTGACTGGAAGGAACCAGACTGGCCCTGTGGGACTGTAAATGGCGGGGAGTGGGGCCACTGCCGCCGCCGCCGCCGAGGCTCTTGATACGGACGAGATAGAGGTCTTGCTTGGAGGAGGACATACGATCGACAATCTCCACGCATTCACCCTTTTGTACCGTCAACTCCCCATCGTGAATTGCCTCGTAATTGTTCGTTACGGTCGCCCATTCGCCCTGTAGAAAAAAGAACACTTTTGTAACGGTATGGTACGCCTACGTAGATCCTATGGGCTTTAAAGTATAGTCATAAGACCGCGCCTCAGATTGTAACGTCAGCCTCATTATGTCGTTTCGCTTCTATGGGCCAGAACCATGATGGATCCACCATCGACTGTACATGATACGTTTACGTATGCATCTCGTGTTCAAACGAGAATAGCTTATCCCAAACTTGTGGTGGGTGTAGGGCCACCAAAAAGCCTTCACAAAAGCACGCCAAACCAGTGTCATGGATTTTTGACAAAGGACGCCATTAGAAAATCAAGAGCTTTAATCTGCAACCTTAGTTTTGACAGATTCTGCTTTTCTCCAGGCATCTCAACTTCCCGGTCACCATTGTACATGCCTCTATGGTCTCGTAGAGCAATCAATTCCAGAGACCTAAGTTCAAAGGAGTACGATATATCATCACACGATCTGCTGGGTCTTCGCCACTTCATCAGTGAAACCAATTTCGGAATAAGGATCCGTTTATCCATGAGGATAGCTTGTGAAAGAATTGACTATGGATTTTCACCCGCTGAGGGGGAGCCGGAGAAGGACACACTCAGCTGCATTAGCTGTTAAAAAAGTCTTACAGATCTAATACGCCTCTTGCGGACCTATGATATTAATGTAACGAGAATGACTAATGGTTCGAGCTACCCTGCAGAGAACCATTTACTGGGTCAAATAATGAGATGCATGTGGCTGGCAACAGAGATGATTGCGGATCGTAAACGAGCCTTCCTTGCACGAAGGCAGGGCCTTTGAGAAACCCATGCACTTGATACCGAACAGAGTGCACCCGTACGGAAACTTCACACCTCAAAAAAGCAAGTGAATGCAAAACAGCTTTCATCCTACACAAGAAAGCGCCTGTTCTTGTTAGTCTCACTATTTCATACCTTATGGATCACAGTACGCTTCCTACGCAAGCTGAGTATCCGCATCATGGCAACTCAAAGTACCAGGAAGTTCGCTCAATAAACTGCCAACGATCAGATTGGCGATGGGCGACTAGTAATTCATATTCAAAGCCATAAGGCTAATCTACATTCAAACAGCAGCGGCATCCTTGGCTGTATCCCATAAAACAATCATCGTGATGGGTCATAAAAGACAAATGGACATCGATCTTCCGGTAGCAATATCACAAGAAGCACAGCTTGACCCATGCTTCACGAAAGAAGAGCTTTCAAATTTTCAAATAGTGCAACAAGGAATGACGCTGTGCCTGTTGGCAAACAGGGTATGTAGACAAAGTGCTGAAGTACAAAGTGGGATTTGAGACAATCGAGTCAAAGTTAAACGTATCAATCTCCGGGGCTACGAAAATCGTTAACGTGTATGCATAAAATGGCGAGGCATCACAAGCGCCGTGCCTCCATCGGAGAGCGCTCAAAGGAAATCAATCACATAGTTGAGGTTGTACGTCATCGCAAGTTTAAAGTTAAGGAATGCGCAAACAAGCATAGATTCATTCCGGGCCACACAGGCGGATGTATTACAGCGAGGACTCAGCACGGGGACCAAGCAGTACCATGACACCAGACATGCCAAGAGTTGGATATAGCACAGACACACCGGACTCAGCAGTACTTTGTGATGTCGCGGATCACGGCGGATCAGTCAAAGAAGACCTGACAAGAGACAGGCATGCAGTACTTTGCTGGAGACCTCCAGCTGCATCATCAAAGTTGTAAAACTGGCTTGCGTTCCATCTACAAAGCACACAAGGAGCCAGTAATCAGTGCTGTTGGCTCCCTGTGCAACAACGTAGACTTGTTTGATCCAGCTTCTGAGAATGCAATAAATCATTGATGTGCACTAAAATGTTCCATAATGGAAAGGGTGTGATCCTCAGACCTGGAACACCGACCCGCAACCTCAATTGCTGCCCAAAAGGTTACTCCCCATCGAGGATTGGATCATGCAGCCAAACGCAAAAGATCAAGACAATTTCAGGCGGACCCTCATAGTGTTGTTTCTACCAAACTTTGCAAAATTATCCTCCCGTATTTACCGAAATCACACTACCAGAACCCACACACTCCCGACGTTGCGTTTAAAGACGCATAAACGTGCAGCAGTAAGCCCAATACGATATTTAAGACTGAATAGTAACGCAGCTGCCACACAGATCTGGAAGAATCTGAATTAAATTTACCACCAAGAACGAGATCAAGCTGAGACTTGCACGAGCTCGGGGCTCGTTACCCATCACAGTCTTAGGTTTACGCGTTCCATAAGAAATTCTGGTGAAACTCATCGAAATTTGTAAGTCAAGTATCAAAGCATACTATTTCTCCTCCAGGACTATTCTTCAAAAAGGGTGCTAATTCAGGAAATGGCTTACCTCATGTAGAACTTTGTCGCTGTCGGTAGTGTTGGAGGAGCTTTGTGAAATGATAGAGTAGCGTTCATGCGAACTACCGGCTTCTTCTTCCAACGACTGGCTATCATCGAAGTCTCGACTAGTGCGGTTGGAATCCGGAGCGGTACGCGAAGACTTGGTGCGAAGAGAGATCGCGTCGACGACAGACGAGTTGGCCAAGCTTTTCACGTCCTCCAGCTTGGTTATCCACGCCTCTTTGATATCTTTACTCAAAGCTCGCAGCAAATACTTGGATTCCGGAGCAGCCTGGTGGAAGTGCGGATGCCGGCCCCATCCGATAACGAAGCTCAAATCAGGGTCTTTGTCCACGTACTTTGTCAGCACCAAGCCCGCGGTCTGTCAACAAGAAAATACTGTGCAAAGTCTTTACGCCATTAAAAATGCTGTGTTTGAACAATCATCGATTCCGCTACGTACCGCTAATTTGAACTTGAAGATAAACTTGGGGTCTTTCAAGCCTTCCCCTATCCGTTTAGCGAAGAGTATGGCCAGCTCGAAAAGGAACACTTGACGCGGATGTTGCTTCGTCAAAACGCGGGCAGGCTCAGAGACCTGAAAGAAGTCCGTCGCGAGCAGTTCACCAAGCTGTTCCAATGGTTCCTGAACATACAAACAGCATAATCAGTCGATTGGGACAAAATTCTTCCGAAATGTCAGCGGACCGAAGTAAAACAAATAAAAAAATTAAGAGACTACGTATTCGATAAGTGCAATGTTTTCATCAGGCGTGATACCAGTTCGCGCTTTTCCACACCATAGCAGTGTGAGAAGACTTACGGGGTATCCTTCTAGCCGACTCAAGTTGATCGCGTCGTTAGCTTTCCGAGGCACATCTCGCATCATGTCCAGTGCTTCCTGAATCTCCTTTCGTTCATCCGCGCAGGTCTTGACTAGTTCTTTCAACAGCAAGCTGTACTTCGTGATACGTTGAACTGGCTTGATTAGGTAGGATGCAATGGTATTGTTAGCGGGCAAGCCGTAGCATTCTTTCAGTTTCTATATGAAACAAGAATGTTAGGCTAACCGTTCGTTTATTTATGCGCGGGTAGTGCCTCGCAGTACTCCAACCTCAAAATATTCGATCGCTGTAGGCTCCACCATCCTGTCAGTTGCCGTAGGCTTGTTTTTGCAGTACTCGACGTACATGTCAAACTCCCCAGCCCACGCCAAGAAGCAATGAGCCACATCTTCTGGAACTTGCTCGTACTTCTGGAGTTCCTTGAGAAAGACTCTACAGCAAGAACGACAATCAGTCACATGATTGACTAGGCAGATGATCGCTTGAATAAACCTGAACCGTTGCCCTCGGGCGATACTTACTTGCTGTGGAAGTCATAAATTTGCTCAACGTTCCCGAAAATCACGGGTAAACGGGGTACCAGGTCCTTAGGTGGAATTACACGGGGATGCTTCTCATTCCGAACAAAGCACTGTGAATCACGCAATCGGTAAATTTATCAAACATAGTATTACCGTGTATTGTGGATGTATTTTAACATCGATATGCAAGCTAGATCGCTTACAGTGATGCACTCCCGAAGGTCGTTCACGTACGTCTGTTCCGTATCCAGCAACTCTTTCATTATGTGCCTAACACAGACAGTTAGAAGACTGGCCACAGTAGTGCGATAAGGGATAAAAGATACGTACTTTCGCTGGGTCAGTTTTTTTTCTTCTTCGGTTTTGGGTGCCCCGTTGGCCACGAACTCTTGCAGCTTGCCTTCCAGAGAGCTGTCGCTATTGCGATCCATCTGCTTAGTGGAACCGTTGCCGACTACGCGCTCTCCTAAATGCTGCTTGTAGACCCTCATGCGGTCCATGAAGTCTTTCTGCCTAGTTTCCACTTGAGACACCCAGTACTTGATACGATCCACATGACAGTCTTGGCCATTCCTAACCATGCTGTCAGCCAGCGAAATCAAGAGCTTGATCTTTTCTTTATTTTCCTATAAAACCATAAACTGCTTAAACCGAACCGTTCTCTGAAGGTTAATACGTACTGCAGAACCTCTTTACCTCAGCTCGTTCTACGAATATCCTGTGCTCAGCAAGCAGCTTTTCGTGGGGTGTATTCGAGTTAGAAACAGGCTCTCGAGTTGACAAGTAGCGTTCTCCGGTATCCTGGATCCATGCTATGGCTTGACGAGCGCTCTTCTCGACTGAAAGAAACCAAACTCTCGATTTAAAATCAATTCTTGAACTCTGATGATTGTTCTTACCCATCAGATAGTTTTTGCAATGATCAAAGCTAGGTCTTCGAGTTGTCCATTTCTGCATGACGCTACTTTCCTGCTGACGTATAGTCTCTAGTACAGCTAAAACCACAGCATAGAAGGTGAAACAATGGTCAAAGGGAGATGAGGACCAGATCATGAAACACTTACCTCGCACGGTGTTCTTGACTGCAGCTTCCGTTTGGGAATACGAAGGCTCATTGTTGTTCGCTCGGGTGAACAAACGACCCATTCCTTTCTGGAAAGATTCCGAGTTCTTCCGGACGGTATTACACAACTGTAAAAGAGAATATGTAAGGCGCGAAATATTATATTTGTTTCTTCATTGCAGTGCACACCTTCATAAAGGTCTCTTTCTGTCCGTGATGGCGATGTAGCAGCTCCATAACTGACTCCAACGAAGCGTCAAGCTCATTGAATCTCTTCAGTGTGCACCAGTCTTGGTCTTCGTCGTACTCCTTTCGCAAACCGGCCAGCATACTTAAAACCTGCAACGAAAACGATAAACCACATCAAAGACAGGTCAACAGGACGCAAACCTTCATAAAGGTGGGAACAAACTAAGAAAATTCGATGTTCTATTTTTGGTTACATATGGCTTTCGTTCCTTACCCGTTCAGCGAACTCGAAGAACGCTCGTCCAGACTTGATCGTTTTCACCAGCTCATTGGAGTAGGCCTGTAGGTTTTCCCACTGAATAGTCAGCTTCTCCCTGAGACGAGAAGCTTGGTCCGCTCTATCGATATCGTTATGCTCGATCTCTTCGGCGCAGTGCTGAATCTGCTGGACTGCATTATGGACCTTGCGAACGCCCTCTTCGATCCCCATATACTGCCTCAAAACATCGTCGCAGTGGTCGACCGACAACAATGTGAGACGCAACGACTGAAGCATTCGGTAATATGACTGAATGTACACCGACACTTGCTGAACCCGGACTTCGCAGTCGTGCATGCGAGTGATCACTTGCAAGTGCAGCCTGTACATTTCAATGTCTTCCGCCAAAATCTCTTGTCTCATGGTCAATTCTTCATCAATGTGCGTCACCTGCGCACACATGGCTGGTACATCGATCACCTCAGCGACTTTACTCGACTTGCCCAGAAACTGCAACAGGTCGCCACCACGGTTGAAGGCCTGCTGGATGTGCTCGTCGAACTCAGAGCTTCTCTTATCAAGACCCTGAAGTTCTTGAACAGCCATCTCGTGTGTCAGTGTCCTCTGTACTTCCTTGTCTCGATCTCTGTCCTTATCTTTTTCATGATGCTCCGTAGTCCGTTCTTCCACCAGTGCCGACCAGTCATCTATTTCATGGATGATCTCCATGGCACTGCGCTCGAACGTCCTCAGCTTGTAGAATACTTCCAGTTTGAGTTTGCGGGGTTCCCAGGCTTGCTCCAGAGCTGCTCTGTTTTCCGAGATGTTCCGCAACGTGTTGTCTATGTAGTCATAGTCCGGAGAGTGAGCCATCCCGCAGTTACTACGATTGGAGTAATCACACATAATCCCTTTTCTGACTATACGAGACAGAGTCCATTACAGATGTGCTTTACGAATTTGTACCTCATTTGGCGAAGGAGAGAATGGCCTTCGTGTTCAGTATGCGTGCAGCAGTCGACCACAGCTTGCCGTTCCTGGTTCATCCTATTCAGCGCTTCCACGGTGAGCTCCAGAGTATCCGTATTGGGTTCCATCGATAGTGACCGCTTGGCTCCTTCGAAAAGCGTTGTCAGCTGCAAGGCGAACGATACAACATACAGTAACAATATCATGAAGGATTAGAGAAGACAAGCCAGAAGCGTACAAACTTACGTTGGACAGGCGCTCGTAGAAAGTACAAGCCGTCTCCAGCAAGACCCTTCGAGTGGCAACCTTGGTCTTGAACTCATCTGTGCGCTTTCCCAGCTCCAAAGAAGTGATTTGAACATCTTCACCATTCAGTCGGTTCGCGGCCTCCATAAGTTTAGCCGCGTTCGAGTACGTGTTCTAAACAGCGAAGAGAAAAATTCCATTAACCTGAGTACTAATTATTTGTCCAATTTGAGAAGGATCGCGATAAATTAGACGACCTTTCAAGAGAATACAAATTTTGCAACATTGGAAACTTTCTCAACTGCAAGCAGTGAGTAATGGAATGCGATCTCAAGTGTCAACCTGCTGTGCTAGCCCATGCACAGGCGCAGTAGCAACATCGCAACTCCATAGCGAGGTATAAAACTTTACGAGGACGTTAAGCGAACATTTGTTATCGTTTTCCGACAGTCTTAACCGATTTTCCGTCACATCATATTTTACGCACCTTGGCTCTGCTTTCAAACTCAAGATGACTTTCCTTCAACTTCCGGGCACTCATCAGTGTTCTTCCAACTTGAGCTGTTTTCTCCAGAAATGGATTTCCCCACTTTTCGATCCAATCAATCACCTGTAAAAGTGATTAAATACATACACACAGGAAACTCTCCTCATACTGACTCAACCTTCCTCACCTGTCGGACGTCATCATTAAATAGCCGCAACTCAAACTGGTGATGTAGCTGCCGTCTTTTGAGCTCCAACCGTTGCTTGAGAGGACCATACTGGTTCTGCACTTTCTTGAGGACATTCACCACATGCGTCGAGGCTCTTGTGAAATCCGCAGCAGACAGAGTACTCTTGATCAAGCTGTACCGTGGGGGTCTGCTTAGTTTCTCGTGCAGCTGGGTTGTGCTAGCACACACCTTCAAGACGAAACCCCGATCACACAGAAGCAGTCACGACTTGTGGGCTGATCGTACTATACCTCAGCATTCGCTTGATCAAGGGACTTTTCCACGCACTTATGCTGGCCTATGAGGGCCTCAATCTCAGTGTTGTTTAGGGCTTGACAGTCTTCGGCTTCGCATGCCGCATTCCAGATGGACAAGTTGTGCGCGAACTACAAAAGAGATGATTGTACGAAAGACTGTCCATACGAACACGAACTAACTTGACATTACATTCTGGCTGCGAGAGCTATTTCGCCTTACCTCATCAACTTTCCGGTGGAATACGGAAGACAAGGCGAGAACTGCGGTCCGTTCCTTAAGACCCAGCGAAAAGGCTTCCCGTTCGTGCTTCAGCCTATCCATATACTGTTTCACAACCTGAGCGGCGTAGTTGCCGGAGCTCAACAGCTTGGAAGCAAAGTCCAGCGCACGATCGACATGCTGGAACAAATCCTAAAAACACCCCCGTTTACTCGGCCCTAGCCACTTCGTACCTCCGAGAGGTCTCCTCCCAGAAGATTGCCTATCACTTACCATGCAGCCTATCTGGAACTGTTCGTGCAACTTTTCGAGTTCTTGTACATGATGAAAAGAAGCTCCAATGTCCGAATAGCTCTTCAGCAGCTGCTGGGAGTTCTCCCCTAAGCATATCAGAACCTGCAACCAACATCGAACGGTTAAAAAGAACGGTCTCGGTTTGCAAGACAAGCTGTATCCTACCTGATCCGCTTGGTGCTCAAAACACCGTAGTTGTCTGCAGTACTGCAGTCTCTCTAAACGAAGAGCCCACGCTTGGTCCAGCTGGACACGACAATTATGTAACCTGTCAACCTGCTGTTTCACCCGAATCAGCGCTGCCTGAATGTCCGGATTCTGTGCGGACCTCACACCGTTATGACCATTGGCTCCATTGAGGTACGGACTCTCCTCGTGGCAACCACCGAACTTTGGATCGAATCGTAAGAGTATCTTGGTTCCTTCATCCTCCATGGGCTCAATGGGATAGCGCGCCAACTGCTTCTTCAGCTCGTGATGCTGATTCATCATGGCTTCAGCAGCGTCGAAGGTGCTGGCTATCTCCGTGCTCAGAAGGCCTTTCCGATGAGACTCCAGCACGTCGAGCAGCTCCATGGCTTGACCCAGGAAGACCTCGATTGTCTTTCTCAGATTTATCCATTCTTCGTGCTTGTAATACAGGGTACCACCCAGGTCTTCCGTCAGCTGGTTCAGGTTGATGTGCTTCGGTAACTGGTCCACTGAGATAAGCGACATCTGCGAGAGCAATCGATCATCAAATTTTGGTGCCAAAAACTTGACAGGGGGTTCAACTCGAGAAAACTATGTGGAAGTATTTTAATGGGGTTTTTCGCACCTCGAATCCGTATTTGGGCTGTCCACCAGGTCCAGCCTTCGGACGGTGGTGAAAGTCGTCCGACTTGACGACATATACAACTCTTATGCTTGCCGGGAACGTCTCCTGGATGTTCCGCAGTAGGACCTTTGTGTTGTTCCACGTCGAAGAGCGCATATCAATGATGATGGTAAATTCATGACGCTGCACATCCTCGCTGCAAATGCCAACCGGTGTAACAGTACGGTTATGATTAATGATACACGGAAGTGCGAAAAATGGGTAAAAAACCTCGGGATTTGTGTCAGGTAGCGGAAAGTCTCCGAGAGCTCGTCGGCTTTCAGGCGATCCAAAGCAGCAGAATTTGCCGGGATCGTGAGAATGGCTCCACCTTGTCGATCTCGACCACCTAAAATGTGAACCATGATACATACGGTGAATACTTATATACGCCCACCTTTCACCATCACAATGACCAAAGCAAACCGACGAGAACGTACCGGAAAGAAAACACAGCCGACGGCGAAGAACTTCGTGAAGCACAGCTTCATTCCGCGGTGTGACCACTGGACCTACAAAGAACACCAAGTCATGCTGACAATATGCAAAGAAGGTTCCCTGCGCTATAAAGTGTCTCCTACTCATCATTTCAGTCCTATTCAGTCTCTTCGGATTCCAATCAACGACTTTTCAGTGACCCGCACTACTGTACACCGCCACTAATTCCTTCTATTAGACGTATAATTATTTCGGCTTTGCCAAGTTGGGTCGTGTCAGCAACGAAACATTCGGCTGCATGGCACCTTTCTTGGAGAAGCTTTTGTCAGATGCAGAGTACGGGGGAATCGGGAACAGCGAATAACTCATTATCTCAGAGAAGCCATTCTTGCAAGTCAATGCGTGGCCCTTTGGGAGTTAATTTGATCGATAAATCTGATCAGGGAGGGCAAAATGGGTCCACACATCCTCTTCAGTGTTCAAGCTGCAGTAGCTTCCGGAAAACTTCAACTGGCGATAATCAATAAAAATAACGTGCCGCTCGATTAACGCATCGTCAATAATTTTGATGCCCATTGTACTTAACCAGAAGATTTCTTTATGGCCGCTCTGCGACAACATTAGGCAACCAAGTACAATGTGTTCTGTAATTTGTCCGTATTTGTCGCCAACCCGAAGCTTGCTGACACTGCATCATAGACAGACAGCGATTACTGTAAAATAAACTCTGAACAAAATCAAACTGGGTGGGATGCCACAGGCCAGAATCACCCCGTTTCCATCGAACAAACAGTCCTGTTCCACATAACGGGCTCACAGCGATATTTGCCGGTTACTGAATGAGCAGGGATTGATTTTCCTCGTCCAAGCATATAGTTTCAGAACAGCTTTCCCAATGACTGGTCAAGCACCCAAACGATACACTTCCCAGTGGCCCAATTAACAAAGTCTTTTTTTATTTTCGATCAATACTGGCTCGGTCCGAGCTGTACACACTTCGGAATTCTTCCCTCTTTCGAAATTCTGTGCTGACATACCTACATGCTTGAATGAGGTAATAAAGCACAGACTACTAGCAGAACTGCGGAAGAATGCCACATAACTTTACAACGACTCAGAACCTAGTAACTTACCGTTGTTTGGGTTCTGATGGTGACTCATTGTTGTCATTATCTACGGTGGCGGCTCAGTCAGGCAGATGACGCATTGTAGATTGGTTGATTGAAGACGACAGAGCCCTTAATTAAGAATTCCGTAATTCATCCACTGGTCAAGACAACCTGTCAGGCCTGCATCTAGCGTCCGATTTGGTGACCTAACAAAGCGCACATGATGATGAGAGATTTCTACAAACAGAAGCATCGTCAACGTTCAGCAAGCAGGTAAGATATCGCCGTGACGGTCCACAAGTGCTGAGACACACTCAAACGATTACTCAATGCAATTTTCCATAACGGATTCTTACCTCTTTGGATGTGCCTCAGGACTAGCTCAGAATCTCCTTCATCCGTGCTCGCTTTGTTGTAGACTAGTGCATTCGGTATCCAAAACATGGGTAGAATGTAGTAGTCCGATAGCCAAGTCATAAACCAATGAGCATCTATCTGAACTTCGCAAAACGAATTATACGAGTATTTTTGCTTTTCTCTGAAATTTTGACCCCTGGGGCGCCGAAGGGGCAGCTTAATTTAGCAGGCCAGCAATATTGCAAAGGTCAACGTTAAGGGGGTGGCGGTGATCCCGGCCCGGCACGGTGGTTCTGCAGTGTATGACCAGAGAAGGCGCAATGGACAGTGGTCATGCGATGAAATGGCCATCTCAGAAAATAACAAAGTTTCCGCCTAATGAGGCATTGAGTTCTATCTATCATCCCGCTTGCTGCGTGCCGAATGTATGAAATACTTTTACTGCACAGACCTTTCCGGGTCGAGCCGTCGAGGGTCAGTGATCAATGATCGCGCATTGTTTTTGCCGGATGTTTCTCCATGGCTTCGACCGAGGACCGCGGACGGGCACATCGGAAGCTGAAATTGCAGTCAAGTTTTGCCATCTGATAAAACCGGTGACCAGTTGTTTTACCACTACTTTGTCAACTTACTGAACCCACGGCGTCGAAACTTCGTTTGACCCGTTCGCTGTACCGTACAAGCTATTCCGACCGGCGACGTCCAGATGTTAGGATTCAGACATTAAATCAACAAGGCATCCCGATAACACTCTCATCGCTCAGACTTATGAATACACCAGCTGAACCATTTCCATCGACGGAATCATACTATATATGTATTTATTCCGGAGCTGTTGCAATAGCCCGACCGGCAACAGACCAAGTGAGTAACAAAACAATACCGCTCTGAACCAGTCACTAGACTGCAGTGGGTATCGTGCAGGACCCAAGAGCACGTTCCGCAAAACATAAAACAAATAACAGCATGAAACTTAGTGGGTTCTATGGTGCTTTAAAGTCTCAGCAGGTGTAAAGTAGAAAGTTCGAGAACATTTATCACAGAAATACTCGTTAGCCAAGGGATTACGAGGGGCGTCGTCTTCCGCTTCCACAAATGCACTCACATCTGCAAATGCATCCACTGGGCCATCACTTGAACGACTTTGGGGTGTAAATGAATAAACAGTACCTGAAGAAGTTCGCTCGACGCAGGAAACGAAATGTCTCAAGCGCTCTTCCACAGAGCCCGTAAAGTGCTCTTCGCACTTCATGCAGTTCCAGTATATATCGTCGATAATTTTATCATCGTCCTTCATACTGAAACGCAAAATGGGATTACTGATCATCTAACATTTCATCGGGTAGTGAAGTAACGCCAGGATATACTGACCAGTTGTGTATAAGGTAAGAAGTGAGCTCCTGACCACCTTTGCGAGCTGACGTGGACCCAGAAGAGAAATCAGTCTCAGAAGACCCTGCACCAAAACTGGGTGATTTAGTATATATCTGCACAGTGCGAAACGTCGAACGACGTTGTACATACGGTACAAGGTCTTCAGGTCGGCAGACATGAGTCTTTGCAAAGAATGAATCACATGAGTGGAGACGAAGTTGCACAGATGGCCACTAAGCTCCTTTTCCAATGCCTTGATGTTGTCCTGGGTCTTCCTCCCACTCTCCACAGCACTGGTTCGCGCTTCTACAGATCAAACATGAATATTAATACAGCAGCTAAAGTCTGGTGGTAATTAGTACGGAAAAACAATCTTGGTGAGTGATACCCGATAACCGACTATCCAGCAGCCTTTGCCACAGAGTTCGAACCCAAATCGCCGATTCCAAAATGTCCAACGCATCATTGGCGTTTACAATGTGGATATCAATCCACTGGTCGAACACCATTCTGCAAAAGCAAAGAAAACTTGGAAGTTATTTCTATGTTATGCGTGCAAAAGAGACGAAGCACCTTGTGCAGTCGGCATTGGTATCGACGGAAGTGGCGAATAGCAACAAGGTCTGAAGAGCCTTAGCTTTCGTGCAATTCATAAGATACGGCTTGTTCGTTTCCAGCAGCGACACATAGACCAACAGAGGATGCTGATCGCTATAGGTCCCTCGGCGACCCGACCTGTCCGACCCAAGAACCTCAGTCTGAGAGACGACAAGGAGTTCGGGTTGTAGGGCGAAAACGCTGGTTGGATGCAGCACCACATACGGCTTTGACTTTGTATGGAACACTTGATCGGCGGTTGCACTGTTGCAGCTGTCAGCAATAGCAAAATTCGGATACAGACCGGCACACAGGATCAACTTTAGGATCAGAATCTCCTGCTCCGTGAGGTTCCCCGTGGCTTCCAGCATATCATTCAAGTTGGACTGGTCGTTCGCCAGCTGGAACTCAATGTTCTGAATGTCCACCTCGTCGTTATCCTTCTCATTATCGCTCGCGGCAGTCTCTTCGTCCAACGACAGGACTTTTCTATCCTTCTTGGTGCGTTGTGCGGTACGCTTGAGAAAGCGAAGCTGTCGCACCTCTCCTCTCCGTTGAAGAGAATCTTCCATAAATTTCCGGGAGTTGAGCAGTCCGCCTTCTTTCAGAATCTCGCGAAACTGCCCGCACAGCTTGGTGATTTCGTATAGTCGTTGCTCCTCAACGCCCCTAGATAGATGCCATATTTCTGATCAACGTTACCGGTAACATGTCATTGGATCGACTCGTCCAGTACTATGAGTACGGTATGCGGAGAACGTGGCTTGAAAGAGTCTTACTCACCTTTTTCGACACCACCGGCGCGAGCCGTCATTTCTATCCGACTTTGTCTTCTCAACCAACCACGAGTTAAAGACCTTCAACAAGGTTAGTGAGTCTCCGTGTTTGGAGAAGTCCTTCTCCAGTAAAGCCTTAGAATCCAAGTCTCGGAAAGCTTTGTTCGTGAAAGGAGTCTGTACAGAAAGCGCGGCAGTGACGAACAGCGTGACTTCCAGGAGAGAAAAGATTACGGTGCCAGAGATCAGAATTTTCCCGATTGTGACGTCCAGCTACAAAACATTTCATCGTGGTTGCTGAATGACATACAGTATGTCACAGTGCATAACTTGAAGGAAATTACTTACCGGCAGACTTGCAAGCGCTTCGCCGACTTTCGTCAGGGACTCTTCCGGAGTGATGGCTCCATGATTCTTCAAACTTGTCATGCACTGCTCGATCACAGCAGATGATGGCGGCTCGATGAAGGGGAAGTTTCGAACGTCTGTCAGACCCATTGCTAACATTTGCAGAATCAAGCTCTCTAACGGCACCCGTTGTATTTCTGGGGTTGAGAAGGAAGCGAAGTTCTCGTAATCACTCTCTTGATACATACTAAAACACAACTTTTCGGTAGCACCAGAGACTGGCAGACAAGAAGACTTCCCTTACCGGTAACATACTCCGGGACCTGTTCGTCCAGCTCGTCCTTTCCGTTGCTCTGAACTGGCTTGACTTATCCAAAACTCTTGAAGGCGTTGCATGTGGTACTTTGCGTCGTAACTCATCTCTTTGACTTTCCCCGAATCGATCACAAAGCGAACCCCGTCTATAGTCACCGATGTTTCGGCGATGTTTGTGGATATGATGCACTTCCTCACACCGGTGGGAGCAATATCAAAAACCTGTAACATAATTCATCTATACAATGTCATATTATCGGACTTTGAGTTTGAGATAACTGATGAACACTGTACGTACGACACCCTACCTTGTCCTGTTCGGCCAATGAGAGCGAACTATGAAGCGACAGTACGATCCACTTCCGGGTTTCTTGCGCGTACTGAGTTACCGCTTCGGCACACGTGGTAATCTCATTGATACCACTGACGACAAACATTCATCAACGCAACAAGAAGACCCGAAAGACTATTACACCTACCTACCTTAGGAAAATTAAGACATCGCCTCTTTCGGACGAAGGGTACTACGAAGATACCAGCGATGGTGACATACATATGACACCTGCACATCGCGAAGCTTACCTTATTGTCGATCATCTCTAATATGCGGACGTATGGTGCAGGGTTGAAGCGGGAAGAGCTTCGTGCTTCGTGAGAGATGGGTTTGTAGTTGACTTGAATCGGAAACAGGCGCCCGGGTACCTTCAGAACGTCAAGTCAGAGATAAAGTGTCCGAAGTGCTACCATAATAGGTAAACAGCAAATGAAAAAGGAATCCTATCTCCACCTGTACGACTGGGGCGTTGTCAAAATACCGGGCGAACAGTTCGATGTTAATGGTGGCCGACCTATAGTATGGAAAAACTAATGCGGCAGATTCCTCAGTTTGAAAGTATCCTTTTTCGAAACCTACATCAACACTATGCGAAGATCTGGTCGTTGGCTGATCAAGGAACGAACGATACCCAATAAGAAATCGCTGTGTAAATGGCGCTCATGGACCTGCAGGCAGAAACGGAAGCCAGCTATTAGTCGTGTAGTGCAGCCGAGGTTCGGTTATATCATGTCGCCGTACCTCATCGAGAACAATAACGTTGTACTTATCCAGAACGGAATCCGATCCGATCTGTCTTAGAAGAAGTCCTAGGAGAAAAAAGACTGTGTTAGGCCAGCAGGGCGCTTGGTCAGCGTGGTCAGGGGTCGCCGAACCTTCGGTCATGAACACGATCTTCGTCTGGGAGGTCGTGGTTTTCTCGAATCGAATTTGGTATGCGACCTGCGATCCGTATTCATTCAAGGTTTCGAAGGCCACTCGTTTCGACAGTGATATACAGGCGATGCGGCGAGGCTGCGTACAGCAGACGTTCTCAAAACCGGCCTTCAGGAGATATTGCGGCACCTGGATATATAGCGAATGGATCATACAGCTTGCGATCATGGATCCCCGTAAAACAGGAAGCTACGAGTAGGTATAACCGTACTTGAGTGGACTTTCCGCAACCTGCATCATTCAGGATACAGTATTGATACTAAGTGGAACGAAGAGATATCAGTCGCAAACAGACCAAAGACTCACCTGTGTCTCCACTGGAACCAGAAACAGGAAACAAAATCAAACCGGCAGTCAAGTTGAATAAACCACAGATCAAGTTGAATAAGCTTTGGGATTAAGTCGCCTGCTTAGTATCATACCTGACTATTACGATCGAGTTCGCCTGGATGAGTTCCAGTATCTTTCCTCGGTAGTTACTGATAGGCAAGTTCGCCTGAGCCGCTCGTAGTTTCTGGTATTTCTGGAACTCCTGTTTCTCCAGAAAGTCCACATAACACAGCGCGGCATAGTGTAGGGTCTTTAGTCCGTCCGGTGGAATTTCCAACGAGTATTCTGCAACAAGAACAGCTCGGTTAAATTCAAAGAACAGCTTGTATTATATATGAAAGAAGCATTGTCCTTCTAACTCGGCAGGAACCGCGGCAAAAAACTTCCACGACGCAAACATACCGTCATCCCCTCGTACAAACTGATAGCGATGTACGATATTAAAGTTCCTCGGTGTCAGGTGAAATCTGCTAGTAGCGTTCTTAATAACACAATTCCGTGCATTTCCTGTAAATAGAAGTGCTCTCGAACGTCAGACATGTTGGTGGGTTACTGTAACAGGATTCATTATGAAATCTCCCGTAACGGCTAGGTATGCAATATACACCAATACAGGACTTACCATTTCGTTCCGCGAGTCGACCGCAGTTCTCCAACAGCTTTTTGAAGAATGACCAAAAGTCATCTCTAAGTCGGTTGTCTCCTTCGATAATTCCTCCGCGACCAAACATAATTTTCATGATATTTCTTTTGTGAGCATCCCAGTCAAATCGTATGGGCACACGGACGTCGTCGAAGGAGGACAGTATACCATCCCAAATGTTTTCTCCCGTCGCTTGCGCCGACGGACTGCCGGCCACACGATCGGTCGATTCCCTTCGTTTGTCCTTCCGATGTCGTATCCTGGACCTATCATCCTGTGATGATTCCCGATGTCGACGTCTTGAGCTGCTCCCATGTTTGGGCAAAGACATCTCACAAGACAGTTTCACCTCAACCGCGGGCAACCCCAAATGGGTTTCCGCTACTGCACCTATCTCACGAGACTCGTTATCGTCAGACTCTCCGAAGTGCAAACTTGGATAAAATTCGAAATTAGTAACTAAAGACATTTAAAATGCACTGAACGCGCTGTAAACAAACCAAGTGCGTACACGCATGTACGTACCATCAGGGCAGAGAGATTGGAGAAGCCACCATGCAGCCAAGTTGCGATAACCAGCTGCTCCAGCAGAATCCAGATTCTGATTTCTGAACCTCTTCAAGATCTTCGCACGCGATCTGCATGACGTTGTTTTCCTTTATGCAAGGACCGTTATACATTACTGTATCTTGTGGCTGGTGCTGAGTCCACAAACCTTTGAAGTAGGAAGTGAAGCATAGCGCCCGGAGGAGTACATCGGCAGCTGACGGCAGTATGTCATCTTTGTCTTCGATTAGCTCTCGACATCTTTCTAACACTGGCCTGGAAAACCTGAAGCTATTCATCTTTAACCACCATTCGACTGGAAGGAATCGATCATACAGCCTTTGCGCATTCGCAAGACGGACAGTATGGCAGCAGTTGCCCTCGATGCATCGTACTCCTCGCGAGACGAGTCGGAAGCTTCAGACCGAGTCTTCTTCCAACAGAAGCCTTCCGTCGACGCATGTGTCGTCAGGCGAAAAAGGTAAGAACTCTCTCGCTGCAGCGATATTCTGAAACCGGATATCCCGAGGAATCGATTGACTTTATGCGACTATCGGCTTGCAGTGAAACAGGCGTCTAAGGATGTGTTTTATACGGGTGTTGTCGTGGCGGGAATCAGTATAACAGGTACGAGTACCACAATATATTTGACGAGCTGACCATGGTCCGTAAAGCCGTTACACTACGAGCACACAAGTGTACGCAGGGGATTTCGTGCTGAAAATGCAGGAACAACATTGCGCGAAATCCGTTCTAAAACAACTTGTTTTCAGGCTTGCTTGGATATTTGATTTTTCGGTACGTTGAAGGTCCATAGATTTCCGGCGGCGACGCATATTGTACATGCTGGAAACATCTTAACGGTTTGCTTTTTGCAGTGAGCTGTTCTCGTCTAACAGCGCGAACGGAGTGTACAAAGACGCCCTGAAACTCTGCAAAAATGACATCCGAGTAAGATTCTTTCGCTTTTTCCGATTTTGACCTGCAGATGTACGGTGTATCTGCGAAATTTTGCGGAGGGCGCTGATCTTGCACAAAGTTTTGCTGCATTCAGGTGCAATCCATACTAGGTTCGCCCGTGAAAGCTCACGGTGAAACCTCAAGGAGAGGGCACCGCAATCATATTCTGTGAGTGACAGTCATCTGAGTCAGATACCACTAGCACCACATATTGGCACGACAGTTTAGCAGTGAACAATTTTGTTGAAGGTCAGCAGAATGGAAGGAAGCTGAAGCAGCCGGAGGTGACCAGCATATCATTCAGGTTAAATTTCACGTGCAGGGCCCTTTTAACCGCGGAACAGTCTACGCAGAGAAGAATGTAACCAAAGGCGAATACAGGACTTTGATATTCCAAACCGACAATAAGCGGGAACGGTTCTCGTTTCTAGAGCCACCTGAACCTCAGAAATCCATATTTGCTCTCGCATAAGCGATCGGACGACGTCCAGTATGTACAGTGGGTTCTGGACATAATGCTGTTTCACTCCATTTTAGTGCACTGGTTCTTCACCATTTTCAAAGCCTTTTTCTCGGAGCAGCCGTTCGCAGACTTTTCACTGTCTTCATTTCACTTCTTGTCTACCCAGGAAGTCATGTACATAGACCTGTGTAACAGAAGAGTCTATAATGTTGGTATAACCACATCAATAACTATAGCAGTAACAGTAATAGCTTCGTTAAGGATGTGAACCGGTAAACTAGGGCCCGACAACAAAGTAACTAGTTTTTGCGTGAAAGATCACCGGGTAACTCACCGCCGAGCCAGCGTATTAGCAAATGTGAGCTTACAACGAGCAGCAGAAACGAACCCTTTGCTACAGGAACTCTGACTTTATCCCGCATCCTTCTTGCGTATTGTAACGTTGATGGCCAGATTTCCACCGTCGGCAAACAACTACGAAAAGAATATCATTAGTTTGTTGATTACTTCGCACACACTTTCGAAACCAAGATGGGCGAGCCGGCCATCTTCATGCTTGTTGGTCGATACAGGAAGCTACAGTACCTGTGCGACACTGGAACCGAACATCAAACATTCATCGAAAGCGCTGGAAATTCCTTCATGGATGGACTTTGGTACAGCATCCCACATTAGGCGGCGGTGGTGTTTTGGGTCGCTCAATTCTAATCTGTAAGAGATCACAGATATCAGACAGCAGATCTTACGAGAGGCACGAACATCTCACCTGTACGAAAACTTATGTGCGTCTTGCGGAGTTCCCACATACTGAACAACGGCATAGTAAAAAGTTGATCCATCCATCTTCTCCTGCTTCTCGAGGACCAGCATGAAATGCTCGTCGAAACACGACTGCAGCATCACCCAGTCTACTGCACCAGGAAGTGAGATGTCCGTGGCGAGAAAGACAATATCATACCCTGTAAAATAAAGGAACATCACAAAGGAAATGCGTAGTCCAGTATCGTAACGACGGCGAAAAAGCTCCACCTTGCAGGGTCGTGATGCTTTTATGCAAATCCAGCAAATGTGGTATCACGTGTTGGAGAGCCCCTGTCCAGCAACAAGCAGCTCCTGGACAACAGCAACTATAGGGCCGAAGTTGACAGACTTCCTCATGAACCAGTTTGTCGGAACAGGCGAGCGAAGCCTCACAGCCGCGATCTGCCCATCGGCACGGGAACGACACGGTCAAGGCAACCTGTCAAATGTAAGCCCGTTTCACAGACGCTGGTACACGACCGTCAGTTTTTCGCTCACCTTCTCCATCGCTAAATTTCGAATATGTCCTGCAAGGTAAGGTTGTTGTTGGCCTTCGTATAAGTGCAAAACCAGCAGCAAACCAAGGAGCCTTGTGGCCACGCCATTGCTCACCGATGGAGGCTCTGCATGTTGGACAAATAGAAAGCTTTTCCCTGCATCTGGAGCAGACCATATGCCCACTTTGGCACTGCAAAACAGTATCAGCTACCTTACATACATACAGCGAGAACGTAAGAATATACACCGAGCGATATATTCAAGAACCCGATCAACGAACTGAGCTATATTCAGTGTGCAATACTCTGAGTTTTGGGACAGTGGTGGTTTATAACATACTTGCAACAGTGGAGGAATCGAATAGTCGAAGCACACTGGAAAAAAAGACAAGATATACATGAAAAGGTTATGTCTTTCGAGCAAAGTACCATAAGTCAAACCTGGACACTCAAACAGGCTAAGCAATGCATCCGCGTTCACGGACGTCGACCGGGTTGCTGGGGCTGCCGAGCTTCCTGCTGATGCCTGCTGCAGTTCCAACGCACGAGTGGATACTCCGGGAGCTTGATACTGTTTGACAGCGGAGCCATCTCCTAAGGATCCAAATGCCAGATTAAACCAACGTTAAGCACGTAAGGCTTTCGTCCAGCGTGTAGTGATATGCATCGGATAACAGCCCACAAGTACCTGTCTGATACGCTGCTTGTCTTCCCGTTCGCCCTAGCCGTCCGAGAGTTCCGTTATGACTTGGCATGACGGAAACGGAGGAGCTGCAGGATAATGTAGCACGATAATTACTGACTGGGGAAGCGAGCGGAAGTTCATCCAGCTATGTCAACTGTGGATGCATCCCCTCTCAGTCTCCAAAAACGTCCTCACGGCTTGTCCCAGGTATGGCCTACTCTGCAGCATCGAGCGTCGCAGGAGATGAAACCGACGTCGGCAGTTCTGAAAATCGTGGGGAGATCCAAGCTCCGGCGACCAGCATAGACGGCAGAAGATTCTGGTCTCTGGATGAGAAATTGAAATTTTCAATAGGGTTTTTGATTGTTTGATTTGTGTTGATTTTGATACCCTGGCAGAGCTGATGACGCGCGAATTGACAATCGACTTGAGTTGTCAAAGTATCGATTTTATGCACTACCGACAAATTTAATCAAAGAATCAAACACTCGCAGATGGCGCCAATGGACTGATCGTGGAAAGAAAGTGCAACGAGCGCCTCCGAGCACTTACCGCTCTAAGTTCTCGGAGGCATTCCTCAGCCCCTAAAGTCCCTGTTTCGGAGCTTCCCAAATCCTGGACGTTGGAGTCTGGATTGTTTTAATGCAGGTCGAGACACGCACTCTAAGTCAACCCCTTCTATGTTGCTTACCTGGTTTCACCTGCATATTGCTCTCTTCGCCCCACGGATCAATGGAGTCTCCAAATGGGCAGGTCGTATTACGTGTGTACGCCATCACTGCCTCAGCCTGCACCAACTGTTTACCTGCCTCTCATCAGTCTCAGCGCATGTCTACAAGCTAGCCCAACCTTAAACTAGCTCATGCAGAGGAAGCTCGGAGCAATCAGTCGAGAAACGGGTAAGCAAGCTGCGAGCACACGTTATTCCGATAACGTATGGACTAAGTTTTTCGCTTTATACCAGTGAGTAGCTTGGTAGACATCGTATTTTGTCCGTATATATGTCGTTTCGTACTTGCCTTCCGATTCATTCAACTGTAATTCCGTAGGCTGACGGTTCGAGTGGTCAAGCTGCCTCCTGCAAGACAGTATGGTAAACTCCTTGGTCGTCATCCCAGCCCGAAGCTTCGCGCCGCGGACATAATCTCGAGTGTTCCCGCGAAATCTCATCTTTGACAAAGCGAAATTTCACTGTTTAAAGTTTGAGTTCACATCGACGAGCTATTCGGCAATTTATGTTTGAGAATTCTCTCCGACTATATATTCATAGATCACTCTTTGCATTTCTAATTTGATAGTTGTATATGGATTTTCTTCTGCCGTCGGTGATATCGTCGAGGTGATCTCAAAACACCGCGAATTCCTCACAGGAATATTCGTCGGCAGAATGTCGTCTTTGTGGCCCGTGGAACCCAGTGGGGATTTTTGCATTCAGCAGTTTCGGAAATCGTCGCTTGTAAAATGGGTATAATCAGTTTATGGTCTTATTTATTCCCATCTTTATTGCTTAATGGCTGAATGAGTGTGTTTTTTTCCAGGCACTGATATTCGCTAACCAGGACGCCGACCGAGACCCAGAGAGCCAGGGGAATATATGCAGCGTGGAATTTCTGCGAGACATCTTGCGGGAAATGTGAGTACACACCGCTATTGATGAAAATTACATTTCATCGCGTTAGTAGGACAGCTAAGGCTGGAGATTGCTGTGGGATATTTGCCGTGTTTGGTCGATAAGCACCGTTGCTTACTCGGCTAGTCAAAACCGAAAGAAGGGAACCCCTGTTGCGAAAGCTTTCTCTGTCCAGCTGCGGTGTGCTGGACATCTGCTTGATGTTGATCGGGCCTGTAACAGCTTGGACGCTTGATGCGGCCCAGCCATGCGTTGTATAATTTGATTCCCCCTCTCCATTTTCCTGCAAGATTTCACATCCGTTCAAACGACTCCGAAGTCGTAACGGGTCAGATAGGAATTGTTGGTGGGCCTAAGGGGTAAAGATAGTCAGACAGATTTTTCGATGAGTCAAAAATCCAATAAGAAGGAAAGCTAGATGGGTCGTTAAAAAAAATGTGTGCAGAATGGTGAATTTACGATCATTCGGAAAGTGAAATACTAGCTCGTCAAGGTTTTTATTACCGGGTTCTTGGTTCCTTTTGACTTCCTCGTAGCGAGGCAAAAGGCAAAATCAATTGCAAACTGGGTCGTAGGATAAGTTGTTTCTGGCGTGGACCGCAATAAACATCCAGGCATTGTTCGAGCAACGAAACCCGTCTTTAACAATCGAACTGAACAAACTTCCTGTTTGTGGTTAGGCGTGGGGTGTTATTAATTCACTGAAGGAAATGCAGAGTCCTTCGGACTTCGTTCGATCAAAGTATTGTCCGTGAAGACGCGTTGATTCTATTCGAGCGCTTTGCTCCGAACATGATAAAATAATTTTGGGCGGAACTATATACAACCTTTGCTTTCTGTGGAAAATGTAAAACCCTGTGAAATTAGCACGATTAAATTTGGAATTTCAAACACGACAGTTTGGGGCTCTGGACGAGCTCTGTTTAATTGTATGAGTTACATGCGTTAACCTTGAGTCATACAGTCTGCGGCTATGAGGCAGGATTACCTTACCGGTGAATTATGAATCCAAAACCTGGTCTTGATTAATAACACTTGATGTACCTGGTACCGTAATGACCCAGTTCATGGTTTAATACTTAATCTTCTTATCTAAAACCACTCTTCAAAGTAGCCGACGGTCACTCCAAATCCGAGCCGACATGTGCATGGCCCACAAAGACCTTCGCTACTAACCTCAGATTAGAAGTTTATTCTTAATTCACTACGGCGTAATCTGTTGCCTTTGTTTACTTGACTTCATGTAAACTGTAACGTACGGCATGAGAAAGTACTTGGTAGGGCAGTCGGTGAATCGATGGGGATCACCGGGGATTATATCGTAAGGCTGCCTGACTGCTGTTTATACGAGCTCCTCCACCTCACGCTATGGTTATCTCTTCCATTTGTTGCAATCTGCATTCCGTAGGCTCTTACGAGCTTACAACTTTATTTCGATGCCGCACAAGTAAAACAGTATTTCTAGTTCTAGCGAAAACAGCATTTTTAGGTAGGAAAAACTGGGTGATATACTGTCAGTTAGATAGATCTTTAAGTAGGTAGAATTTATTTCTGTCATCATTTGAGAATAGTTCCACGCGTCAAAGATACACGTGACACGGCAGCGAGATTTTATAATGAGAGGAGTGAGATAAGAGAGTTTGCTCAGTGCTGTGGCGTTACTTGCTTAGTGATCCCAGCAGGTGACGGGTGAAGCGAAAAATGCATAAAATGCCAATGATTGGCAAATAGAGAATGGCCGTCCAGTGTTAGCAGATCGTGATGTGCCCTTGATTTCTCCCAAGCTGTAGCGCACTCTTCACCAGCACAATAGTGTTGAGAAGGAGTGTGCGAGTGTGGCTGAGACATCCGGGGGTCAAGATCTCGCCAGCTGTAGTTTACATTCTTGCACACCGTCTACTTAATGACTGTCAAAAAGGTGAAGGTGAAAAAGGCGCCACTTTTTGTTGCGTAATTTTGCTCAAGAATTACATGGCTCGAAATTGAAAGGCGTGGACTTTGTTAGTGCGATGTTTAGTGCGGACAAGAACGTTTGTCCAATGTCCACTTCAGAACGATCAGATTGATGAGGGAATCAAGAACGACGGGGCGGTGAGAAGGTGGATGATACATATGGCAAATTGATACTCCAGCTGTAAACACAAATCTCCACTTTGAATTGTGGATATTGATGTATTCTTGGCTGTCGTTGCGATGAAGGGCGTATATTCGAATGTGTCATACAAGATTTTATCAAACAACATCAATCTTCAAGTCACAGCCAGCAAGACGCCGTCTAGACAGAACATTTTGACGAACCTTTACCTGTGTAGCTTAGTCATTTTCAGGTTTTCAAAAGTTCCCCAGAAAATACTCTATACGGGCGGTTAAGTTTGTCCTGTGGACCTGTGGTAATTTTTTTTGCCTTTCAGTAATTTCAAAATTATGTAGGATTTCCATTTACATGGTTGTCCACTATGAGCGAGGAACTATACTGGCGTTTAAGGTTATGCTCGGCGCTCGCCCAGGCACGATGGGCAAAGTATATCGAGCTAAACGGCTCGCAAGGACACGTCGGTGCGGAGAGCCAACGAATGGTCGTTTTCTGTTCAAATATGGACGTAGGATTCTCTGAGATAGGATGCGTTATATCATACATAAAACTGTTGGCAAATATTAAATTTCAGCTGATCACGGGTGGAACAGATAGGGGCGAGAGACCTCATCTTATACTGCCATATGATCTTACATCGCATTGATATTGAAAAACGGCGAGTAAGAACAGTTGACCAAACGCGAAAGTACAAAAGGACGCTAAATACGTAACTAATAAGAACGTAAATTCCATGTGTTAATAATCGCTTTCTGTTTTACAGCGTATCGCAAGCCCGGTTGCCGCAGATATCCGAGTCGGACAGCACCGTAGCATGGCATGAAGATCCGGTTTTACAAAGACTGAGCGTTCTGGAGTGGATCGTTACCAACCTCCGCACATATTTCATGGTAAGTGGTGGTGGTGTATTTAATTTTCCTATAAAGATCCAAAACGACCTAGCCCGTTCACAGTAGCCTCACAGACGCCGGTTGTCTCGGACTTCCGCCGGAACAGTCGTTTCGAGCTGACCATTTCCTGGTTCTACGCTGTTGAGAAAGAGACGCACTGTCTATTTCACAACAATGTGTACCACGATTGTTTGGGAAAAATGGAGGGCAAAGTGAGGTTTCCGGTCGGTAAACAGTTCGCGATCGACCGACCTTATCAGTCCGCGATTGCACCGCTGCCCAGCTGCGAAGAGTAGCCGATTATCAGGATAATTTCTCTTTATGATGGACCGCAAGGCGCTTTTATACTTGTTCGGTCTCGTCTGTGTGGTTCATATTTGCTTGCTTTCGGTCTATTTTAAATTTAATTTGTTTGCTTCCCGGGCCGCTTGTGCAGGGATGTGAGTAGGTCAGGGTCGGAACTGGGTTGAAGGTATCGACGGTAAACAGTCGGCAGGTGTTTCCCTGACAAAGTGGTCCAAGACCTCTTTTCTGCGCAGCAAACGTACGAAGGTTCTTCGATCGTTCTTTCGTGCTGTTGGCGACGAATTTGGATGAACGGTTAAGCTGAAGGATAAATTACGCTCGATATATGAATAACGCCCTGTGATCATCCATTATTGCCTATTTAAGTATTTCATTTTGCATATTAAATAGCCATGAGGCTTTGTTGACTGACGAGTCACGTTTCGACAGTATGGCGGAGATGAACTTTAATTCCATAAACGAGTCATTCTGCAGCTATGGTCAGCTTACCTGAGATCTTAGTGAGCAACTTGGGCACAAACCGTATTATCATCCATCACTCTGACTCTTGTAGTGCCCAATTGATGACTTTCTAATTTGGCGGCTTGATTACAAACGTGATCAAAATAACGAACTCGATCAAGCAGTGATATTTTTTGATATGCTTCAGGGTTTTCCCGTGAGACCACGTTGGGCATCGCTGACTTTTCACGTTCTGTGAACTTCGATATTCTAGATATTATTTCTATCTGCCTGATTCAAACGCAGATGGAAGCTGGGCAGACAAACGTGCTTACGTGCAAGACCGCTTTTCCAAGTAGCGCGCATCCTACCAGCCTATAGTGACAAAAACGTGCGCCGCTTGAGATAACGATCTTGAACGTTTTCTTTCCCCAGCTCCCAAATCTTTCGAGATTTTGTCAGGAGCTTTAGCGGTATGATGCACGAGCGACCGTGGCTGAGGCCCTCGACCACGTAACGTTTCCTTGCGTCTTTCAAAATAGCCGCTGTAATGGGTTGTTGTGGCGGGTGGCTATGTTGTCTGCAGGACAGGTTTTCGCCGAGGTCCAGTACGATACGCCAGTTTATTTGCGTAGAAGAGCCCACATGATAGATTGAGCGAGGAGGTAGCAATGATTTTATTACTGTGTACCGGCCTGTCGTGTTTTTTATCCGCCCTCTTTGTTCGCGATGACAATAAGGGTATCAAGCACTTTGGGAAAGATCGATGAAGCGATTACACCATGTGTGCTTTGTTAACTTCTGTTGGTCACCATCGCGATCGCCTTTGTTGTCCCGCACCGGATGGGTTATTAAATTGATAAAATATTGTTCGTCCAAACTTTGGTGAACGGACTGACTAGCGATCGGTGTCTCAACGAACTTCTATTATCAGTTTAGATACAACCTGCACGGCAATGCTTTCGTGTGCACGTCAGCATCAAAGTTAATCAGTTCCAAAGGATGGTTTCTAATCGCGTTAATAATTGCAGTAATTTGATTTGCTTCTAGACATTGCTTCCAAGGCTGCTGGACGTTCAGCGTACTTCGGTTCAGTTCCCAGTCTAATTATTTTTGACAGGTTTTCACGTCTTGACATATTTTGATGTACTATACACCGTTACGAATACCGTTAAGTTCGCAACTTTGCATTGTTCGGTGCCCCGGCTAACTTAAGCTTGTCCTCGTGTACCACGCTAGAACAGTTCTGTTTGACGGGTTGGTATGAGATAGGGTTTCCCCGCACGTGCGCCGGTTACTGTAAGGTCCTTGATGTTACGGTGTCGAGTTGTTCGAAGAGGTACCTGTGCTGTGGTAAGTGTAGTTCCAATATAGACCAAAGTAAAAATGGCCATACTGTAAAGCAACAAGTGGAACTGATGGACAGCTTGAACTATCTTGACACGGACAGTGACGATGGAAGTGTGAAAAAACGCATCGCAAGCGTAGAGTAAAAAATTCCGATGTGCAGATGCATGCAGCTACAGCTTTTTTGCCGGGGAAGAACACAAGCGCTTTTTCCATTTCACTGTCGTATCTTTCTAGCCTGGTGACAAAAGCCGGTATTTTTTTGAAGTAGTAATTTTGCTGATGATACGGTTGTGCTTCCAAAGTGAGGCCATGCGCGGAAGACTGTGTTGATTCTTCTCACAGAGACAGCGCCCATCAATTACAAAATCTAAGTTCAAACAAGATATGCTCAACGCATCAAAGCACATGAATTATGAGTTCAAAATCTTACGTATTCCAAAGTCGATAAGTTTACACTGTGGACATTTGTCAGGTTCTAGTCACAAATCAAGACCATGGCGAGAACAAACCGACGTCTTCCGGCTCTCCCTCTTTGGGAACCAAAAGTCAAACGCCTTCACACGCTGAATGTCGAAATGGCGAAAGCTGATTTGTACATTGACACACTCAGAGTTACAGTGGAACCAAGAGGCAAACCTGCAAACTCGATTATTAAACGATTATGCTGTAAATTGGTTACGGCGAGGTTCCGTTTTGGATCTTCAGTTAAGCTTTTGGTTTTCAGTGTCATCTGTAGCCTTCCGGACTGTAATATTTTCCTTTTCTCAGGATGTTCTGGGTCAGATCATGATAATGCGATGTCCGGATATTCTCTTTATGTCCCAGTTCCCCGATGCCGGTACGTTGCAACACATATGGTACTTTTCCTCTTCGACAATGCACTCATCTGTGGTTCATGCTTGTACCACTTGACGGGTTTATCCGCTTACAGTACGGTCCGTGTCCGCCGTATCATGTAATGTCCTTATACTGTTGCAGATCACAGTGCCAAAGAAATGCGGAAACTGCTCCTATTAATTCTGGGCTTTGCTGTGCAAAGTGGGCGCAAGGAGCAGATTATCGAGCGGATTCAGAGCATGGAGGAAGATGCCCAGAAGGACATTGTCGAGTGCATCAAAGAGGTTTGTACAGCTGAGGTCGTTATTAATCAACAGCCATATGTTTCACGTCTTTGCACAAGCTCCTTGAGCTGGTTACCACTTGTAACGTTGACTCTTACACTGAATAGGTGACGGATAATCCGGAACTTGTCGAGCTTACAGACCATAACGTTGTCGACGGTGAAGAGCCAGGCCTTCTTCGTATCACTCGCCAGCATGTGAAGAGTCTCCTCAGAGACCGCGAAACCCTTATCAAGGTACGAGCTCGTAAAAACATACTCACAACCAAAATTAGCTGTCTCTGACATGTTATTATGATCTTTTACAGCTCGCGCTATCGCTCTGGCGAGAAAAACGTGAAGTGCAACATCAGACTTTGAATGATCTGCACAAACGCGGAGGACTAACCTCGAGTCACCACTCTGTTGAGATAGCGGACCACAAATCACAGATCCGAAAAATCACTCAAGAACTGTAAGCAAAAAGTATCCTTTTTGTCCACGATCTTGCACTCATCCATCAAGGTACTTTTCTGTAGGTACGATGTCGGAGAAGAACTCAAAGACTGCAAGGAAGAACTGAAGACTGCGTACTCCGCCCTTGATGTACTGAAGAACGAAAATACCGAGCTAAATAAAGAACGCGGGCTGGTGAAAGTTTACAGAGACGAACTGGACGTCCTTTACGAAAAAGTACGTTCATGATTTCAGTGGAAATTTTCCATGTCGGACACAAAAAGCTTTGGTGATTTCAAGCAAGTACCTTTGCAGGAGAAGCATTCGTTCAAGCTTGAGGCTGAGCTTTCTCGCTGCCGTGGCCAGCTCGTCGAGTTGGAGTACCACAAAAACAGGATCGAAGAGCTGGAGCAAAACCTGCAACTGCTCAACGACACCAAGAACCTACTAGAGGCCCAGTTAGAGTCCGTACGGAAAAGAACAGAGCTGATCCCTCAGCTGGAGAAAGACTTGTCCTTGGTGCGGTCCAACTTGCAGGACGCCTTGCTGGACAATAACGTCCAAGGTGATCAGCTGAAAGACCTAGAGATCAAGAACGCGCAGCTGTCCTTGGAGCTACAGAGGTTTCAACGACGCAGCGATGCAGATGGCGCTGTCGACGGAGAAGAACACGGTGATTCCGGTGACAGTTAACTTTTTCCGTAGTCTACACGGTTCTGTGCTGTAAGTGCTGTATTTTCCTTAGACAATCTTCAAACTGGACTGTCGCTATCCGATCAGCTGCAAGAAAGCCTGCTGTCCAAAGTACTTCGCTTGGAAGGCGAGAACGAAAAGCTAACAGCCGCGTTGAAGGCAGGAGACTACTATAACGCTGCGTGTCGCCACTGCTCCGAGAAAGATTCCGCTGTGAGCACCTTACATACCGAAGATGCCTTCAGCTCGAGTTCTTCGGCAGAGACAGACCGCGACCGCCATCTCGAAGACAACTCCGACCACGCATCTCACGAGTTCCTAAACTACATTCCTGATAAGCTCAGCACCCAACCTCGAAGCAGCGAGGACTCGGATATGCAATACCTGAAAGAGCAGAACGCTTACCTCAAGGCGGAAGTAGCTGCGCTGAGGGGAACCGTCCAGCAGTATGAGAAGCTGGAAGTGAAACTCGCGGAAAGCCGCCACAGCGAAGTGCTTGCCAAAAGACAGCTTTACGAGGCTGAAGAAAGAATACGCGATTTGAAGGAACAGGAAAGGCTTGCCGAAAGCGAGAAACTAAAAGTGAGTCTTGCAGCTGAATGGTACCAGAAACCTTTTCTTGATACCATATGGTAGCTGCCAGTTATTCCATCTGTATGGTAGGTCAGCAAGCTACAAGACGAAGTGCAGTGTCTGCGGACGGAGAAAGACATTCAAGAAACCAAAAACCAAGCACTGCAAGAGGAACATCGGAATAACGACCAAGAGTTGAAGAGGCTGAATCGGGTTTGTCAGAACAAAGAACTCGCCTTAGTGGAACTGCAAAAGACCTTGGACGAGGTCGAAGTGTCCCTCCTTGCAGCACATGAGAAAGCCCAACAGAGTTCAATAACAGCCGAAAAGGTTGCCGCTCTTGAAGCTCAGCAGAGTTTGTGGACACAAGAAGTAGAGCTCTCTTCGTCGAACATAGCCGAACTGGAAGACCAGCTGAGTAAGCAGAAACAGCTCTCAACGAAGGACCGACAGTGCTTGGACCAGGTGGTCAAATTCCTTTCTCAGACTGGTGTGGTCTTCCCGGACAACTTTGAAAGGCTTGAAGGAGCTGAGAAAGGGGCAGCTCTGAATGACATCCTGTCCGAGGTAGTAGCCAGATCCGAACAGCAAGCTCTCGCGATGAGCCATGACGTTATTAGGTCCGAGCTGGAAATCCTGAGGAAAGAACATGAGTTGCTGAAGAAGAGCCACGAACAGGACGTGCTGAGAGTTCGAGGAAATCCACCAGGTGACTTCATCAAACGAAAGCATAAATTTTACAAAACTATACTTTTCACATTATAAGCTGTGTTGTATACATAATCATGTACTAATCTAGTTATTGTGAAATTTAGGTCCTTCCAGCATATCGATTGAAGCGACCTGCACAAGCGCAGAGCTGGAGAAGGTCCGGACATTGGAAACGGAAGTTGATAGTCTGAAGCGAAAGCTGTCTGAGACCACTTCCCTGTTGTCCTCAGCCAGGTCCCAGGAAGAAAGGCTGGCTTCAGCTAAGCGTACTCTCCAAACTGACTGCAGCCATCTGGAAAGCCAGAATGCGAGTCTGCGAGCCGAAGTACGATCCTTCCAGTCCCAGAATAGTGATTTGAAGTCTAGGCTAAAGTCCCAAGAGAAGAAGACCGAGAGTTTAATCAAGGCTATAGAGAAGTCCCAAGAAGCCCACAGCTCCGTCATTGCGGACCACGAAATGCTCCAGAAGTTTCATGCAGAATTGAACGAAGATTACGAGAAGCTGGTGAAAGAGTTCGGCGTCACGAAGAGTAACAACAAGAAGCTGACGCTGGATTTGGACATTGCGCGACAAGAAGTGGCCAAAGCTGAACGAGACGCTGCGGAAAGACCACGGCGGGATTCGGATAGAGTGAGGCTGGAAAGACTGCAGAGGCTGGAGAAGGAGTACGAGAGCCTGCAGACGGAGAATGAGGTCCTTCGGAAGAATAACCGCAAGCTGGGTGATAGTTACCGCGTCCTGACCGAAACCACCCAGACCCAAGTAACGGAAATCAATCAGCTCAAACTGGAAAAGATCGAGTATGAAGGAATGGTATATGACTGTAAGAATCAAGTGCAAAACAAGGAAATCGAAGCTGACAAACATACCGAGGTAACTACATAGAGAGAAAATGTCTCGTGACGTCATCGCGGAATAACGTCACAGCGAAATGATTTTATTTCCTTGATATCATAGTATTCATGTCTAACTTGAGTTACAAAAGTAGCAACGTTCGCTGTACTGCCTGTTTTTGAAGGGACAATTCTTCTTTTACAGATTCTTCTTGGTATCATCGCTGCTCTCGAAGACGACAAGCGGTCTATTGCAGCTGCCATGGAACGTCTGATCTCTCAATACGATGAGATTTTCACGCTGTCGTGGAGGGAGATGCAAAGCGAACGAAAGGAGTTACAGTAAGTACAGTACGAGTAGTAGTAGACACTGTTACAGACGACCGTGTACATGTATCAGGAAGTACGGTATAGTTAACATAGTGTCACTGGTTTTCACTCTTTAGGGACAAGCTACAAGCGCTGAACACCCAGAAAGAGCTGCTCATCCAAAAGCTCTATGACACGTTCAAGAGTACGGAAGCTCGGCGTCGGAGTATGGGCTTCCTTAAGCGGGTTCGAAGAGCGGCGGAAGAACTAGTAGGTCGCAGCCGTAGTCGGTCTCGAACACGTGGCGCCATCAGTCCCTCTGACAGCATGGCCGACTCTTCATCCGTAGAGTCCAACGGAGGATCCGAGCAAAAAAGTACACAGTTTGAAAAATTTTCTTTATTTATAAGAGAAATTTTGTGTCAGGATGAGCAAGCTTATTTTCCTGTAGGAAACCCAGTGCATTCCAAGAGTTTGTATTCCTTGAAGAGCAGCAAGAACCTAACTCGAGACAGCCTGCCATCGAGTTATTCTTCGGACGATCTCCGCAAGCAGAGCTCGAGCGCTTCTTCGGCCTGTATCTCCCCGACTGAAATGTCCACCTCGGGTCGACCTCTCGACAGCACAGATGGCAGGACGCCTTCCGTCACCCCACAAGATGGCGCCAAATGTCTGTCGACTTCGTCGGACATGTCGTCGTCCTTCCATCGGGTGGGCTCACGGCGAGGTGTTTACGAACCTTCGCACTACGCCACTGTCGTAGTCCATCACAAAGCCATCAACTCTTCAACACCACCAACAGCACAGCCGGTGATGACCACCAAGTCGGACAAGAAGAACTGTTGTACCTCTTACGGTGGCTACCACGACTGTTCCATGCTGAATCACGCGCGCCTTTCCACCACCAGTGCCCTGACGAATAACTCACCTACTCCGTCCATACTTCGAAACAGCGCTACCGACTCTTCCGATAAACGCGTAGTTAAAGCCCAGCCTCATTCTCTCGTGAACGGGACGAGCAGCCCAGGTCTGGATGAACTGAATAAACGCGCCATCAGAACACCCACAGTATCCAGGTACCGTAACGCAGAAAGCAGTGTTTTTGAAGTCTGGCTAATTGTTGTATTGATTTGCAGGATGAGTTCGGTTTCGGACACCAACAGAGACCAGTTGACGCCCACTCGGTCCATGCCTACTCCAGTGGACCAGCACGTTTCCTCTTCACCTTCACAGCAGGGTTCTATGGTCTATGCGGCGAGGCGTTACTTGACGCCAACAGGGAACTCGGTCAGCAGTCCGCTGAATGCTTCTTCTCCCCTCAAGACAATCGACGGAAATGCGGAAGCTTGGTTTGAATATGGTTGTGTCTGATTAGGTTCGTCGATGGAGCGATATTGTTACAAATGCATGAAACGGTGCGAACTTCCGGACGCTCTTTTTGGTCTGAAGCTTTTACACTGAGATGAGAATGTGATTGATCTGATGCCAGAATGTTCCTGAGGAACCCTTTTTTGTTTTCAAACACTTTCACTAGTGATACGATAGCAGTTATCTTTATTTCTAGGTCCATTAGCGGATTCTTGTAGTTAATTTGCAGGAAGAGCCTGGACCTTTGTATAAAAGCTAACCGTGTTACTTTTATTTTTTTTTAGTGTCTCGTAACCGAAGCTTCTCGTAGTAGTTCCGCGTTTAGAACTGAATACTGGGTTGGAATTTGCCTCTGCAAAGTTTGTACCGGGACTAATTGCAGTTCATACCGCCAACATGTTTTTCCACCGGGTCAGAACACAGATTTTGTCAACGCGGAGAAAGCCCCAGATGCGAAAATTTAATACCTGTTCGGGATTCAATGATCAAGCGTACATACCTCTCATAGATTCTGTCGGTGAGAAGGACCTTCCAGTGGCTTCTTAGCACAAATAGGAACAGGCTTCCGAGCAGCAGCTCTAATCGATCGTTAAGGTAGTTAGCGGTGTAGTCTAGAAGACTGCCGCCTCGAGCGTGATCATCTGTCATCTTATTGTCAACAACTGCGCTTATGCTCGAAAGAGAAAATATGGTCGCCGTCGATGATCAGGTCAACTTTTGCCAACCGAATATGTCTTGTGACAGCCACTAATAATTGCACTTGACAGTGCAGGTATGGATATGCGTACAGCAATACAGTCTTTGCAGTGTTTGGTAGAGTAAAAGTTCTTGTCCATGCCCACATGCCATATTGAATGTCAAATCGAAACGATTTGTTCCCGTCAGTTTATGGTACTCGAACCTCGATCAGCACCGTCACGAATTTTATGAGAATTTGCCTTGTAGCTTCGTAAGCATCGTCATAAACGATAGACTTGATCACAAATCTTTCGTTGAGGTCTTTCCGCCCAACTTTCTTGTCTTGATTACTGCTGCTCCTTGCTTATAATCTACCCAATGGACAAGCTGAAAACAGTCAAATCTATACCCTTGAAGTTTGGCATCGATGAGATACTGAATATTCATGAGGACGAACGGCAAAGACCCACATCTGCCTTTGCTGGCGAACAGCAAGATGATCATAGTTATGGTGATGACGTCAAGAAGGATATCGCCCATATATACGGCCGTCAGATTACCTTTCCGGCGCCTGTGCACCTTTTTCAGCTGTATTCGAAGAGCTGCGCAGAATTCTGGAATGCTAGCAGAGGTCTTTCCGTGGCCTGTCCTCCAAGCAAGCGCTCTTATTCAGCCTGATTAATATTTGAAAACTATAAATTACAAAAAAAGGTTCCGGTCAGATTGCTATAATTTGGAAGCGACTAGAGCTTTATTATTTCATATCTGAATACATGAGTGAATCCAACTTCTGACCACGACGAAAGGTCATCCATAATGTTTTTGCTTTTCAGTCACAGCATACGACCAATATGACTCGATGCGTCCTATCGGTCCGCAGATGCCCTCCATCGTACAAAGAGTTCCTCTGTCCGTCTCGTTCCGGAAAGATGCCTCCGCGGACCAAACGGCCGACAACCCAACAGTAGCTATCCGGTCCGGAAAACGGAAAAAGTCTTGGACACGCGCCGTGTTCTCCAGCCTCCAAAGGAAAGGTCTAGAGCGCAGTTTCACAGCACAGCAGTACATCAGCAAAAAGGACCGTCGAAAGCTCGCCGCCACTTTAGGATTATCTGATGCCCAGGTACCCATCTGTAACGTCCCTTGTCGGCAACTGTTTTACTACTTTATTCTCTCACCTTTTCTTCTTCCGCTTTCCTGTAATTGTAAAATGGACAAAACAGCTTACCGAGTTTGTCGTCTACAGGTTAGAATTTGGTACGCCAACCGAAGAATGAAAGCCAAGAAGGTCCTCACGAACAAACCCGAAGAGTGCTGAAAAAGGCCTCTAGTACTACGTGACTTTCTGAGTTGCGACCGGCTGCCGACGTTGAATTTTTTGTATCGCAATTGTTCACTGTCGTGGGACCGGTAGTATAGTTTCCAACTGGCGCTATTAGGAGGAAATTCTTTTCCCTAACCGAAGTACTAAACGTGAAATTCCGTGATCCGTTTGTGAGTTGCAGGTTTTTGCGGCCTTGATGTGGGAAGTAAACATGTTTGCCTTTTTAAAGTATCTTGAGAACAGCTCAACAAGTTGAGCGCGGAGATGGACGACAACGACGGGCGGTCTTTAGCGCCTGTCATCGTAGCTGAAACCATGTTGGGCTTGTGATGCGAGATTAGCTCGTTAGAGAAGCTCCGGCACAGTTGGAGTTCATAGATATCAGTAACAACACAGTTTACCTGTAGGTGAAAATCATATTAGTTATCAATACGCGAACCGGCTCGCACCTTCTGGGTGGCCTTCTCTTGGCCGCACAGGCCGACGAAATCACGAGCGCTTTCTTAGAGTACTGTGCATATTATGCCGCTTTATTGTGTAGTCTCCGTCTCACAAATCGGCGCAAAAGCGTAACAGGAAAGCGCATTTTTTTACCAAATAACACGTTGAACCATAAGAAATTAAAATTAAAATTTCGCTGCCAGTAAGCTCTTCGAAAGTAAAATAAGCCACTCCCACTTAAGTCTGATTTATTCAATGAGCAGATAAAACAGTATGAGTCTATCGAGTCTCTCAGTTCTTCCTGAATCTGCGCCAAGAGACTTTCTGCAAAAAACAGAAGGACCGTGTAAAGTTGTAAGGCAGGATGACATGCATATGGAAGCTTAACGTACTTGACAGCGCTCAGATGGTGGCAGCAGAACGGCAACTGGCAGCATGCTCGGCCGTCCATGCGCGCACTGAAAAGGTAATGACGTACGTTGCCCCGCCGTGAGGAATTGGCCAACTTCTGCCTCGGGAATCTTATCGCCAAACATGATCGCACCTGCATCACAAACAGTTGTAAGTAGGCTCCGAAGGTAATATAGTACAACTAGGGTGAGGAATTAAAAGCCGTAATTACCTCGACAAGCTGCAGTGGCGACCCAGTCCATAATGATTGGCGGCACTATCGGTGCTACTGCAGAAGCCTCGGTGAAAATCTGTTCAAGAAAGAACACAGTAGACACTTGAATACTAAATCTGAAATCTAAGGTCGAAACAGTAAATAAGAAAACTGAAAGATGTACAGTACTTGGATGGCCTCTTGAACGAAAACTGAGATGTCGTTCCGCAGAGAGTTTCGGTCGAGGTCCCTTAGGTGCTTGTCTTTGAGAACGAATGGAACGTGCGTTACACTCATCGCTTTTTCGTTCAGAGAGAACTGTAGACCGAGCCGCAAGAACTGTTCTTCGAACTGAGAAACTTGGAAAAGAAGGTCTACCGGCAGCTCAACCTGCAAGCTGGGTATGACCAAGCCGGGTCTCAGCCAGCCATGCCCATCACGAATTCCTAAAGCTCTCTTTAGGATAAGTACCGATAAAATAATGCAATCAAATACAGCTAGCATACCTTTCCACAACTCTTCCAGGCGAATCCGTTCGTGTAAAGCATGCTGGTCAATGAGGGATACTATCTCGTTCTCTGCAAAACACCACAGAATTGATTGTTTACAAGCAAAAGCCGACTATTAACACGTTCTCTGGGCGTTTGCGATTCGCAGTGATATCATGGCCAAAAAACATCGACGGATACCTTCCTTTGCCCGCAAACGACAGACCAGAAACGAATCCATGAACGATCCAAGGTACTACACGAAAGAATATGGGTATCGGCAGCCCATTTTTGGGCATAACTTTTTTAGCTCCGATCCGCCCTTTTTCGACATGAAATTGTAAGCAATAGTATAGAGATTGCGAGCGAAAGCGCACTAGCACAATTCGATACGCAGAGGAACATCGTGACGTTAGGACCCCGCATGAGAAGTCTTCTGGCTTGTCCGGCAATCAACACTACTTGATTTACTTTCTACAAGACTTCCCATGCGAGGTTCAGGCCCCCTAACATCTGCAATCTCGCTCACTGAAGTCTTCTGGACCCCGCGCCAACCCCTGTACACCAAGTTGAATCAGAATTTCAACTTTGCCCTTGGGGTCCTAAAACTGTGAAGTCGATTCCTGAACAATTTGATCGGCGATCGTTATGCCCAAAAATGGGGTCGCCGATACCCACATATTACAAACAAGTAATTCTTAGATAAAGAAACGATAGGCGTTCTCACTGTAAATTCTAATCTCATGCGAGGGCTTACAGTGAGATGTCTGTGTAAGCTTTCCAAGACCTACTGTGCCGCTCGAAGAGTCGAGTTGGGATGCCTCAATTTTGACAGGGAATGGGTTCACAGTACTTAAATTCTGCAAAGTCGATCGGCGTGGAAGTCGGAAAATTAAACGTACATGCAAAGTTTCCTTTGTGCGAAGCTCGCTCATGATGACTGCATCTTCTCAAGAGCTTACCGATTGCGGCAGACGATCGAGAACAGTTTCCTGGTCGAAAAGCGGTCGGATATCCCGGCAGCAGTCCTCGGTTGTTGAAACTATTTGTGCAGAAGCAAAAAATGCTTATAACATTGTCGTTACAAGTGCAATCTGAACAGTTTACTGACAGGCTTACAGCAAGGTACTTGGGATAATCGTTTGGTCGCTCCAGCAGAGCTTGTGCTGGTGGCGGGGATCAACAGGTTTGGCGTCTTGAGTTCCGACTTGCAGGTGAAGACCTTCGTCCGAAAAGCACCCGATTGTACCGGATCGGACCTAAGCGTTCAGGTAGATGATCAAAGTACTTACCTGAGAATCGCGGGAGACGTTTGCGTACACAGTGAGCTCAAGAGGTCCACCATCTGCGGAGCTGTCTATCCAGATGGCTTGTTCTTTTGTTTCAAGGTGATGGATGTCTTGGTCAGTCCGCAGAGATGAGCAGTTTCCTGACAGGAGATCAACTAACACAGGTACACCATTTTTCCACATCACCAACAAGCTCTGAGGTAGGGTAGAATTCATCTCGAAGGCAGTAAACTGCTCCTTCTATGTCCAACTGAACTGCCCATCCCACGTTCCGGATCTGGAAGAACATTTATTCTCGCACGGCAGTACAAGACAGGTTACTCTGATACGCAGGCTGCGCGATTCGATCCATGCACTCCTTTGACAGTCACCTTTCGAAATCCACTACAGACAGACGAGCTCTCAGAAAAACCCTGGGATGGGCATGTGCATGCATGATGCAGAACGTTTCCTTTCTGTGATCTGACAGTGGTCAAAATTCACGAAAGTTGTACGTCACTGCGAAACTGTGACGCCATGCACCGAAACAAGAAATCAGACATCACCTGGTCCATAATACATTAATACAGTACTGTATCATGTTGTGGCATGACATGACATATTATTGACAGTTCGGCCTGGCCTCGTTCTATTGATTGAAATTCCGATTGATTGTGCTGGTTTACGCACAGTACCGGATAACCGGAAGTCATGACTCATGACTATCTTTCCCTCTTACTGACATCCCGTAATCCAGTTCGTCCGTCGCAACTTCAGTACTCCAGCGTTTGTGCAGGAATCAGGCTCCTGAAATCGTCGTTTCTCCTCAGTGGTGACTGCGCTTCCTCTGTAAATTAGTTGCGGAGGAAACTGGACGAATCCGTGTTTCTCAGTCCATTTCCGGTTGAGCTGAAGCGTTCATGCATCTCAGGAATATCTGGTACCCTTTTGAATGTTGAGACGCGCAGACATGCCAGATGTTGAATGTTGATGCTGATATTTGGGCGATTTGGTCAATTTGGTCAATTTATTAACGTTTCTGTGTATTAGGCAGTCGACGATCGTACGAAGGATGCACGGTGTCGCAGCGCCCAAACAGCTCGAATTCAGCCTACCATGGGGAATTATCGCGGCTCAAGAATGGAAAAAAGAGCAGTCGGCGAAGCAAATCCTATGTCTTCATGGCTGGCAAGACAACAGTAATACGTTCAAGAAGCTAGTACCTCTTCTGCCGGAAGACTATTGGCTGGTTGCTCTAGACTTTCCTGGTCACGGATTTAGTTCCCACCGTGTACCTGGAATGCCTTACCACGGGCCGGACTACCTTATCGACCTTAAGGCTGTCCTTGCACGTAAGAGACCTGAGCATCTCCAAAAACTATCCAGTCGTTGTCGACTTATTCTGTTGATTATAGAACTTGGCTGGAAAAACTACACCGTCATCGGCCATAGTATGGGAGCCGGAATAGCTCTTGCGGTAAGGTTCTTACCTATGGAAGAGTTTCTCTTTACTCGAGATTGGCTCCCTATACTTGTTTGCGATCTTTCAGCTTGCATCATGTTTTCCTTCGGAGGTGGACGCGCTTGTTTGCATAGACATGATCAAACCAATTTCAGCTAAAGCCGTGAGTGGGACTTGAAGACCTGAACTAGGGATCTTATCTCTCCGCCAGTTAACAGGTTTACGATTTACGGCGCCCACAAATTTACTACCTGATTGTTTCAGGATACTTCACTTAGCGCACTCCGGAAAGGTGTTATCGCGCATCTGAATAACGATCCCTCAAAAGACAAATCATATTCTCGAGACGAAGCCGTAGAACGGTAGTAAGCTTGCACACTGGAACTTCCCGGTTGGTTTTATCGCCTTTAGCAGTTCGTGCTCTGCAGGTGGTTCGAAGCAACGGCATACACTTTAACCAGAGAATCCGTTGAAGTTCTGATGGAAAGAGGAGTCAAGGAAGTTGAACCTGGTAAAGCTTTCGGCAGGGCACTGATCGATGTTCATTGGTTAGTCATTAGCGCTGTATTTTTCAGGAATGTTCAAATACACACGCGACCGGAGGTTACAGTTCGTAAGTGTGGCATGAAGAAGAAACAACACCCTTCGTTGTTTAAAATCGCTCCAGTTTTCGACCTTCGAAACATGATTACTGTTTTTCTTTATTACAGCCTTCCTTGTTCCGCTACACAACGGAGCAACATCTCGATATTTTAAAGGATTTGAAGACGGATCTCTTAATAATCAAGTGAGTGAACCAGAATTAGTACGATGTACTGCTTTTGCTTCGTGTGAGTTTGCTGATGTACTGACGGGTCCCCAAACTGCCGTCAGAGCGCTAGACACTCCTCAGTTTGAGAAACCGGAAGTAGAGGAAGAATTCCTTCATCTTTACGCAAAGAACTGCAGAAGGGTAAGCCTTCGTCCACGAAGCTGACAAAACAGAGCGGTTCGGTCTTTATCAAAAGAAATGACTTTTTAGTTTTCCTTCGTCAAAGTGGACGGTACTCACCATGTTCATCTGAACACTCCCGAGCGCGTGAGCGACCTAATAATCAACTTTTTGCAAAACCGGAAGAGTACTACGGAGGTAGAGGGCGGGTGTCCGGTTTTTCCGGAGGAGAAATCCGCTGGACGATAGAAGTGCAGGGGTTACCGAGTGGTGCATGAATGTGATTCAGCAACCTGTGTTGATGACGTTATTATCGTAGTTTTTATTCCCTTTAGAGGTCTCAAGTTAACATAATTATTAGCTGTCCGTTGGAACATTTCTCTACTTTCGCCACTATCATTCGAAGTGACGAGTAGTTTGGCCATCCGCTTTTTTGTGCTTATAAAATCACTGAAATTATGTCCTTCAGTTTATCTTTTAGTTTTATCAGATCTTTTTGCCGTAATTTTTAGAACGCTGCTTTGTACTATGTCATCAAAAGACTCCCGCTGATGCATCACCAAAATTTGCTTGATTATAATATCCAAATGCTCACCACCTTTCAAGACATCTTCCACACTGTGAAAATTCTGATTTATTCTGTGATCAGTTATACGGTCCTGCGCGAAATTATAAGTGCGAATCTTGTCGGACCGCGCACTTTGCTTGGCCTGTAGCTTTCTGGTTGAGCTCTGGTTTTCTGTCTGTTGATCCAGCTGGCGCTGATACAAGATCGCGGCAAGCCTATTCATAGCTCTTGCTCTGTTCTGGACCTGGTCTCGTTCTTCCTGGCACTCGACCGCAGTGTTCGTCGGGATGTGGACTACGCGAACCGCCGATTCCAGCTTGTTAACGTTCTGTCCACCTTTCCCCGTAGAACGACAGGTCTCAATACGAAGATCCTTCTTCCGAAGAACCACTTCAACCTACAAGTTCACATTCATGAGACGAAGCACTTCATGAGACAGTTCACGTATATAAATGATATCACGCGGACTGTTCTGCTTACGTCCGACGGCTTGGGAAGAATTACGACAGAAGCGGTACTCGTATGTATGCGACCAGCCTTTTCTGTCTTCGGTGTTCGCTGGACTCTGTGTATCCCTCCTTCAAACGTGAGACTGCGGAAGGTTCCTGGACCACTAACCTCCGCTTCGGCGGACCGTATCCCTCCTACGAGCATCATTTCTATTCGTCCCATAATCATATCAACATAAGATAACGTGAGCGGGTGAAAACGAAGTAGTCTAATGCCAAGCGCATTATCCAAACTTAAGACGAGCTTCGCCACTTACCTAGGTCACTGTTGTCGATAGTCAAAGGGTTGAAAGCCCACCCACGGAAAGCGGCGTACTTCTGATACATGTTGAACAACTCTGAAGCGAACAGCATGGCTTCTTGCCCACCGACTCCGGCACTGACTTCCAGTAGAAGGTCGGTAACATCGGAACTCTCCTCCACGGTCAGGATATGTAGGATCTGGAAACAGGATTACACGTAAAGTTCTGGTTCAGTTCCGATACAGAGGAAGCGAAGCTAAAAATTAATGTTTACGTTACGGTACTTGCTCGTCCAACTGTTCAATTTTCTCCTCGTTCTTACGGATGTCGTCCTGAGCCATGCTGATTATTCCCGCATCACCCAAAGCATCTAAAACAACATTATGCACATCCCTTCATTAACTGCTGAACACATATACTGTACAGTCGAGTAACAGAGCAAGCCTAATAATTACCTTTTACCATTATATTCAGCTCGGCAATCTCAAGCAAAAGTTGCCTCCTCGACCGAAGCTTGGGTAAGGCGAGTTGCAGTCTCTTCAGCCTCATGTTCTCTTGTCCTGAAGAAGAATCGTCGTCGTGCGTATCTCGATATACTTTCTCCTTCAGGTGTTCGTATTCTTCTTCCAAGCTATCCAGGAAGCGAGTCTGCATTGCAGATGATGATGCACTTCGATACTGTACTTGACACCGACTGACAGCTGAAGATCCTCGCCATCCCTGATAGCAACGGCCGGTTCCTCTTCTGATTCTGCCAAATGATGAGAGAAAGCTTCGGTTGATGTGGGAGAGGGGTCGAATGTTGTAACAGTATGGATATGCCCGTAGAAGAAGCGCGAAAGCGGAGCAGAAGGTAGACATGCTGATCCCACGAACCGCGACAGTAGCGCAGAGTACAGGTACCTCGCTCCTGGAAACTGCTTCTGCTGATGGAAAGTTCGGAAAAGACACTTCCGGTGTTAGTCAGACTGGGAACACCGATGAAGAATTTTATCTACGGTTTTCCGCAAAGTCGAAATTGCGATGCGGTTTCCTCGATTCCGGAAATCAAGCGGTGACTCGTAATCAACCCGTTACCTTCAAAGAATAAAGGGGTTACGAGCGAAACTGAAAGCGCACTAGCACAATTCAATACGCACAGGAACGTCGGGACATCCTTGGAACAAGTTCGTCTCATAGGCTCCGTGTTAAAAGGGTCGCACAATGTTTACATATGACGTCACAATGTTTCTATGTGTAGCGAATTGTGCTAGTGCGCTTTCGCTCGCAATCTCTATAGAATGAGATGTCCTTCACTCCTTCTCTGTTACTTGTCAGCTACCCAGCTTTCTTCTGAAGCTGAAACCCGTCAGACTCACTGCTCTCAAACACTCCGCCATGCCTCCTTCATCACGGAAGTCCAGGCGGTGTGCCGAACCAGGTGCAGTACGACAGTCAAACACAGCGGAGGCAGGCTGGAAGCAGAGGATGGACGTCTTCCGGCAGAAGCTCCAGACACAGCTGAAAGTGATCTGGATGGCCAACTCGGAGCAAACGCGGGTGGACGCTGTTGAGGATATCCGACGTTCCTTTTACTCAGTAAGTGATGTCGTGCGCGGCGAAATCTTCGTTATAAGTTGTGTCTCCGGATGCACCTGTTCGCTTAGTCTGTTGAAAAGGCCTGTCCTGATTTATATGCCGACCGTTGTTTGTTATAGCTTTTTGGGAACGGACAAGAGGGAGTCCCGGAGCAAGCTTTGTGTGCTGAAATTGGCCATGTAGTCTTCTCGACAATGTCCATTGTGATTCTTCCGGAAGCGGCCTTGCAAGTTCGTGCAAACTTGCCAGACAAAGAGTCATACGTCGAGACTATGCAGATGATGGCTCAGCTGGTCGTCAGACTCTACGCTGGTACGGACGCAACGCGAATATCCAGGACCTCTATGTTCCATGTTCTGAGAAACTTTTCTGATGTAAGAAGTATGTTTCGTATAGTGCTCTGAAGGGATGAAATACCCTTTTTTCTCAGTGGTAATCAATCTGGTCTGTTTTCAGAATATGAACGCCTCCAGTCCTGGTGCTAGATACCGGATTGTGCAGTTCGTCAACTTGATTCTCAAAGGCTTCCTTGAAGCAGAGATTGTGTTCTCTCACGTGGGATCTAATGGTGAAAATTTCTTGAAGAAAGCCCTCTTTGATCGAACCTATGACATTAACAGCAAGGTGGCTGCAATGGCCGTGGAAACTATAGGACACTTCCAGTTTGAGGTACGGCATCCAGCATCATGCTACATTATCTTGACGTTCGTGTCGTTTTTGTCGCGTAAAATGTGCTCTCCAAAGCTCGGTGTGAACTTGGTCAATTTTTTGACAGGACGATGTGGCACAAAGAACAAGGGCGTTTAGCGGTAAGTACTTCCATCAGAGCCTACACTGCTTTGGCGTCGCCGAAGATGCAGAGATAATTGTCGCTGATGGAGTTCTTCTTTTTCCAGTGTTATGGTTCCGAATGCAGGACCACGAGTCTCACCTGGTGCGAGCTGCAGCTACCCGAACGATCCAAGTTACGCCTCAAAGTGCACCGGCCATTGTCCGTCGGGCGTTCGACAGACATCCAGACGTTCGGGTGGCAGGCTTCGAAGTGATCTCGGACATGATCGCTGCGAAGATTGTCAAAGTCCAGCTTCGCAGTCACTTGTTGATGACAGGCTTGAACGATCAGAACGGTAAATAGCAGGTCTTATTCTTACATCACTACTAACTATAATACGACCGTAATAACGTCGCTTCTTTCTCGTAGCGTTGGTACGAGCTGCTGCGGCCACCTGTTTGCAGGTTTGGCTGAGAGATTGCAACAACGACTATGCGGGTTTAGTGAATGACGTCGGTGTGGAACCCGGGAAGCCCTTGTTCGCCAACAAGCAGATAGGGATGGAAATTTTCGACGTAGCTCAAGATGTGAAAGAAATCTGTGGGAATGGATCAGGTGTTTCTTCAACCGATACAAGGATGAGAAGTCCTAACGAAAACAATCTTCCGGCTCAATGAAGTATCTTGTACACCCGTACCTCCTTCCGCCCGATGGTTTCACTGGTTCGTTTGATCTGTATACATGGCATTTAAGTTTGAAGTAGAAAGAAGCTTTTTCCTTTGGTACTGGTGGACCAAATGTCCAGATGTTTTGCCAAGTCAGCCAATACTAGGCAATTCCTACATGGTTACTTTCTTGTTGCTGCTTCGTCCGGACGAAATGTCTGCCTCTTCGGATTACAAGCGGACTCGATAATGTACTTCCATTTCGTAAAGAAAATCGGTGTCTTGTACGGTTATTAGTTGTCGGCGAACCGCCGTGACCGAGGTCAACTCGCGTCTCGCGAGTCACGAGAATCTGCTCTACGAGATCAGGTCCACAGGACGATCGCTCTCGCGAATACGTCATCCCCCATTACAGTACTAACTTAATAACACCTTACTGGTAGTATGTCATGTATTACGTTGTTGATTATACTATTTGTCATCGCCCACATTGCGGAAACGAGTTGATTGAAGCTAAAGACGTATAACTATTTGATTAAAGTGACAGGAAAAGTGAAAAGGGATGACTTGAGTTTTCCTATAAGCCGTCTTGAATCCGACGCGGGGCCAGTCAAATTTCCTGTCCATACATAACCAATTAACTATAGTCCATAAATGACAAATCTGTATATGTCTTGATTTTCTATTGTCGTCAGGTTTAGTGGGGATTGAACTTCCAGCAAGCGATAGCTGTTGCGAACGATTCGTTTTGACTTGGCGAAGACTTGCGGATTTCGTAGTGAAGCACCTCAAATCCGAGAAGGAGCTGCGAGAACGGAATGGCCGTTCTGATAGGTAAGCTTTGCTGTTGCTGAACACTATGTACAAAGGTGCTTTACCTATCACAGTAGCAGTACAGTAAGATTATATGATTTGCAAGCATGCAACGGAAGTCAGTTGCGGCTGCGCGGACCGGTGCGATGTCCGCGAATAGTGGATGTTAGGGATGACAATCTGCATCCGGGTGGACTAACGAGGATGCTCCGGCTGGGTGGAGTGTGCGCCAAGTGGATCCGTGCTAATATCTGGACAAATTTTCAAGCTGGATAAATATTGGTGCCCGTAAAAAAGATGGTGCGTTACGGCAGTTTCTTTCGCTCTTCCAGGTGGAGGAAGCGGCTTCATTGGTCGGGCTCTTGCAAAATTACTGCGTCGCGAAGGGTACTTCACGGTCTGCATTACAAGACATGGAATGGACACAACCGGAAGTAGTGCCGATGCTGACTTTGGGAAAGTCATCTCTTGGGTATACGATGAGCTTTTATTCCCCAAAGAAATAATGAATGAAAGCTGTAGTATTGGGAGAGAAAGACATAGTACTATATAAGGGTTTGTCGTCTAGTCCACGCTGATGGAGGAAGGCTATCCCGACTGCTCAGCGGTTATCAATCTATCGGGGGCCAACATAATGGATTTGACACGGAGGTCGGTCTGTTGTTCTGTCAGATTACTACTCTGGGAAACTCGAGGGGTGCAGTTAGGTTGACTCGTTCATTTTTTCTAGATGGACTGATCGTTACAAATATGATATTCTAACAAGCCGAGTTAACACAACCAGGTACGTCAGTTGAATGGTTGGCACGGTTAGTCTCTTTGGGTCCCTGGCACCAGGATACCTTTGTTTAGCAGAAGATCCTTTCGATAATAGCTCATTTGAAATGCAGAGAGATAACCTAATTCCGCAGAATCAAATTTGGGCGTCTTGCAGGTCTATTGTGGAGATGATCAAAGATGGAAGACTGAGGCCCAAAGTTTTCGTCACGGCAAGCGGCGTGGGTAAGTCAGCGCCTTCCTTATCCTAACAGTTCAAATTCGCTGGCAATGCCGGTACGTCGCATATAAATTAAGAGTTCCCTTCGCGAAACCATAAGTTGATATGTGCATTAGGCTTTTATGAACAGGATGACGTCAGGGAATATGACGAGAGCAGTCCTGGCGGCACTCATGACTTCCTGGCAAAGGTCTGCCGACTGTGGGAAGATGCCTCGGTTCTACCGAAGGACCAGAAAGTCCGCGTTGTTAATATCCGCACTGGTGCCGTTTTAGGGCAAGGTACCAAGTGCAAGTCTCTAAAATTATTCATCCAGTGCATCAAACCGTTTTGTTCTTTCTAGGCGGCGGAGTAATAAAGAACCTGTATTGGCCGTTCTTCTTCGGTGTCGGAGGTCCCGTAGGGAGCGGGAAGCAGCCCTTTCCCTGGATTCACCTTGAAGATATCACGCATTTGTACAAATTTGTAATGGAGAATGACAGGTATTCTCCGTGACTCGTCCAGTCGTGAAAGCCTTTAAATTAGCTTGTCGCATACAGTACTCATGAAAAATCGTCTTTGTAGGTGCAGTGGAGTGTATAATGGTAAGTCTTTCATTCCTTGGAATTGAGTTTATTCTCATGTTCCATGGTTTCTGCAGGTGTTGCACCACAGATAATCACAAATGGTGATTTCACGCGCGCTTTTGCCAAGGCGATGAATCGACCAGCCGTCTTACCAACTCCGCCTTTCATACTGAACGCCGTCTTGAACGCTGAACGGGCGACTGTCTTAACGGAAGGACAACGAGTACATCCTAAGCGTACAGTCTTAGCGGGATACCAGTTTCTCTTTCCAGATGTAGATTCAGCCTGTAAAGATGTGGTTTCCGGGAGGAGAGATAACCGTGACGGGTAACATGAATACTTTTGTGCTTCATTTGTCTGGCGTGCGTAATGGGACAGAAAGCCACCCTGCAGTTCTTAACCTTGTTTGCTTTGAGTTTTATTTTCATGCCTCGTTGCGATGATCGAGCCTGTCCTGTTTTCCTTCAGGCATCAGGTTTCATCTGTCTCGTTTTAATTAATCTATCGGCTCAACGGCGTTTGATGGGGTGTTGAAGAATCGCTCTTGTGTCCCGAGACTTCCGGGTTTCTCCTCTTACATCCATTTCGTTAAAGTGTCCCCGGAGGCTCCTGCCATACGAGATAAAATCAATCCGTAGATCTACTTTTCATTTACATTCTTACCACTTGCGATTTCCCACACTTGCGTTATTCTGCCTCCTTTCTGGCGAACTTCGCGGAAGGGGCGTAAAAGAGACCTACAGTAGACGCTACTCTTTACCGGTGGAGTTCCCACCTTGAAATTCATTGAGCCGTGAACTTTGCAGGCTTTCCTTTCCTCCACGTCATGTCCATGCGGGATTATGTGCCCTTGTGATCCATTATTTCCGGTACTAACCATATTGCGCTCTTCGTGTGTAATTCTGACCTTTTGCAAGTACTTCATCGTGACAGCCACTCAACTTTCTTCATCTTATTGATATCACTGGGCGAATACCACATCCCCGACACATGTCACGCATCAAGACCCATTTGCTCCAAGCCAGGACGACTTTGTCACGTATTTCTCCCAAGGCAGAACCGCCACCCAGTTCATCCAGAAAAACCAGGTACAACTCAGAGCTCTTTCATCGCTAGATTATGAACACAACTCATGATCTCCATCATATCGGACAATTGCGGTGCGTGGGGAGAAACATCTCATGTTTTATCAGTTGCACTTCCATAATGCTGTGCCTTTTTCTCTGCAGAAGCTTCTGGCGACCGTCTTATTAGCAAAGTCAAGAAGACTGGCTCTTTCGGACCATTCGGCAGATGCCAACGCATTGGGAGCTCAAGTTGCGCGAAGCTGTTCGTAACTTCCGGGTCTCTTCATCCGTCTAGCGTCTTGTTGAGGTCGAGGGGCAATTGCTGCTTCCTTCGATGGTTGTTCTCCTAACCCTATCTCCTAAAGGTTCTTACTTGTTCCGCTTTTCTTTATAGCTAGGACGGATTTAGCTAATATTTCTTCGAACGAAGAGCGCTCCAAGATTCTATGAAAGATTTCGGTATCATATATGATGGCAATGTGATAGTCAAGGGAGTTGCGTGGGTTTACGAGGTTCCCGGATGGCAAAATAGAAGTATATTTGCACCCGTATCATCTATAATTAATCAGTAATGTGTGCCACATCGTATATAAAGTATCAGTCGTTTCCACCAGCAAGAACACAGCTACAGTGACGTCTTTCTTCTTGCAGCGTCTGGCTAAGGTCACCAGCCCATATGCATCAGTACCACGCACCGACCAAAAGAGGTGGCGCTGTGATCCTTAACGGGAGAATGTTGTGATCCTGTAAATATCGACCCGTTTCATCTTCGAAAGAAAGCGGTCCGAGCGAGAGCACTGCCCTGTGTCGTTTTTGAAGGAGAAAGAGCCATCTGCCTGCAAAATAGAGCTCTTGATCGGGACGTACTACGTACATACCACAGCGTACGGCAAATCGATAGGGGTTGAGGATCCTCTAGTTGGGCCGTACGAGTACGTGTAAAATATGGATCACTTGATTCCTCCAACACGTTCACATCCGCCTTTATCCAGAGGAAATTATGGATTGCGCGACGCTCCGCGGCGTACCGTCACCGTTGACACATTTACTACTCGAAAGTGGTCCGCACGAAGGAGACGACAAGCTGCATGGCGAGGCCTCGGACAGCGTTCAACTCTGTCCTTTAGGTGATTACTTTCCTTTCTTTAACCTCGCTTACGTGAATCAGTTTGTGAGTTCCTCATAGTCTCAGCATGGAAGAGCCAAGTGAAGCCACGACTTTTATTGGAGTTCCAACAGGAGCGGATCCCAAAGTATGGTTCTTCCTCATATACAGTACCTACGTCTTCTCTGGTTGTCATTTCGTTTGCGGATTCATTAGCATCGGAGTTGGTAAGTCCGTGCAATACATAACTTCCGTACGACAATTGGGTCCATGAGATTTCTCCCTGGCATAGAAAAACCATCGAGATAGATGGATATGTTGGAAGGTTACGTAATCGGATGCCCAGATAGATCACTAGTCTGTCGACACCAGAATGAGCACCTAACCACCTAAACTCTTTGTTCAATTTCCAGGCGTGATCACCACAATCGCCGCGGAGCAAACCGTCTATGCTCATACGGTATCGCCCATATGGAGTGGTATCGCGGTAAGATGATCTTGCGTGCATTCTTCTCATCTTTAGTGCTGCACTGCACGAACTCAACCTCCTAGTGTCCCCCAAATGTTACCGATTTTTTTCTTTCCTTTGCTACATTCAGTTCATCGCTGCCGGATTCTGTGGCATCAGCGCGGCCCGTAAACGCACTGTGTACATGGTAAGCTCCTGAGAGACGCAGAGGTTCTTTCACGCACACTTCTCCCACTGTAGGCTGTACTTCGAACTTCTGTCCGCAGATTCATTTGTTCATCGGGACGGCCGTCTGCGCCCTGATACTGGGGTGCATTAGCATTCAGCTGCTCCGGCTTGGACTGGTGTATCACACGAGCGACGGTAACACTTATCAAAAGGACACGAAAGATATTTGGATCATCATCGCACTGAGCGACGCTGGAGCAGAAGGCTTCTTTGGTTTGCTAGGATGCTTTACTAGCTGGAAAATGGCTAGACTTGCCAATGTACCACCGGAGCCCGTCAAAGACGACGGACCATTTAGCATCCAAATCACAAAAGGAGGAAGCCATTACATGACCACAAACAAGTACACAAACAAGAGAAAGATCTCCAGTTTGTAACCTTGTGAAACCACATTTTGCCTCATACCAAAATACTTCTTATCTGTTCATTTCTTCTTCTGTTTGAACTTTTGTTGTTGTACAGCAATCTTGACTGATCCCGGAAAGTTGCGCGACAGGTCTTGGTCCTGCAAAAACGCATGTTATGCTGAAATACTACTACACTGCAATATTCTGACGAGACCGTCAAAAGTGTACGATACATGTGACTGTATAAAAATCCACCAACCTTCACGGACTTGAGAACGTCCCTTTCGGAGGCAGTCAACCCTTTCTCCTTCAGGAAGACTTGAAAGCAGGCCTTCGCGGCTTTTCCTCTCTTCGTTGTCCCCGGAAGCAGTTTCACCTTAATTTTGTAGTCTTGCATCGCGACATATGGTGCGCAAACGGGGATCCCGTAAAGGATGTTGTCATTCAGAAGGGGATTTCCTACCAGTGAACGCAAGGTCTGAACGTCCTACAAGCCAACCAGTCATCATGTCAGCAAACAAACAAATATTAATTTTCACCTAACCATTAGATCGAAAGTACCTCTAGAAGCGGTGCGGCAACATCTTCGTCGTCGTCCTCGTCCAGGTTCTCCTTCGCTCCATCTGGAGAAAATGTAAACTTAGAAACTTTGAACATCGTTTCACTGAATATCAACACCTGAATGGTTGCAAAACAGCGGCCTATTCTATCGAGCAAAATACGGCGTACCAAAGAACTCACCTTGAGCTGAATCTTCTGGCTGTTCGTTCTTTACAGGTTCGTCAGGCTGCACTTCGAAATCGACGACTTCAATCTGAGGACCATCTGTCTCAGAAACTTCTGGCTTTTCATCTTGAGGATCAGCAGTATCGTCGCTCTTTACAAGTTCTTCCTTTGCACCCTTCTTCGACTTCTTCGCTGGTTTAGCCGGAAGTCCTTGATGTCCCTGATGTCCTTCATGTTTCTGCGCGTAGCTTTTCGAGCTAGGTCGTAAATTTTTTTTGCCCTTCTTCTTATAGTTCGCCCAGTCTTCTTCGTCCGAATTCAGCGGTTCCTTCTCAGCTTCCGCATTCTTCTGCTTCTGATGATTCGGTTTCACGTTATTCTTACCGGCGTTGTCAGGTCTAGCATCTTTGTCTGGTATTACTTCGGCAGGTTTTAGTTTCTGAGTTGGAGCTTTCGGCGTGTAACCCGACGGAGTCGCCCCAATCACCGTATTTTCTTCCGCATCTCCCTCACTCCTGATAACCTTAGACACTAAAGACTTCAAGAAACCCCAATCGTTATCTTCCGTGTCCGGATAGGAAGGCTGCGCATCGATTTTCGGTGCTCCTTCTACCGGAGCAACTCCCGCATCGTCATCGTCTAACTCCAACACCACATCCTCATCGTCCCCTATATCCGCCTCGTTTCCTGCCGACTCGAGATCCTTACCATCAGTCGCCTGACTCTCACGATTCTTGACTGACTCGTCGTCAATTCGGAAAATGAATCCGAAACCATACACCATCGTTAACGGAGGCAGGAAGTTCTTCTTGCCTCGAATCATGAAACTACCGGTACCCAGGTATTCTCCACTGGGAGCGGTTTTCGAGACCTGATGACTAAAGACCCACCAGGCTCGAGACGGTACCTTCGCTTCCCAAGAGTTACTGTAAGCGATAGCCATGACGGCAGCTTCGTTGAGGGTCTTCGGTGGAGGAGCCTCACCTACAAGACAAACTCAACTTTACGTAACCGGAGAGCAATAGCTAATTCGTTGTAGAGTAGTTGGAATAGACTTACCCGTGGGGTTCTTGACGATGACGCTACTGGCTCCATGAAGGTCTGCGTGGACGTAAAAGTCATGGGTCTTCAGGTACTTCTTAACCAGCATTTCGTTCTGCTGTGCATCGCGACCTCCGATCACCAGCAGCTTCTCCGAGCTGATGAACCACAAGAACTTCTCGAACCAGTGCGTCTTACGAGCTTTGGTAATGGTGCCGATCGTGGCCACGTCTTTCAAAGCTTGTTTGGTTTTCTTTTCCGCGTTCTTCAGGGCCATTTCCGATGCTTCAACAGTCTTCATTTCCTTCGCGGCTGCTTGCTTCTTCACTGTGTGCAACTACAACAGATGACATCGCCTAGAATTATTCACTATATTCAGAAAACTAACCATCTCAATCCAAAATGGCAGTCGGGAAAAATTCATAAAATTCGAACAAGTAAATTAGTAATAAAACTGAAAGAAACTTACTCGTGAGACGTTCTGAAAAGCAGACTGGCTCAGGTCGATATCTACTCTGATAATATCGTCCTTCATTTCGTCGTCTTCTTCGTCGTCGCTTCCTTCATAGCGTCTATTCTCCAACAGAATCGTCACGCTGTTATTCGCTATGTCGGCTTTCAAAACATGTTCGGCCACCTCGTCCCCTCGCTCCCGTCGTCGTTCTAGCAGTTCCGCTACATCTGGCCAGGTCAGTTTAGCGGCCATCAGAGTTCGCATGTAGACGATGATCTTGTCGACGAGGTCCACGTTCTGTTCGATCAGCAAAGCCTGCAAACGTTCCTTATCTTGAGTACGACGTAGCGCATCCAGTCGACGCTCGTGATCTCGATGGACGTTCTCCAGCTTCTTCAGGGCCAGCTTTTGCTGTTCCATTATGCTCACATCGACGCGCTGCTTCTCGATGTTGGAGAAGAACTCGTCGACAGCGTTGAGGAAGGAAGGCTTCTCGATGACTTGAGCGTCCTTCAACTGAGCGAACCGGAAGGAATGAAACTCGTCGTAGATGATCGGCTGCTGTTCGGCTGTTGTAATGGCGGGTTGCTCTTTGCAAACGATGTAGCCTGAAAAAGATACATCACGACGTCAAACAGTGAAACAACACCAACAAGGAAGAAACGTACCTTTCGATGTTACGCGAGACGCGTCTTTGTAGATAGCCTCCGCCACTTTCAAAGCATCGATGACTTTTGGAATCAACGGTTCTATATTGGAATCTTTTGCCACTTTCTGACTTCCGGTCAAGCCGGCAGACAGTAGCCCGTGCTCCACCAGGGCGGCACCGAAGAACAAGTGGCTAGCGAGTACCTTCTTTAACTGCTCCTTGGTTTTCACTTCGGAGAACCATGTTCGGACCTCCTCCTCCCCAGGTAGCTCTGTCCACTGCTTAGCCACTTCCATCGGGTACTTCTCGTGGACGACATAGCGAACATCGGTGTCTTGATCCGTGCGAGGACGAAGAATGTTAAGGACGTTGTATTCGTGGTCGGTAAGGATGATGTTACCGCGATCGTACAGCTCCAATATGACGTGATAGGCAGCTTCGCGACTTCCAAACTTCATGTCCACAATACGATCCACCCCAACCTATAAGCAGCCATCTTCTGCATACCAGCTTTCTTCAGTACTGTAGTTCGTATGAAATTCTAACTAACCTGTTTTATTTCTTCCAGTCGTCGATTTCGGATGTGTTTGCGCAGCTTCATGGAGAAGCCAGATGGTGAAGCATTCTTCGGCCATTCGTAGTCGGTGGTGTGGATCCGTATTCCCGACTCGATCAACAGGACCACTTTCGTTTCGGGTTTGGCAAACTTGAAGAGGTAGCTTTTGTGATCGACATCGTACACGTTCGTCACGCGCAGACCTACGAGGTTGGCTTGTAGCTCCTGCACCGCGGCGACAATGTCGATATTGGTGAATCGAGCCTTCATTGTGGCGGGTGGCCTGCAGCTCCTCCAAATGTCCCGACCTACGGAGAATCAGAATGAAGGTTCTAATCGTGAGAAATCAGAACTCCGACTTCGAGAGTCAGCTACTCAGCTTAATCGCAATCTGGGACAGATTGTCATGTACATGACACACCTCGTAGACACCAAACTTCGGTGCGGTTGATTTCTTAGCCCAAATTTGATTGAAAAAGTTTCCACCTGAAATTTTCGCCACGTTTCCAAAACCACAACAAAAGCAGTTCGTGCCATCTTTGTTTGCGGATTCCGATTTCCTTCTCGGTGCTTCTGCCGTGTGGGCGCTAAGGAACCGCTCCAAAATCTCTGTGTCATGTCGTGGATTCAGGGATTGGCTGGGAAAGCTGAAGGATTGCTGCAGCGAATGGACCAGACAGCTGCAGACACTCTGCAGCAGACTGCTGGAGAAGCATCACCCTCCGCAAGCCATCGCTCTGACGGACATCGTGACTCGTTGAGTACCGGAGGGCGAACAAGAAGATCTGGATCAAATGCTTCTAGCGTACCGGACTACACCAGCAGTGCAAGCAAGCATCTTCTCCAAGATGAAACATTCGACTACACAAACGGTTTGTCACCTCGCAATGTACGGAGGATTGCCAGCCATCATGATATTGAAAGCAGGGACAAATCGGATATACGCCAAGGCTCCGCCGCAGCGACTTCTCGTCTCTCGAAGCAGCGTTCATCATTCAACACGCTGGAGCAGCCGGAGATGCCTGATCTCCTAACGGCCAGTGCTACGCCTTTGCCTTCAACTACTTCCGGTTCATCCTGGGGTAATTAGCTATAATATGTACATTATGTAATTGTCTTTTACTGTCCACCGTGATATGAACCAGTCGGAACTCGGAACGATTGGGGTTGAGGTGCTGCCCGGCTAAAGGGCGCTTATTGTTTAGGACATACTCGAACAAGCTCCACGGACACCTCGTCACAGTCGCTCATTCGTCAGGCGTCGGGTACGACGCAGTTAACGGAGGAAGCGCAGCGGGAGAATACTTTACTGAAGAGCGAGCTGCAGGCGCAAGCAAGGGAGCTATCTTCAGCGCTGGCTCGAGCCAAACGCGCAGAACAAGGTATTGAAACAGTTTCAGATACTTTAGTAATGTTGCAAAATGAATTTTTGACACGGTGTCACTGCAGATTCTCAGAAGCTCATGAACCAGCTGTCCACGGAAAGACAGAAGTTCGCTGCAGAGAACGATCTACGGGAGCAAGATTTTCTGAACGCTTTACAGTCGAAAGACGACCTGTTGAATATTCTGCGGGCTCGCATTGACACGGCCGAACGTAATGCGAAGGAGTCGATGGGTCAGGGAAACGCAGAAAGGCTGGAAAGGTAGGATGCACCGTAGCGCTGTCAGTACTTCAGTTCTTTGACCACACTTTCTCCCGAACAGCACACGGAACACTCTCGAGCTGAACACGAAGACCGAACAGCTGAACGAAGCGCTGCAAAAGGTGTCAGACCTCCAGGAAGCCTACGAGGAGGAAAAAGCTCGAAACGTTGTAGACCATGTGAGCCCGATGAATATTACACCCATTTATGTCCTCCCGTTTTGCAAATAAGTGGAACTGTGTTCTTTCTGTAGGAACGTACCACCACCAGACTACGAATCCTCGAGGAGCAGAACCACCAGTACTTAACTTCTATCGCTTCCTTGGAACGTTCAGCTTTACAGGAAAAAGGTGGGTCCACTGTTGCAAATCTTTCGGTCTAACCCACATTCATGCTCTGAATCGAAAATCGTTGTTGTTGATGGTTGCAGCTGCCGTAGATAGTTTGAGGAACCAGCTTGCGCACTCTGTGAAAAACTGTGAACTGGCACAGCAGGAACTCGTGGAGTACAGACGGAAAGCCAACAAGATCTTACAGGTCGACCACTCTTGCTACCTCAAACCTTTTGCCATGTCGTTCACATCCTTCATTTTTTCTTCGTTCAGGCGAAAGACGATATCATAAGCTCGCTGAAAAGCGGAAGTACGAATGGGGAAGCTCCTGCCGAGAATACTGTGACAGAGTCCACAGAGGTCGAGAACGAGCGCAATATGCTCAGAGAGGAAGTACAAAGCCTTGCAGAAAGGGCCGAGTCTCTGTCGAAACAATGGCGAGAACAACAGAACGCCAGCGAGCAAACTGTTTCCCAACTTCGTGAATCACTGTTAAACGCCCAAGCAGCCTTAGCACTTGAGTCAGAACGCAGAAGAGACCTGCAGGTGTCCATCAATTCGTACGAGGATGAACTGAGAAACACGAAAACAGATTTCACAAAGAAAGAGCTAACCTTAACACAGAGAATCAAAGATCGCGAGGAAGAACTCCAGCGCGTCAGAGCTCAGATGTTCAGTCGGCCACAGACGGTGTCTTCGGACGGAGAGATGGAAACGCGTATGCGAGTTTTAACGGAGAACCTCATCCAGAAACAGTCTGTGATTGATACACTCAATTCCGAGAAGAGTTCCTTGTTCGCCACTGTGGAACGACTAGAACGCCGGTTACGGGAATCGAGACATGATCGCCAAACGACTATAAGAATGGACGAGACTGCGGAAGCACTGCAGAACCGCAACCCGAGGTTGCTGACGGAGAATGAAGGAGACATGGAAGTCACTCGACGTTTGAAGAGAGCCTACTCAGCTGTCGACCGTTTCAGTTTTCAGCTGGGGAGTTTTCTGCGGCGGTATCCTTTAGCAAGAATTTTAGTACTTGGCTACATGATTTTGTTACATTTCTGGGTTTTAGTCGTATTGTTAACATACACTCCTGAAGTACACAGCCACGAACCCGTGAAAAAGTGAGCGGTCAGGGGCTCTTGGTTTGTCCTTTCGGCAACAGCATCCGTAACAGCAAGAGCAATCTGTTCCTACGGTCTGTACCTTTCTGTATATTTTGCCCTAAAAAACTTACTACGCTACCAGCTTGATGTCAAAATTTCAATACTGTCGTTTGAGGTTCCTGTTTCATCCAAAAGTCACCGAAGTTGCTGATTTTCGTTGGCTCATGGCGGTACCCTGCGAGGCTGCGATCCGCTCTGAGTACCGCTTTGAGGTCGGAGAGAATGGCGACGTGCAGAAACGGTGTGAGACAGTTCTATTGAAAACGCCTTCTCCGTTGTGGTATGTGGATCGAGTTCGATGGACCGGTTTCCCATCATCAATGATCTCATTCTGAAACTTGTCACGGTTCGTTCCGGAATGGATCCTGTAAACAACAAAGGAGGGATGACCGCTGTCCGTTTCTTGTGTTGGTTTCCCGCCAGTCACAAACTGCGACAGCCGTAGCCACGCCACGCCCCCAGCCAGCCTTCCAGTTGGTCAGACCGAAGCTGGACAGATTTCAATTCTCAAAATTTTTAATGGCACTCAGCCGCACTCTTCATCATTCGAAAGCTTGTGAGATCATCTTTGTCATTGCCGATAGCAGGGGATTACTCGTTGCCGTGATATCCCTTATTTTCTAGGCTAATATTCCTTCCACAGGATGAGCTGTACTAAGGAGATGTCCCGCCTGAGTTTCTTGTGGTCTTCTGTCCTACTCAGCTGTTCGGTAACGGGAGTCTTCGCGGAAGTGATTGACGGTAAGAGAGCAATCTTTCCCTTTCCGTATCCATCTCCCATTAGCATTCTCGTGTTCGTCTAGATGACATCCATGGGCTTTCTCCGTACTTTCCTGACCACAAGCCCTACTTCAATAGTTCTTCATTCCGCAACACCAGCCTGAACTACCACATCAACACCAATCCGTCCAATCAAGACAGCAAGCAGATCAAGGATGAAGATGTCGTCGCCAAACTACGCTTTCACATCGTATTGACCAACGATACCCTACACAATCCAGCCATGAAAGAAGAGCACAAGGAGGAGCACAATGAGAAGCACGACGAGAAGAGCTATTACACGGTCAGTACGACTTCCGAGTCTCCGTACTATCCACCTCCCGTCTGGGCTTTGGCCACCAAGCTACCTGTCAAAGTCGAGGAGCATCATTCTTCTGCTGTTCATTACAAAAAAGAGCCACCCTACCATGAGCTGTATGAAGGACTTTCGGAGCAATACTACGGGCAGAAAGTGGAAGAGAAGAAAGAGGAGAGGACCACGCCGACGTCGACTCGTGCGCTACTTTACTATACCACTCCACATCCTGGTACGAAGAGTAGCTCAACAGCTTACCCAACGACTTACCAAACGACCACCTATCCTACAAGCTCAGCTCACACCACTACTACAACGCAGGTGTACAAGACTGGAGCCAACAAGGTCGTTGTTGATTTGATTAAGACCGAAGACGACAAGGAGGAAGCGATGGTGTACGGTAAGGCCCGAAAGCAGGAAAGTGAGAAGAAAGTGGCCATTAAGCAAGAGTATCAGAAACCTGAAGGTCCTAGACTGGGCACTCTGAAGGCCAAGTTCGAGATCCACGACCATCACGACATGCCTTTGGACGAGTACGACGACTGGATCATGGAGAGACCTGTCATTGTCAAGATAGGTAAGTTATTCAGAAACTAAATTCGATTTGATAAACTCAATCAAGTCAATCAACCTGATTCGTTTGATTCGTCAATACTATGGTCCAAACTAATTCTTCGCCATTTTCTGATTAGTCCCAGGTAGTTCCGGCGAGGTTGAAAGGATGGACAACGTTATCACAACGACAGCTCCTGAGCATTCACGACAGCAGCCTGCTCGTCGCGCACCCGAGCAGCCATCTTCGATCGGACCGGAAGTGGACCTTCGTGACGTTCTCGCCAGGATTCGTTTTCATATCTTCCGTATTAACGAGATCTTGCAGGTTGTTCCGGAACAGGTTGGGAGTACCGGGAGTAACCCAGAACCTCCTGCTCGAATCGTGACGGAAGTCGGTTCGCCAGCAAGCGCCAACCAGGAAGGTCCTTCCGCTTCTTCGTACTACGAGCCACCGAAAGACGCGCCTTACGTAAAGCAGAAGACTCAGCAGTACGTTCCGACTTCTACTCTTGCCGTTTACCAGCCGCCGCAGTACATCCCGACTACCACGCTTCGTCCTCCCGTCTACCAAGCACAACAGTACGCACCACCGAAGCCGTACGCGCCGCCAGTCGTCCTGGGCGACAACGACAACGTTCCCTCGTATTCGGTGCCAGTACAGTACGTGCCCAGTCCTTTCATGTACAATTCACCTGCTAAGCTGTCGGTTCTCCCTCCTCGTCCTGCTGCTAACGGCGCTCCTCTCGTACAGGCAAAGCCAGTTCCGTCCACCTATGTCCAACCGGTAACCCGGCCTCCGTATGAACGGCATGTACTGAGCAAGGAACGGACCGCTGATCCCTACGACCCAGCGGCCATGCAGTTCTATCGGGAAGTAACCAACTCCATCGATTATAGCGACTACGAAGACGCAGAGTGATGTGGACTGGTGACTCTTTTCAAGTTTTTGCTAGACTTCTGTATTCGATTTTGAGACCTTTTGTGTTCGTTTTGATATTTTATTCTAATTTATGGGCCTTGTATATTTCTGCTGGCCACGGCTCGCATTCGGTCGGAGCCACAGTGAAGTGTGTGATCTTTTTATCCACACACCGGTAAAATTTTCCCCGTGTTTTTATTCAGATGTTTTTATTCAGTCTTGAGATTTCTTTTAGAAATTCTACCGTGTAAAATAAAAACGTCTAAGTCTCCACGGAGAAACGCCCTCTGCTGATCAGCTTCGATTATGACATCTAACATTACGTTACTTACCAGAAAGCGGCAGGTCATGTCAGCATAACATTATTATTTCATAAGTCAGCTCTTCTGCTGCTTGCAAGTTGCAACTTTACGAACTTCCCCATTCCACTCTTTCTGGGTCCTTTCGACTTTCAGTTTCATTTAACAAGTGACGGAAGAACCAGATGAACGGACTCTCTGTCATAGTGTTACCAGAATGGCGCTGAACCAGGTAAGTAACTCCTCTTGTTTACATCAGCTACACTTGTCCAGTTATTCCAGTAATCGACGCGAGTGTGTGTTTCCGGCTGATCCCGATGATCGCTCTTGGCGTATTTATACTCAGAGTTGTTGCGTTCTGCTTACAGTGGAGAAAGTTTGCGTTCTTCGACAAGAGAACCGTGAAGAATGAGAACGGAGAAATCTTCGATGGCTTGCAGGTTAGTGGATAACTGTTGTCACATAGCTCAGTATAGAGACGGGCAGTGGTTCAGCTGCTACGGTTCGAACTGATCGCGTACTTTGAATCTTTGTAGCCCTATAAGATTTGGGCGAGTACATACGGACGAGGCCAGCTTATATTCGGGGATGCAGAAGGCTTTATCATTACGATGAATCAGAAGCTGGATTTGTTTCCCTTCCGCGCTTACATGCTACGAGTGACCCACCTGTATATGATGAAGCAGCAAAACATTCTAGTGTCAGTCGGCGTAAGTCAAATTCCTGGGTGGACAGACCTCGTAAGATGCTTCTGAATCTGCTTCAAACGTAAATTGCTCTGCAGGAAGACAAGACTGACATGGAGCCAGTCATCAAAGTGTGGAACCTCGACAAAGTATGTACAGGTGTACTTACAGGGTGCATGTGGATTAGTGTAATAAATTACTTCCGGTCTTGCTAATTCTTACCTTATGTTCGTAGGTTGACTCCATCGGGACACCGGCTTGTGTAAGGATCATTCAGCTTCCAGCCGAATCTGCTAGGGAACCGGTGACGTGCTTCGCTGTTCACGAGAACTTGAATTACATGGCTCTCGGATATAGTAGCGGACTGGTCATTCTGCTGCGAGGCGACATCCTGAAAGAACGGTATTAAGCATTTTTCTCTCTCCCTTCACATTATGGCGACCCGAAATTTGCTTCTAAGCTTCGTTTGCTTTGGAGTAGGAACAGCGGTAAGAACGTCAAGTTCCACGAGGGGAAGAGCCCTGTAACGGGTCTCAGCTTCCGGCCAACAACCACCGCGAAAGGTGGTATCGCTTTGTACATAGCGTCGCTGGACGAAGTTTGGTCGTATACGATCGGGAGCCGCGAGAAGGAAACCGAGACGGTATTGGACCATCATGGCTGCTCACTGCACTGCTCTACGATGGCGGACGCCTCCGCAGATTTCCAGTTCGTCGTTGGTCGTTACGATGTGAGTGTCCACTCACATATCCGTTTTCCTTCTTTGAATGGCGAAATCAGTCTATCCTTTTCAGGCATTTTACTTTTACCTCCCGGACAGTCGCGGACAGTGTTTAGCGTTTAGTGGAGAGAAGGTCCTATTAGAATGGTGTCACGGGTACTTAGTCGTGGTCAGTAAGAAAGAAGACAGCAACAGCGGAAGAGCCAGCAGTTCCGGCGAGAACTCCTTCAACGATATGCAGATCATCACCATATACGATGTCCGAAACAAGCTAACGGCCTACTATGGACCTGTCCAAGAAGTCAAAGCGCTCCTGTTCGAATGGGGCTCCGTGTTTGTCCTCGGAGTCGACAACAAAGTAAATCGCATAACACATTTGGTTTATACATAGCTTGATCAACAGTGAAATTTTCTCCAGTTATTCCAAATCAAAGAAAAGGAACTTGTCCAGAAACTCGATATGCTCTTCAAGAAGAACCTGTACTCGTTGGCCATCAGCCTCGCCAAAGCCGAGCAGTACGACCAAGACGCTCTGATCGACATGTTCCGCCAGTACGGCGATCATCTCTACAGCAAAGGCGACTACGACGAAGCTATCACGCAGTACATCAAGACCATCGGTCGGCTAGAACCTTCCTACGTCATTCGGCAGTTCCTGGACGCTCAGCGCATCCACAACTTGACGTCCTACCTCGAAGCCCTTCATCACAAGAACCTGGCCTCGGAAGACCACACTACTCTCCTGATCAACTGCTATACGAAGCTGAAGGACGTCGAGCAGTTAGATAAGTTCATAATGGATAACAATACCAATAGGGTGATCAACTTTGATATCGATACAGCCATTCGGGTACTGAGACAGTCAGGCTACTTCAAGCATGCGCTGCACTTGGCCGAAGTGCATCAACGACATGACTGGTTCTTGAAGATCGTCCTGGAAGACGTGAAAGACTTCCGGAGGGCGTTGACGTATATTTCCTCCTTGAACTTTGAGGCATGTGAGGCGAACATGAAGTCGTATGGGAAACTTCTCATGTCGGCATGTCCCAGTGAGACCACAGACTTGCTGAAAAAGTTGTGCTCAGATTACGGAAGCGATGCTGATGGGGATGTATTGAGAGCGAACCCGGAAGACTTCTTTCATAACTTTATCACTCATTCTGACGAGATGCTGGTAAGCAATAACGTCTCTGTGGTGATTTCGTCTTTTTTCTACGTTTGTTCTTAAACCAGTTTTGAAACATTTTGCGGCGTACTGTATCAAGTGAAATCAATATTGCTTGCAGAACTTCCTGGAGTTCGTGATGGAGAACCGTGACGATTTGTCAACCGAACTTCACAACACGCTTCTGGAGCTGTATCTGGAAGCATGCAAGAAGTCCACCGATGAACAGACGCGTTCTAGTGTGCAAGAGAAGATTATGAATTTCCTGCGGAATGTCCAGTCCAAAGAAGTCGCCCAAGCCCTGCTTCTGTGCCAGATGCACAACTTCACACCCGGAACCTTGTTCCTGTACGAAGCGAAAGGCATGTATACAGAGATACTGCAGTATGCAGTTGATCGGAAGGACTACGGCAAGATCATGGACACTTGTCGAAGGTTCGGCGAGCAAGTACCGCAGTTATGGGTTCAGGCCTTCTGGTTCCTGACCCGGAACTTCGGCGACTACGACAAGGCGTTCATCTCGGAGGTGCTGAAAGTCATCGAGAAGCAAAACTTGCTTCCTCCTCTGATGGTGGTTGACATTCTGTCCAGAAACCCCAACGCGACACTGGACGTAATTCGAGTAAGAATTTCTGCCCAGTCAAAATTAAAATTAGTAGAAACAATTAATATCGATATAGGAAATACTGCAGAAGATGAAAGCATCAGGTCACTGAAATTGCTATCCTGATGAATTATGCGTTGACTGCTGTAGGACTATATTATACGGCGGATGCAGACTGACGAACGTAGAATACAGGAGGATGAGACGCAGATTGTCAAGTTTCTGGCAAAGACTGACAAAATACGGGACGAAGTGGAACAGATAAAAAACGGGTAAGGTTTGTTGTCTCGGTCTCTGAACTCTGCCAGATGGTTTCAGAATCTGGTGAGAAGTTGTTTCCGCTCGTTGCAGATCTCAGACGTTTCAGGATGCCAATTGTAGTGCTTGCGACAAATCGCTTGAGCTGCCATCTGTCCACTTTCTCTGTCGGCATTCCTATCACCAACAGTAAGCCAAACCAGCATCTTCACGTGTCTATTGGAAGGAAGATGTACGTTTCTCTTTCGCATATAGCTGTTACGAAAGTTATGCCGACACGGATGAATGTCCAGTTTGCCGCCCCGAAAACCGGTAAGACGCTTTAATGAATTGATCGTATTTAGCTTGTTTTTCCGTCGTTCGAATTTTATTTGGGACTTCGATTGTGACAGGAAAATTCTGGACGAAGCACGCGCTCAAGAGCAAAACAAAGACCTGGTACCGCAGTTCTTCACCCGTCTGGCAAAAGAGCCAGATGGGTTTTCAGTGGTTGCTGATTACTTCGGCAAAGGTCTTTTCGGCCGGCCAGTTTCCATTGCTGATCTGATCAAGCCTTCTGGGGAGCTTTGATGCTTGACCTGTTCATTGAACGCTAGAACGGTATCTGCCTTGTGACCTTTTATACCATGATTTTACATTCCCTGTGATTATAGTTTTCAATTTTGATTTTGGTGAACAGTCCATTCGTTTATTTCTGTTACTACCAATACAGGCAATATTGCAGAGCAGTTATGGATTATTTGTCTTCGTACTGTGGAAAGATGGAAGATCGATACCAAGAGGGCGTTTCCGTTCCTGATTAGCCACAGATGGGATGTGTTCGGGATGTAGCTTGCGTGCTCTGAAACACCGGAAGATAACACCATTGCGAAAGAAATTTTGAGACAAGCCTGAAATGGTGCCACTGGTTGAAGTGATTAACGGTACAGTATGACAAAGTGACAAATGCACGCGCAGGTTGGCGCACATCTCGTGAAGGCAACCGCATACTGCTGGATGTACCGTAATCGGATACTCGGCAATATTCGAACTATCGTTTATCATCCGGGTCTTGCTCTTGGTAAATCGTAATCTATCAAGCCTTGCTCCCCGTGACGCCATACCGGCCATTTCCTCACCGTGACGTGAAATTTCAGTCTTCATCGTTTGGTGTTTATTGTCCAAGAAACCATTTTTCTTTTGTTTTTCGGCGCACTTACTTGATCTATGATGGAAATGCTGGCATCCTTGCCGAGATGTTATACTACGTCAAAGTCTTCCTTCCCGGTCAGTGATGGATCACTATCGAGTCTTCCTGGAGAAAATATCTACCCGAAAGCCAAGAAGAAATCTACTGGAAATGGCCGGCGGAAAAAGACTACCGTCGTATGTGTAAGTTGACTTGTCAAGTCACTGTTCGTTTTTACGGGCAGACAAGTCGGCCGTCTGTGACACGGTCTATTCGATACATGTGCCGTTTCGGAGCCGACTTCCTGCTAGCCCAAAGAAATGGCGAACGCTCTTTCGATACAGAAAAATATCCAAAATGTCATTGATATCTTCATGGTTTGTCTGGGGAAGTAGAATGGCCAGACACAGCGGGAATGCTCATTTGAGCGACCTTCATTAATCCTTCACTCTGACAACAAAACAAGCCAGCTGCAACGTTAGATCATTGCAGTGAACGCATCCGTCTTGTCGTCCGGTCGAAGGTTCCCGCTGTGACCAAGTGACACCTTGCGGGCACTTGCGTTTTCGGCACTTATCCCTTAAACCCATAATACCTGCATATCATATCTGAACAAATATCGCCAGGCTATCTCGAGATGATCGCTTCTTTTTATCGGAAGACAAAATTGAACTCGCTCAAATTGGGTCTTCGTCCGCCCAAGTAAAAGCAACAAGGAAGTTGGTTCATCAAAGCATCAGTTGTTTCGGCAGCCCTATTTTCTAATGAATTGTTTCTGGCTTGGTCATTATAACTTGGAAAAAGTTGCTGCATGCGTTGTTCGTCGCGGCAAATTCATGTGCCACCCTCAAGGTCCTTGTTTTCGGGCCGGGAAAACATTTCAACGGTATTTCATACCGCTGGTGATAAGTCTTCTCAGACAGAGCGAACATTCATTTTTTTTGTTGTAGGTGAGCGATCTTGCTCCGCTATTGTGCGCTGGATGCGGTTTTACCATCGTCGATCGCTACATGCTACAGGTCGATGGGAAATATTATCACTCCAACTGTCTGCAGTGCTCAACATGCCAAAAATCCCTCGAACTGGACCAATCGTGTTTCGTGAAAAACGGTGAACTATACTGCAAGCAGGACTACACTGGGTGAGTATTTTACTTTCATAGGCAAAATATTGTGTAATTTTAGCATACCTGCATACGAGAAATCTTTAAAGGCACGGCTAGCCTGCGGCCGTGAGGTCACAGCCAAAGGAACGCAAATTTTTCTTTTCTACTACGACTAAACCAAAAAAATATTATCCCAGTTTGGTTGGAACGCCGATAGAAATACGGATATGAAACATAAAGATAACCTTCGGCATTTACCTTCGGCCGGCGAGTTGAGTTGGCTCTGAGCTATCGCCTCCAAGAGCGCGGCGACCTCCTGTGGCGACTATGCGCGTATCATGTTGCCATCTGTGTCCAAAGCCGTCGCATCTTTATTCTGTCTAATTACCAAAAATCGCATAATGTTTACACAGACACTGATGGAAATTACGCAGATTGTCCACGGTGCCCTCGTGGAATACCTGCTGAGTGTTCGATGATCGAAATTTGCGTACCATCTGGGCTTACAGGCCGCTCAGATGCAATCACCTTCAGGATCCGCCCACAAATATTACCGTGTCAAAACTCAAGGCGAATAGTTTCGGCAGAGAAATAGTGATTATTCAATATGATATTCTGATTTTCTATTATTTTTCAGGTTGTTCGGGGCAAAGTGTTCCAAATGTCTGCGTGCCATAGCGGCCACAGACTGGGTCAGACGAGCCAAGGAATGCGTCTATCATTTGGCATGTTTCGCCTGCGACATCTGTAAGCGGCAACTGTCAACCGGTGAAGAATTCACCCTAGTAAATCTCGAAGACGGAAAGCATCTTTTATGCAAAACTCATTATATCGACTCACTGGACGGAGGCTCCTCAAAGAACAGAGATGGTAAGCCGGAGAAACTGCTCTTTGGGTTCTGGGCAAACAAAACGTGGAAGATAGTTATTCTGAGGGGCGCACCCGTCCAGCCAGCATCAATGGAAACTTGCGCCACTTGAGTAACGATCTTTTACGTATCGTTTGCCCAGTTCTCATTTTTCTGCCAATATTTTAAGAAATTTTAGAAAATTCTTACAGGAGTTAAGCTGGAAGATTAAGACAGCAATTAGTTGGAAGATTTCCCGCGAAGTTTCGGGCAAAGTATACGTGTCCGTGCAAGCGCATTGCGTAGCGGATGCGATTACGAAGTTTTGCCATCAAGACTCGAGAGGAAAAGAGGTTGGCAGTGGTGACAGTCTGTTATGTTACTCTAATTGGACTCATTGCGAGCGGCTAATTGAATTGCACGTATGTGCTGTAAATCCTTTTGTATTGATGAAGTGCAACCGAGCGGCAAATTAGACTAGTGTGATGAACTACAGCAGACTACAGAATGAATGAACTGCGGAACCGCTCCTCTTAATTCCTTGATTTAACAGTGTTGTTGAATACTTGCGCCTTTCGGTACGAGGGAAAGGTTGTAAAGTTAGCCGTCTAAGTTCGCCTGTTCTTTACTACTCAATCCCAAACTTTTAAGGATAGATCAATAGATGAAATAATGAGCTGTCGAATGGTGTTAGGCACAGTCAACACGACGAGTCAAGAGAATCCGAGAGATCCGCAATTAAAAGAACGTTGAAATCTCATGTTAAAAAGCCAAGACTGACAATCAAATAGTCAATCAAGCGATAGACGCTAAAGCCGTGGCTAACTTTACAAACTTGGTATAGGGTGGCTAAGTTTACAACCTTTACCTCGTACTGAATTACACTGAATTGTATGTTCTCGGGCTCTCGTTTCAGATAATTCGGACAACTCCTCCATGTCAGAGAACGGGAAACCAAAGACCAAGCGCATGCGTACGACATTCACCGATGAACAACTTCAGGTTCTCCAAGTCAACTTCAACCTTGATAGTAATCCTGACGGTCAGGACCTTGAAAGAATCGCCAACATGACAGGGTAAATTGCTGCTCATGAGTTGAGCGTTGGCAAACGAAATGAACAGGGAAATTATCTCAAGTGGCGTACGTTTCCATTGTCATTAGACGGAAGTATGCGCCACCTGAGAATAACGATCACGTTTCAAGTCATTTGCCGACAACCAGCAACTATCTCGGTTTAATACAACCGTAGCTTTTACAGGCTTTCGAAAAGAGTTACTCAAGTATGGTTTCAAAATTCGCGCGCAAGACAAAAGAAACATCAGCAACAGACCCAGCGCAAACTCCACGGTGGACGACAAGGTTCGTCGGCAGCAGGAAGTCAGGACACTTCGGCAACCTCGGCCGCCCTGCAGATGGAAGACACACCACTTACCAGTCCACATTCCAGCATAGACAATCTGGATTCCAACTCGCACGATTACTCCGGTACTTCCTACATGTGACCTTCACGAAAACTAGATGTACTCACCGAAACAGCTTACCCATTCAAAAAACTCTAGCTTTGCACACTCAGTTTCAGTACCCGATTGCTTACACAGAAAATTTTGCAAACGTAGCTCCGATTTCTGTTCTTCGTTTCCGCGGGCTGTATTACGTTGCTGCAGTTGACCTTTAGATCAACGAAACGCTGGAACATTTCGTGGTATACAAGAAGTAAGTAGAAAGAGTAAAGAACTTTTAACACCTGCAAAGCAGATGCTACGTAATTTTGAACTCAATGACGGTATGGAGAATTTTATCGATCTAGACTAAATTCGACAATTGCCATTAGAAGGGTGTTGAAGGAAGAAATTACAGGTTGTGCAGTGGGTAAGCGTGTAATCGCTTTGTCAATAGCGCTTGTTCTGCTGTGGTGAGTTCACGACAAGTGCGCCACGAAGAATCAACATGCAACAATCACGACCAAATATGATCGTCAAGAATGCTAATCGATGCTCCGCTTAATCCCCCACACGATCGCACATCACCATCACAATCGATCCTTCTCTTCGGGAGCAAATCAAGAAGATAATTTGATTATTATGCTCTTGTATGAGCTTGATGAAGCTACCGGAAGGGCAAACACGGCACTTCTAAACGCCAGAGTATCCACCCTCTTCCTCTCCGTGATCTCTTCTGGCCATTTCTAATACAGCCTTTCACCAAGTTGAGCCGACAAGATCCTGACCGGGCAAACCACAACAGATTTGCCGAGTGGAGCATGACCAGCGAGAATGAAAAATTCCATGGAGGACTCAGAAGTCCTAAAGTTTAAGTATTGTATCTTTGATTACGGTTCACAAGCGACCACATCACAAGCGGATCAGCCTCTGAAAACGTTCCCACAGTAAAAGTCAGTAAGAAAAGCCAGGGAGAAAACCAATTTATTTGAGTTGTTGGACTACTAGTACAAGAAATTCAAGCCTCAAAATAGTAGCGGAATCACGAAAGACACTTTTCCGGTAGCAGACGAAAATAACTTATTTTGATGGCTGAGGTGGAGTGAAAAATCCAGTACTCTGAGCACTTGCACGACTTGGTGCGAACCCAAGAGCTTTTTGCAGGTTCTGCAAAAAAACAAAATGCGATGAGAAAAGACGGCATCATCTTCGTCGAAGCGCAGCAGACGAATCTTCTAACCGGAAGTGTCGTTTGCTTGGCTCATTAAGGCTCAGAGGAGCGTTAGAAGAGCAATACAGAAACCTGTTCTTACCTGGCGGATTGTCATAGTAAGCAGGATGTACAGGAAAAGGTAACTGCAATCCGTGTAGTCGGTGCCCATCAGGTTTCGATGAGACATGCCTTGGATGAATCCAAAAGGCTGAAAAGGCAGTTTGGCTACTACTTTTCCCTCGAACCTGAAAAATAAATTAAACTGCATCATTGCAACGAGTTTCTGCGTGTTTCGTCACTTATCAGCATGGTAGCACTATTATGTGAAGTGGTTTAGTTACACACAAGGTGCTAAAGATACTCAGCATAGCCGTGAAAGCAATTCCGATGGCGAACATGGATTTCATCTTGACCATGGACAGTTCGCGGTTTGAATTCTTCAGCTTGCCTTCCTCTCGATCCAGAAGTTTCTTTCTGTTCTTCGTCACTACTACTTCGTCTTTCTTCTTCTTCTCGACTAAAATAGCAACATAGGCTATGTTACATGCATTCTTTGAGCCTATATACATCCATCGGTTCTCACCTTTCTTGACTTGACGGTCGATCTCGGCCTTCAGCTTCTTGTACTTTTCCGTTCGATAGACTAGCAGCCATGTTAATCCTGAAGCTCAGAACTAACTGTTAGATAGTTCCGAGGTGGATATGAAGATAAAAGAACAGTGTACCTTCTCCTATCACGGAGGCGATGAAGGAGACCACCATGATGAGGACGGAATCTGCGTACATGAATGATGCTGCGCTCAGTGGATTATCTCGTCTAAAACCTGGACGGCACTCGGGACAGTGATCCGACTTCCAGTCACCGGTAATGCGACGAAGACCGATTAACGAGTTCAAGTTAGAGGGATCCGAAGGATCAAATTAAAATGAGAACAATTCTGCAAACTCGTGAGCTTCAAAAGGAAAAACGAAATTTTGATGAAAATACGGATGACATTACAGCTGACATCACATAACCTGAATCCTGACAGCTGGAGTATTCAGTCTTCTTCACATTACATACTTACGGAACCTTACGGGAGTCACGAGAACTCTGTCCTGACTCCTGCGGAACATTGGCTCAAGCTCGCAGCAGTGGAGGGTTCCAACATCAAGCCCATAAACCTAACTCCCGACTATAACGCTCGCAACATCAACCATAGACTCGGAAACTCGGCGTAGAAGCAAATCCCTTACGTTTCGGAACTAAAGTTAGCTTTGCATCTTCTGTCATTAAAATTAAAAGTACTCGTACAACATAAATCACTAGCGACCACAAACAAAAAGCTTCACCGACACCCTTTGGAAAGACCTAATACCGCTGTCAACCGCAGGAAAAGAATCAGCATGGAACTTAAAATCACACGGGTTAGCTGCGCGCATCACACAGAAATCAAAGTCACTGCAGTAGTATCACTGAGGCGGGGAGTTCTTCGGCAGCTCCTGCAGGTTCCTCGCTTTTCTGATCACGAAGCTGCTTGTAGTTATCAAACATGGTCGTAGCAAACTGCGCAAAGAGCCTCTCAACATAGTTCTTTCCGAAAGCATTCCAGCCTTCGAGGAACCCAATGTGACCGCCGTGAGACGTGACCACTATGCACAAGTTAGGGTTCTCGGAAGCTTCCTTCTTCGGAATTCCTACAAGAAAATTGCACTGCTCAATTTCACATCGAGCTCAACGGTAAGAAATCCAAGGAACGTGCCTTCGTAAGGAGAGAACACATCATCAGCAGCATTCAAAGCCAGCACCGGTGTCTTGATGTGACCGACTTTGGTATGTAATGTGGCGCTTGCATAATAGGCATTAACGTCAGTATATCCAAACATTTTTGCCGTATACTTATCATCGAAATCCCGGATGGTTTTCACGTTGTCTAACTGCGTTATGTCGAACACCGGTCGGAGGATTTCCGCATTGCTATAATCAAAAGCTCTCGATACAGGTACGCAAGAGCCATGGATGATTTGTCCAAGTTTCTGATCCGAATATACCGGTTAACATTCTTGCACAGATCCCTGGCTAGAATTCGGTTGAACAAATACCAGTTGACTGGCTGTTCCAAGACTTCGGACGCCAATACGATGTTCCAGGGAGCTGAAATCCATGGAGATGTGGTAAATGATGTGGTCGTCATATACCTTGTTATGCTAGTACGTCAAAACAAACCTGAAACCACCATAGCGCCGATCAAGCCAGTTTCGGTGCTCTTCTTTCCACAGTCGGCTATGTAGTTCGTTATAAGAACTCTGAAAAACACTCAGAGGTTCGTAGGAAACAGTACAAAGTTTACTACGATATGCGTAATTACCCGCCCAACGAGATTCCGATAGCCAAGACAGGAACTTCCGGGTATTTCGCGCGGATGTGTTGAACAACGTTGGCGATGTCCGTCGTGTCCGCGGCGCAGTATGTCTTAGGTGTCTGTAAAAAATCCGAGCTGTAAAAACTAAATGCGTCGTAAGTGACAGCTGAAATTCAACAAGAACAAAAAACCACCTTTAGAGATCCAGCACAGCCTCGATAGTTCAGTACCACCGCCCTGCAACAACATTGTCAGCGCGTACAGTTTCTTATTTCCTCTGCTAAGTGAGCCTTCTGCAGACCTAGATACCAGAAAAAGAGGTAAAACAACTCACGTGTAACCATATTCCTGCGCAGTTTGTGCAAGCCCTTGAATGTAGTTCCGCGAACTGTCTCCGGTCAAACCAGGAAGAATTAAAACGACTCCGCTTGGTCGCTGCGCTGAACCTGAACTGCCAGTCTCAGCAGGAGCAACTACGGCGTCCGTAAATGGCTCGGAAGCATCGACATCCACCTGAACCGGAATGTGGGCTGTTTCTGCCACTTCAGAAGCTGATTCTACGGGCGTGTCAGATGCTGGTTCTACGAGCGCGTCAGAAACAGTCGCAATGTCCGCCGTAGGCGAGGGCGCGGTACTAATCACACGGCTAGTAAGTTTCGGGGCGCTTTCCGGATTTAGCCAGTCCAGTATCACTTCGCCACCGTCCGCGCATGCATATGCTTCTCTGCAAAAGTGATCTTCTGAATCAACACTGCCTGCAGGACCTTAGGGACAAAGGAACAGCCGATTCTCACCTTAAATAAAGGTGCTTCAGGTGTCGATGGCGAGCGACAGCGGAAACGACAGTCATTATCCTGGTCTCGTGAAGGAATGGGATAGGAGCAAATCCTTCTTTCAGTGCCGGACATTTCAGCTGCAGTAAATCGTGAAACGGACCTGCACCGCCGAAGACTTCGGGTTTCTGGAAAAGAGTATACGTTGTTAGATAACACATGACCTGGACAGGCATTACTAGAGTAGTTTGCTGCAGATACGGAAGACTGTAAACAGCTTAACAATCACTTACGTTCCTGCAGTAAGTTTTGTAGTACCAATAATATACAGCGGCGGAGACTCCTGGGACAAGATAGTACAACGACATCTTGAAAAGGGAGGAGTACCGTTCTCCTGCTTCCGAACACGTAGGGTTTGTAACCACAGGAATGAAAGAGACCTGCAAAACTGGAACAGGAATGCAAACTTACGTAACTGGCCCGTGACGTCAGTTGAAATGCTATGTTATGTCATGTCAGAGTGCTGTCTCGATTGATTGGGCTTGATTGACAGAGCTGTACAGTACGCACTTTGCGTTTTGTAACTGTTGTTTCAGTCAATCAGTCTTGGCCGACATCTTCCTTGGAGTTATGGGTGGTACGTCGACCTGGAAGAACGATTCAGAACTCCTCAACCCCGCTGGATGACACAGTGCTACTTCTGCAAACGGTTTCAGATAACTATCGTCTTCAGCTGCGTTCGAGGGAGCTTTGCTTCCCTCGCGGAGTAGGGCACCGTTGCTGCCATCTTCACCATGGCCGACGCTGGATTTTTCAGGGTAACTATTCTCTGTTGAATGCCTTTCTGAGAACGATGGCTTACGGTGTCTTTGCAGGGAACGAATAGCGAACAGGATACAAGATTTTCCGACAAACAAAAGAAACTTTTGAAGTCGATGAAGTTTGCGGATGTTTTGGCGGAGAAGGTACGGCTGCAAAGGTGGCCATTGTGGCCTTGTTTTCGTAACGATGACTTCTATTTCTAATGCAATGCTGTGTTTTAGAGCATGTCAGAAAAGCTTATTTATAGGTGGACTTCAAGAAAGTCAAGTTGGATACTCTCAAACCATGGATTGCTGGCCGCGTCAATGAATTACTGGGCTTGGAGGACGAAGTGGTCGTCGAATATGTCTTCCAGCAGCTGGAAGAATCGGTAAGTAACGATGGATGACTTTAACCAAACCTGTCTTTCGCTATGCCTCTACATAGAGTCCGTTGTTCTGCTGTAGAAGGTGGATCCCAGGATGATGCAAATTAACCTCACGGGATTCCTGAACGGGAAGAACGCAAGAGTGTTTATGGAAGAGTTGTGGGATCTGTTGGTGAGCGCCCAAAGCAACCCATCTGGAATTCCTACAAAGCTGTTAGAAGCGAAGAAGGTTGAGCTGAGGGAGCGGGAATTGGAACATGGCAGAGTTTCGGCAGCTATAAAGAAAACAAAGGACTCCATTGATCAGCTTACTCAGAAAACTATTGAGGACTCTCCTGCAGCGGCGCCAAAGTAATCCCGAATTTCATTTCAACTTTTCCAAATGTGAAAGTCTCTCGTAATCTTCTCGCTTACATATCGGTAGAAATATAAGCTTTATAAAAGCCTTGTTTCTTTCATTTCCATCACGAGAAAGAATTTTTTGTATTTGTAGAAACATTTTCTGAGTTCGTGATGTTTGTTGGTTGTAGGAACGACAGAGGAGGCGGAAATGACCAGAACGGCCGAAACAACCGAAGAGACAGCCCCATGATCAGACAGCAGGGTCGTTCACCACCCCGTCGGGATAGACCGCGATCTCCTCTTCGTTCATTCCGACGCAGTCCACCTAGGCGAGATGCTCGGAGAAGTGTGTCAAGAGAAAGAGACAACCAACCTCTCGCACGCAAACGTTCTCCTCCTCCAAGAACTGCTCGATCCCCACCATCGAGGGGACGCAAAGCTTCACCGTCACCTCCAGCAGCCAATAGACAAAGAAGCCCTGTCCGTGGGCAGAAAAATGCAACTCGTAAGAGGTCTCCAAGCACTAGCCGCAGTCCTTCACCGAGAAACAACCGCCGTCCCTTGCCAAATCGAAGGAGCACTTCTCCCAGACAGAATAACCGAGCACCTCCACGTCGAAGCCCATCAGTGGACAAGAAAAGCCCACCGCGGAAACAACGTTCCCCCAGCTCATCCTCCAGTCGGTCTCGTTCTCCCGTTAGGAAGAATAATGACGCCAACAGCAAGAAAGAGTCGGTGGTCGATCGGCTGCGCAGTTTGGCACAAGGTGGTGGTGTTGGAAGCGAAAATGGTCAAGCCAGACGGTAAGAGCCAGAGTACTGGCAGAGTATGAACAGATCGTGAAATGACAGCCAAAATGTTCTGTTTCAGAAGTCAGCCCGTATCTCAGCCGCCGCGGAGGCGAAGTAGCTCGCCAGTAACCTCGAAGCGGACGGCAAGGCGTTCATCTTCGTCATCTTTGCCTTCGCCACCAAGAGCGAAGAACAATCGACGTCGCAGTCCTTCACCAGTTAACAAGCGGAAACGTTCCTCTTCGTCGTCTTCGCCTGATAATCGACGACGAAAGCCTTCGCGCTCTCCACCTTTCCGAGCTAGGAAAAACTCTCCACAGCGTCGGCGCTCGCCCTATCGCCGAAAGAGGTAAGAACTGCATTAGGCAAAGAACCCACTGAAAAATGTAGTCGGCACCAGGATGAACTGACAACCTAACTTAGCGAACTGTCTGTTTGCAGAAGCCGAAGTTCGTCGTCGTCGTCGTCGTCAGAGCGTGGTCGGAATGCAGGTGCTAAAGACAGTGCGCGGGCGGGCAGAAATGCAAAGGAGCAGTAAGTATCTTTTTTTCTAACTCTGTTATGTTCGGTATTTAACCGTTCTGGGATTTTCAGTTCCATGTCGAGGTAGTTCTAAATATATCCTTTTGCCATACAGAGCCAGTGCTAGGCGCCAGTCACCGAAGAGGCCTACTCCGACGAGAGCTGATGATGCGCGAGGCAACAAACCCTCCGCCGCAGCGGACAGATCGGGTCGAACTGCGGATACTCGACAGCGTGGATCTCCCGACAACGTTCCAGATGTAAGTAGAGTAGTGTGTCCATTATAATACATGAACGTCAACGTAATCACAACCTTCGATTCTTTGTACGTCTCTCCAAAGAAGAAGAAAGATGAGGAACCCAATATCAAGGTGAAGGAAAAAACTCAAGCAGATAAAGCGGTGGAAGAAGATGGAAAGAAAAGCAAGGATAAGAAGAAAAAGAAAGATAAGAAGGAAAAGAAGCACAAAAAGCATAAGAAAAGCAAGAAGAGCAAGTCTTCGAACAAGAAGGTAAGAAGTTTGCGTGATTTTGTAAACTGTCTGGTCGCTACACTTGCGCTCGATGACGAGAAGAAGCGCGAAGTTCTCTAAAATGTAACTTTGGTTCATAGGACAGTCCAAACCCTGAAAACGCTGAGATGGAGGAGAAGTTACGAGCTAAGGCTCTGGCATCGTTACGCAAAGACGATTCCAGTTGAATATGCTTTGCAGCGTTAATGCGACAGCAGTCGTCTTTTATTGTCGTTTTGTTGTTTTTACCAGCTCGTAGTCGTAGGTGTCGGATCTTTTGAACGACATTCTTAAACCATACACTCGTCAAGTTACAATAAAGAATTTCTCATTGCTCTTCATTTTTCGACCTCGCCGATGTCTAATTTCACGGCTTGCGAAGACAAAGTTGTAGATAAAAAATAAACAGAACCTTGCCGAGATGGAAAGTTTACTTGTGGCCGTAGCTTTCGATTATCTTCTGGTATTTAGCAACTCGAGGTGCTACGGTTTTCCTTGCCTGCGTCAGTAGTTTCTACAAGAAAAGGGCGATTAGCTGTCACTTCGTTTCCACCTCAGACAATTACTGCCTTTCACCGCGCGTATACCTGTTCCGTCTTCTTGGCAGTGTAGAACACTCCAGCTTTCGCTTTGCGTTTAGCCTCCAGTGTGGTTATGACGTCCTGGTACTTCCAGCCGACTTCAGCGGAGAGTCGTCCAACTTCACAGAACTACACGCAAAAACAATGGCTGTGACGAAGATGGATGTCGAGTTGGGAGTTGGGCGGGGAAAATTTCAAGAGTGCGAAAAACTTCTGCATCAGCACGTTCCAGCAGCAATAAAATCAACCCACGATACAAACGTTTACCTTTCGACGGGGATTGAGTCGTATGCTTCTGAGAGCAGCCGGAGCAACCTGACGCTTCATCTTATCGTATGGGGCTGGAATACCTTCGAAAACTTTCAGCTTATCCAAAGCGGCCTGGCCACGAGCAGTTTTGTGGGGGAGCATTCCTGCAAACAAAATCATCAGACGATCGTCCTTCTCCAGCAAATAAAGACTTTGCGACGTCTCAAAAACTTTATTCATCTCGTACAAGTCGCAATTATTACTCACCGCGAACTGTTCTCCAGAAAATCTTGGAAGGTGCGCGGAAATGGAAAGGACCTCTTCGGGGATTGGTGTTCATTCGCTTTCTGAGGAAATCGAGGTATTTCACTGCAAACACATCCGTTCGTCGCAGTGCTGAGTAAAATTAGCATATAACTGTATTCTATCTTCAGCCGTACGTTTGTTCCGGTAGAAACTGCCGGATATGTTGATTCCTTCGCACCGAACGACGACAACATGTTGTCCTAAAACAAAACAATCAATTAATCAAGTATACACGAATCTGAGACTGCGGACTGCTCAGTCGGTGATCAATCCTCACCATGTAGAAGGGTCTTTGCCACGAGTGCCGCCAGTCTTCCCAGTAAATGTCCTCGTCCATCCAGGACCAACGGCTACAAGCGACAAACATTTGAGCACGACTACTCGAGGCACCACAAACAAAAACAACCAGTGCAAGCAATACTGCGGCGAATCCAAAGATTCGATTCCCGTGACGGCAGCTGTCGGGAGCGTGAATGGACCTTCACACTGCCGCCTTACCTTGTTAGTGAAACCCATGACGAAGAGGGTCGATCTTCCAGCAACACACACGATGATAAATCCAAATCCTATAGAGATGAAGTCCTCTCCAGACCGATGTTTCCGGCTAAGCACACAGACGAGGAATCTTCAGAACTTTCGGACGAAATCGTGAACTGGTGTGTGACCTTTCCCACTCAAACCCGTCGGTTCAATCTCTGCCTATGCCGCGTGCTGACTTCAGTCCGCGTATGCGTGAGTCCTACTCCGTGCAGACACATAGATGCCTACTATGCATGCACTTTCGAGTAGTGAATATCCAGTTTGCCGTATCTGAGCCGGCGAGGGCAGGCCGGCAGGCCCTTACGCTCTACTTGGGGTTCCCGTCTTCGCCTGCGGGTACACTCGTTATAAAATTTTCACGTGGACTTTCGTTTCTTTGTGAGAAAACCACAATTCCCAATCCCACATCATTCACCCATCAATAGGTTGAACACATCTAGACCCGTCTAACCGATTAAAGAGTCCTTCGAACCTTTTGACACGTGGAGGAGAGGAACGCCAAGCGTCATGGATGCTATCAATATAACTGACGTAAGTGGTAAGATACTTTTCTGAGATATTTCTGGGATCCCGCGTTATTCTACAGTGGTAGACAATTCATTATTGTATTGGATGCTGAGAGCTTTGGTAGAAGTTTTTCTTACAGGATAGTGCATTCCATCGGCCCAACTCAAAAAAACCTCCCAAGAAGGGACAGCAGAGCCGAAAGAGAAAGATGGAAAAGGATCTGTTCTATGGCGAAATACAGGACGCTTTCACTAGTGCGCTAGATTCCATCGAGCAGGTGAGCCTGTCCAGGTACAGTACCTACCGTTTGCCCATTTTAGCTCCTTATAAGTCCATCTACAGCGAATTTTTCTTCTTGGAGCAGACTGAGCAAGACGTCTATGGACATCTTGCTAGAATCGTTACGGACCGGGTAACATCCATCATAACAAGAAGTAGCACAACAGTATCGAACAAGGCGAGGGAAAAATTCGGACTTAAGGCTGATATGATTACTCATCCTATCGAAATTTGCAGTGTGGAGATCGGTAAGTATTTGTCACAGACTGTAGCATCCTGTAGGACTGTAGGAAGTACATATGTAGTACGCGTTCTGTGTACCATTGCCGAAGTATCACATAAAATATCACTGGAGAAAGCGAAATGGCGTAGAAACACTTGTTGCAAGTGTACAAGGTAAACAGCTGGTTGCACCGGAAGTACCAATCAAGGCCTCTGATTGTACCGCCTTACGACCCCGCCCGGATTGTCGATTGATTGATTTGCCACTTTTACAACAATACTCCGGCAATGGTATGTTTGGCGAAGAACTCGTATCCGAGTTTTTCCCATTTAGGAGACACGGACGTGGGTCGTTTTCCGGACAAGCTGACTGTCTTGTTGGAAAACAACTTGCCCGCGAGACCGGCGCTCACATTCCTGGATGCATCCAGTATTTCGGACCTTGACAGTCTCTCTGCCGCAGTGAGACGGGATAACAGCGAGTGGTTTGTATGAAGCATTCGTCACCTCCCATTTGTTCAGATTCTTGGAGTTGTTAACTCGACTGGGTGTTCTTCCGTTCCAGGTGGTTGATCCTGAGGGGGAGCACAGCTCAGAACAGACATTTCGGGCGCTGTCTGATAAGTTGAAGGAACTTCCGGTTATCAAATCCCCCTCCAAGAAGAAAGCCAGGGCTGAGATTGGCAGAACGGTTGTCGTTTTTGTGATACGCCATGCCGAAGCGATGTCCCAGAGTCTTTTGGAAAGTCTTGTGGAGATTCTTTCCGTCTTCAACATCCACAGTCTTATTGTAGCATGTTGCAAATCGTCTTTTGCCTTTCCGCCACAACTTGCCAGTGGGAAATGTATGGTCAAAACAACGGTGGAAACAACGGGTCAGCCTTCTGACTATCGGGCCATTGCTCGCAAGGTAATTCTAAAATCAGAATTGGGCTTGGCGTCGCTTCGGACGGCGAAAGTGATGTACGTTATACTGCCGTATAATTGCACATAGATGTGAATACTCTTTGCATAATTACAGTTCTTTGAAGCGGAGACCAAGTATCACTTCCTCTTCGGACCCAGCGTTGCTGGTTACATGTTTGACTTAGTTCCAGCTGTCACGCACCTTTCGGAGGAGATGCATAACGCTTTGAAGGTGTGTACGGCAGTTGAGTTTGTCAAGTTGAAGGACTTCTCTGGACTCTCACTATACACGCATTCGTACTATAGTCTCGTATCGTTATACCGCTGTAGTTTCGTTAATCGCGTTCTCCGTGCATGTAGGTGTGTATCGCGATGCATTTCTCTGACAGCAGAATGTCGATAGAGGCTGTTATTGGTATGGACAGCGAAGACGCCACCGTGGACCATTTGCACGCCTTTTGCCGACGACTGCCTTCCTTTCGAAAGTAAGTACGTGTCGGGGTGTTAGCCCATGGAAGAACATGACGGAAACAGTGATGAGATCTGGATCGGGTTGCTTATTTAGGTTTCTTGCCCTTCAAGATCCGCGTAACCAGATCAAGCTGCTATCAGAGACCTCGACGGCTAGCGGCTATTTCCACGAGTTCGTGGTTGCACGCTTCAAGGAACTGTCGAAGTTCCGCACGACCTTCCTGTACTTGACGAACTTGCTGTCTGAAATACTGGCCTTCGTTCCTGTGCCGTGGCCCGTTGTTTACTGCACTGTAATGAGCGGTCGTTCGTGGAAGAATTGCGAAGAACTTCAGAAAGCTGGGTAATTTGAAGACCGCAACCCTGGTATTGACGATGGTATTCATTTTGCTCAGCTCTGCAGTATTTATTTATAATATTCCTGATGTAATATTTGCCCAGTCGCAAAATAGATGTTAGACAGTTGCAAAATGACAGTTAATTCTTGTTGCAGTGCTGCTCAGGAAGAAAAGAGTTTGAAGTTGGTCGAGCGCAGCCTGGAATCTTTCGTTAAGCTGGGGAATGGGATTTCCAAAGTTTTTGATGCGTGGAAGAAAGATCTAACTAATCATGTGGCGGAGCAGAAAAGTATAGTATCCTCTTAGGAACTCGCTTCGTTGGAAACGTCTTACTTCTAATGTTTGTCGTTTTAGGTGATAAAGATATTCTCTTGAAGTGGCAACAGAACTCTCAGCGCGGTTCACCTCTGGTTGGGCTATTGGATAATTTATGCAGGTTAGTCAAATAGAGAGTTCGAAAGTTCGCTGTTAGGATCACCATGACTTGTTTCCATATATTTCCATATTTTAGTCGGTTAGAGGCCTCCGATTTCCCAGTTTTCCACGAGTTCCTAATTTTCGACGACGTGGCACGGTTACGAGCAAGGCTGAATCCGGACATCAGACAGGCTAACGATTTAGTTTTAGAAGATCCGTCGACAGCTTTGTTCCCAGTGAGAACTGTACTTCGATGGCTTCGTCTAGACGATAGCTATTAGTTTCTCATTTGTAAATCTCGCTCTTCGTCTACACAGGTCAAAAGGGAAGCCAAGGATAAGGATATGGCGGCCGGAGGTCCACGTCGGGAGAGTATCCCGAACGACTTAGCGCTAGTCCGCGCGAGTTTGCATTCTGACCGGAGGTACCTGAAGATGACCAAATCGCTACGAGACTTCCGGCAGAAGCTCCATCGGGATGAGCAGAGTAAAATTCTTGGACAGAAGGATGACAATGAGGGCGTTGCTCAGTCTTCCCAAGAAGAACGCGCGCGTTTCATGGCCTGTCTACCGGCATTACAAGCTCTCGGTATTCTTTCTCTGACCACGAAGGCGAAAACTTCCTCCTATCTTGTCACGTAATCGTTGTTTGAAAGATTTACCTGTGCGAAATTTTGCAAGGAGACATTTCAGACTTATGTTTTAACTATTTTTCATCGAATCTTTCTAGTTTCCTAAAATTTGTCCAAATGCTCTAAGAAAGTTTTTCAATCGTTTTAAACCCAATTATGTGACTCACGGTTTGTCGACGTTCGTTTTTGTGGAATGGAGCTTGGAGAATGGCAGTAACGTAATGGCATTTCGATCTGGGTGTCCGTTATCTGTAAGCGATACAGACGCACCGCCATCAAAACAAGAATGGGGCTATTTGGGGATTAACTCGAAAAATATCCCTTGATCCTTAGCGTCGATTTAACGGCTCCTTCTCATCTTTTCTCTCATTGTACCATCTCAATGGAAGAAGCAACACTTGAGCAAACAAAGTGGGTTTGTTCGGCATCATTACGAGAAGAATTCCGATGAGTGTGCTTTTCTTGACCGTTGGTATAATGTCTTCTGACCGAACGCACAAAGAACCTTTCCGGCCTCTCTGACGTCGAATCTAACTTCCTTCGTTCTTTGCTTCTTTTGGGCGGTCCGGTGTTGGGACATCGTGTCATCATCGTCAGTAACCATTTATCTTTCAGTGTTCACTTCTGCTGTGTTTGATTACAACGTTGAAGTTTCCGATTAAACGAGGAAGTTTTATATAACCATGGATTTCTTTCAGACATTTGGTTTCCCAGCTATCCATCCTCATCCATCGTACTCGGTAAGCCCGAAACCGAACTACGACGAACAGTTCGTCTCGACTGTTTGTCTGCGCTTCCTGGCCGGTACCCAGTGGGATTCGAGAAGTTTTGTGCCGTCAACAAGGGAACCGGCATCCTGGAACGGAAGTCCGCATCAGCTGGCGGTCCGCGAGCCACATTCCTCCGAGTATGCAGATCGTCCTGACCTTGGGGGTATTTCAAAGCCGTTAATGAAGGGCGAGGAGAAAACTGTGAACACAAAGCCTGTGCCTTGTGCTTCGAAGACCGGAAATGCAAGTCGCAAGCGCTTGAGAACCACCTTTACCGGCCATCAACTGTCGGTAATGGAAAAGCAGTTTGAGCTGAATCGGTACATCGGCAGCCTGGAACGCAAAGAGATTTCTGAGACCCTCGGCCTTACCGAAGGACAAGTAAAGATTTGGTGGCAGAACCGAAGAATCAAAGAACGGAAATCGGCGCCCAAACCAGGAAGAAGTTTTTCTTTGGAATGACCATGTTGCTATGAAGTATTCGGCCCGTAGATGCGTCTTTCTTACAAACTCAGGTTTTTGACAAAATGAAAAACGCTATTTTTTAAGTTCTGGTTCTGTGCCTTGCACTTCTTCTTAGTGGTGGACGGTATCTAACAAAGTCAGACTGGGCTGCTTCGTCCGTTTCAATGGCACCTGTTGATTTGCAGTCTTCGTATGCCTCATTCCTAATTCCTAAATTTGGTATGATCCTCAGACAAAATGTCGAGTTCTGTTAGATTCTCATATGAGTACTTTAAGTTCATCGATACCGAAAGTTGGATGAGTGGAGGATGGTTTCCTGTGAGGCAGCTCTTCTTGGGGCGGGTAGTGGTGACCGTGGTCTTCCAACGGTCCCGTTAGTTTACCAACTGATAGTTCTCCACCACGACTGGTCAAGTCAGTGGAATCGCTCCGATGTAGGAGACCAACAATAAGGTTTACCGAGGTTGCATTTCCGATGGTTTGACAAGATTTTAAACTTTAAACGTAGTTTACGTACTGTAATTATATTCGATGCAAAGCTTCAGTCGTCATTTCGATCTGCTGTTTCCTAGTTTCCTACCGGCTACCGCCAATTTGTGCCAAAGCCTGAGAACTTGCCCTAGGGGTGAAGATTCAATATTTTGACCTCTGGGCTTAATCAAGTTCTTACAGTTACGTAGCTGTGCGGCGATCGGCGTTTCGCAATCCTTCCCTCCTTCGTACTTCCGGTCTGGAACTTTAGACAGCATCGCCTCCTAGCTTTCTGACTTTGGCGGAGATCAAGCTGACGCTGAACGCTCCCCGTTGCGATTGATGATGAGTGAACGCGTGGAAGGTGCCGGGGATGCGTCCATGTCTACATTACCGTAAGTACAAGCCGTCTGCATTCCGTAATAACTTGCTGATATTAGCCGTACTAGTGGTTCAGCTGAAACAAGGATGTGGATATGTGGTTTCTTTTTGGTAGGGAAGGACTTTTGTTCGGATTGGGGAATCCTCTGTTGGACATCACTGCGAACGTCGACGTTGAATTCTTGAAGAAATACCACATGAACCCCAACGATGCCATCCTCGGTGGAGAATACCAGACAACCTTGTAAGCGAAACTCGTTCTGGGGTTTAATTAGACAAAAACGCGTAGCGATGCATATTCCTTCGCTGATAATTTCTAGGACGCAAGATATGCTAGCAAAGTACCAGGATATCGAATACTCGGCCGGCGGGTCGTGCCTTAATTCCTTTCGCATTGCGCAGTGGCACCTAAAGAAGCCTAACATAGTCACCAACACTGGATGCATTGGTCAAGATGACTTTGGGAAGATTCTGCAGGAAAAAGCCAAGGAAGCTGGTGTCAATGTACAACTGCAAATCGATCCTAAAGAGAAAACAGGCTCGTGTGCTGTTCTTGTGACTGGCTCGAACAAATTAAGGTACGCGTACAAAATTTACATAGTACGGACGGACTTTTTTTTTCTATCTGAGACTCCAGAAAATTGCTTTTCTTATAGATCGCTGTGCGCATTTCTGAACGCGGCGAACTGCTTCAAGATCGATCATATCCGCAAGCCAGAGTTGAAAGCTCTTATCGAGAAGGCTCATTACTTTTACTCAACGGTACCTTTGACACTTCCTCCCTAAACCGTCCTTGGGTCTTCGAAATCCTTGTTACACTCCGTCTCGCTTCTGACAGGGTTACTTCCTGGTTGTGAGTCTTCCGTCCTTACTCGAAGTTGCCGACCATGCCTTACAGAACAATAAGATGTTCTGCTTCAACCTTTCAGCAGGATACGTGCTCGAATTCTACAAGAACTCTGTGGAGGAGTTGCTTCCGTATGTCGACTTGATATTTGGTAACGACCAAGAATTCACCGCGTTTGCGGCTGCTTTTGGTATTGAGGTGAGACGATGCTCTTTGAAATACCGCAGTGCCTTATCACCTCAATCAGCGTTGAACTTTGTGCTGGAATGGCTCTAATCAGGCTCTTGGTGGTTCCAATCAGTTGTCCGGTAATCTTTCAGAGTAACGATATGAAGGAAGTGGCAAGACAAGTGCAGGCAATGTCGAAGAAGAATAGCCAGCGGAAGCGCATAGTGATAATCACGCGTGGGGCGGACTCTGTGGTTGTCTGCGACGAGAAGGGTGAAATTCAAGAATTTCCTGCTAAGAGAATTCCCGACTCTGAAATTGCCGAAACCAATGGGGCGGGAGACGGGTTTGTCGGAGGGTTTCTGTCTCAGTTTATTCAGGGTTACCCTCTCGATAGATGTGTAGCTTGTGGACATTACACCGCTTCCGAGGTTATCAAACAACATGGAGTGAAAGTACCAAAGGAACCGCATTTTGTTTACGAGAATAAGTCTTTATAGTATTTGTCTGGGTTTTGAATCGAAATTCGGGAATTTGTTTCGATTGTTCATTTACCAGGTTTTTCCCTCCTCGTACTTCGTGTGTTCGGCTGGAATCCCTTGTATGCTTTCGAAGTTTCGATTCCAGATTTCACCACAGACATCATAAAAAAGTATTGAATCCAGATAAAGGCGTACAGTACGTTACCTAAAAACCGGATTGCGCGCACTCTCGTTCAGCAGGTTTGAAGTTTACATTTTACAGTCGCCGTATTAAACTACGACAACTATAAAGTCTGAGTATCCTGGTGCTTGATTGCTATTGAGTCAGCTTTGCTCTTCGAAATCGGTCCATGAATTCGATGCAGATTTGTTAGTCGGACTGGCCATTGAGAGCTTTGGACCTCTCTACAAAGATGACTACTTTGACGTAAGTATATCGTACATTCTCTCACTTAAGTCAGTTTACTTCTTCTTCTCGCGCAGCCCCTGTGTCCTGATTCCAGGCCAGGAATACTGCTTGGTATTGGGAACGCACTCCTGGACGTCACTGCGGAAGTTGAACTCAGCTTTCTCCTAAAGTACGGGATCGAACTGGATACAGCGGTCAGCGGAGACGAACGTCATGCTTCCTTGTAAGCGTGAGAAGGAATGCAGTCCGCATTGCGGTTTATCGTCTGATTGAAGAGTTAACAATGAATTTATTGTGTAACAGATTGGTTGATCTGGAGAAGCAATACCCTACTACACACTGTGCTGGCGGATCCGGCCTGAATGTTCTTCGTTCTGCTCAATGGATTCTCAGAGTTCCTGGCATCTGCACATTCGTTGGTTGTATAGGGAATGACTCTGCCGGGAAGATGTTGCTGAAGTCGGCCGAAAAAGACGGCGTGGACGCTGTATTCCAAATCGCGGAGTGCGAAACGAGCCTATGTATCGTAATGGCCGTCGCTGACCAGCGGTCACTATGCAGTTTCCAGCGTGCGAGCAGTCTATTCAGTTTCACAGAGATGTTACGGGCGGAAATGCAGCATCGCTTGCAGCGCGCATCGGTTATATATTTATCGGTACGAGTACTTGAAAGTGCGTTGGCTTTGCTCGGAAATCATGGAGACACCTCACTACGGTAGAAGTTCGTCGCGGAGTGGTGGTCGGTGCCGTTTTTGGCCTTAGTAAATGACATGTTTCTGTGTTTTTGCAGGGGTTTTTCCTGAACGTTTGTACCAGAACAGCTCGGTACGTCACCACTTATGCGCGTGAAAACCAGAAACGATTTGTTCTGGACTTGGGTGCGCCAAGGGTTGTGGATGCCCAAGCCGAGCTGGTGAGATGGCTCCTACCTGAAACCGACGTTCTGTTTGGTAACGAAGCAGAGTTCAGGGCTTTGGGAAGAACCTTGGGCATTTCGGTTAGTCGAAGAGCATCGACTACCGTACACCCGTTTTCTACGATGTCCTGTTACCGGAAGTACAGTAACAGCTTCATCTGTTATTTTGCAGGATAGCACGAACGGTAAAAATCTCTGCAAAGCGGTCCAGAAGTGGATTTCCCAAGAAGCAGAACAGTTAAACCGCGACCACGCCCGGATCTTGCTGATGACGAGAGGGAAGGAGCCAGTTGTCGTCGCTACTTCAGCGGAAGGAGTTACCGAATATCCTTGTATGGAGGTTGCCAAAGAGGCTATTGTAGATGTTAATGGTGCTGGTGATGCTTTCCTGGGTGGATTTCTGGCTAGATATATCCAGCACTGTTCGGTAGATGAATGTGTTACTTGTGGGTTGCTTACCTCGAACGCTGTGATACAGCAAAGAGGGTGTAATTTTCCTGAACTATCTCCTGCAGGACGATAACTGACGGATGCAGTGATCTTGTTTGTATACTACGAATCCCCTGGTTCTAGGATGAGTTCTAGTACTAGGTATTCGTGAGCACGGAACCTGCGATGTAGCGCCAAGGCTTCCTGTCCTTTGTTCAGTTTGCTGGTTTTGTTACTGTGTGACGTCATTTACATACAATTAACCTCAGTAGTATGTCATGTCATACGATATCGTGAACTTTCGGTCAGCGGCGCTCGGATGTGTTCCAGACTTCCAGTCAGTTTAGTACGTAGTCCGCAGTCTTCTCCGCCTTTCCCGAAACACTTACTACATCCCTGATCTTGAATGGAAGGGGGTATTTTATCATACATTTGGATTGGGTAAGGACGTTAACTCCAGGACCACCCGCTCGTATATCCTTGTCGTGAACTCGAGACTGCCGTAACTCTGCTTGGTACAGTACAGTAGCTTACTGGACACAGGAGAGTCAACCACAAATTCCTCGAGGAGCTACTCGTCTGGCGAAGCTGCACCCAACCCCATCATGAACTGGATTCCGAAAGAAAAAGCACACTCGAAGAAGCCGTCAGAGAAGGATAAGATAAAAGTAAGACCACGCGTGGATTTTCGTGTAGTTTTCAAGCGCTGCTTTTCGTCCTGTCTTGATTCTTGAATCATCCTGTATTTTGAGCCTTGACCAAGAAAGAAAGCCAGTGCTTCGGTTAGTTCGATGAGGCCTTCTGAACCAGATTTTCAGCGTCTCGAACAAATTTAGGAATACTTTCGGAAACATCGACGGACTCTCGGAATCGCGGCCACAGAGGTAGCAGTTCAAAATTCGGATGGAAGGGAACCTGACAAGCGATCACGCAGCGTAAGCCGAAGTCGTACTTCCGATTCATCAAGTCCACTCAAATCGCCCTCACCCAAGCCTCCGCCATTTACCGCTCAAGTTCATTCTTCCAGAAGATCCAAGCGCGGAACACCAGTACAGGGGGAGCAGTTGCCGTTGGCTGACATGGATCTGAGAGGCCTTGCCGAAGTGATCAAAGATCCTTCCAACATCAGCACGGACCTCGTCCATCTGGAGCTGATGAAACGCATGTTCGGCTACCGTCCTCGCACAGAACCGGAATCTCCAACCGCAGAGCAAGGCTTGGATACAACAGTGTATTACACGAATGACGAAAGTCCTTTTGATTTAATGAGTAGGTCGGCACAGGTCATCGAAGAAGCTCCTCGAAAAATTGCGATAATTCGTCCAGAAAACCAGCTCAACTGGACGGACCCAGGATTTTCCAACATCGAAGACCAGAACTTAGATACCTCAAACCTTCCGACGGATTACGAGCGGGAAAGTAACTTTGCGGAACGAAGCGCTGAGGAGCAGTCCAAGGTTGGCTCTTCGTACTGGGACTTGACCGACTTAACGAGAGCGACAAACCCGAGGCAACATCTTCCCAGGTCTTTCTTCCCATTTTAGTCCTCCTATTACTGTGTCTGCCAGCTTTCCTTCTTTCTTTTGCTAACTCTCTACATTGGCTGGTGTCACCTGTTGGTATACGAGAGGCAATCCCAGTTGCGATCGTTTGGCGACTGGGATTGCCCCCCTTACTTTCCTGTTCGTTTGGCGCGCACCGTCACCATGAAGTCTTTCCAGTAGAAAATCTAGAACGTATTTTAGTAGTGTGTATATGTAATAAAAGTGAAGGAACGATGGAGAAGATTCAGTTGGCAAAATACAGGACAATTTTTAGTGCGGAGTGCTTGTAGTGCGCCACTCAAAAGGGGCGCTAAATGCCTGGATTTGTACCGCAAGGTCGGTCGATATGCTCGTTATTTTTTGCTGGACGGGGCATGAATTATTTCCCGATATATTATAGGTGTATGTAAATGGAGTAGCAGAATCCGGCAAGGTAGCATCCCGTGGAAGTGGGCTCTCCGCACCTACATATTATTGATTAGCCTTTACGTGCGGCGCATGCATAAAAGTGATCTTGAAGTTATGCCGTAGAGAGCAAGCTAGGGTAGAATACTGTATTGCACAAGGCCGTTACGGGAGAGCGACAAGACGCGCGGCGACTAAAAGGATGGCGTCCGCCGCTCGATGGATGGTTGACTGTTTATGCACCGTGAAGGTATTCAGCCGAAGCAAAGAACTTAGCCGCAACATATGCCGTCGTTCGGCGATTGACTATTCACCATTCGGAACTGGTCGATGATGCCGGCTATTCTCTTCCGCAGTAAAGTGTTTGCTGAGTTAGAAGCGCGTCCCTAATATCGATCCCTCTAATGCAACATGCAACCTTCGATGAAACTGTAAGAAGCAACAGTGCGTTCCTGCCCTGGCTTCATGTGAAGTGGATGTGATCTCGCGATCCCGTACGTGCTGAAATTATTTTGCCGTCTCGTTTTGATTACTCGCCGTCTTGTGCCATATCCTGTCCGACATCCCGCTGATTGTGCTGTAGTCCTGTTGGCTTGAGTTTCCGCGTCCGGAAAAAAATTATTCTGGCAGTGAACTTCCATATGCACCAACTTTCTTCGAGGACCGCGGCTTTCGGAGACCAATTATTTCAGCAAGAGTGCTGCTTAATATCTCCTTTCGGGTCGGTTTCATGTCACAAGCAGCCTGTTCATTTGACATTTTCACCCCGCTGAAATTTGGACTGCCCTGTGAAATGTTTTAACGTCTTACGTGCACCAAGAATTCTAGGAATATTTCGGATAGCCCTGGGCTTCTTGCGACATTGTGCGATTACACAGGTCACAGGTGATGATCTCGTAACACTCTGGTTTTGTTTAATGACGCCCTCAATTTCAATTTAAGATGTTATTACTACAGACTTCGAGAAATTTTTGATTATTAAAATGTGCAAGACTCTCGCATGGCCGCAAACAGCAGTTGTTTTTTAAGGTTTCGCTACGGATTACGGAGTGACAAAGTCGTTAAATCTGACCGTTTTTTATTCTTCATAGGCGACAGTTGTGCACATAAGTGATCCGGAAGCAACAGTAGAGCAAAGGACGCATCAAAGAATTTGATGGCGATTCCTGGTGCCAATACGGGTGGTGTAGCGTATGTCGAAAGAGACCTGAACATTGACTCCGTCATCGAACAGCTAATTTCCGTCAGGGACAATCCCGGCAAGCAGGTATCAGAAAGCGTCCCGTACAGCACTAACGATCTGTCTGAAGAACGAGCAATATTAATTTTGCACCAGGGACCGTATGACATTATAGCGGTACTAGGGCGTGGCACTCAAAACTTAACCCGTTAGTCTCTTTTCTCCCTCGAGCGAGCATTGTTCTGCGTTTCGGAATACGACTATAGTAAGAAAAATTTAGAGTACTGTAATAGGAAATGTAGGGGTTTAAATACGGGACATGTCACCTCCCGTTGACGACCTAATTGTGCCAGCAGTCGCGGTTCCCTGGCTGGGCTCCGGCTTCTGTACAAATAAGACGTTCTTTCGTGATCGATACTTTGCCTGATTTGATTTGGTTATCTGCTGAAATCTCTTGTTGCAGGTGCAGTTACCCGAGAATACAATTCGGATACTTTGTCAGTTGTCACGGGCCATCTTTTTGGAGCAGCCGATGCTCGTAGAACTGGCTTCACCCGTAGTAATAGCCGGCGATATTCATGGTACGTACTGGAGTGTTGACCTTCTCTTTCCCAACGAAGTAATGTGTCTCGCTTGCATTGACTTATTTCCAGGTCAATTTGAGGACCTTTTACGGCATTTCGACCGGGTACGTAATGGTTCGCCGAATGCCCGAACTGCTAATATGCTGTACAATAAGTTTTCTCGTCGTCCAGGTGGGATATCCAGGCCAAAAAAATTACTTGTTCATGGGAGACTACGTAGATCGGTAAGTGCATTTTACTTGTCCGATTACGATGCTACGTTTTCCATATTAGTGAACGTTTCTATCTTCGGCAGGGGCAAACGCTCGTTAGAGACCATTTGCCTTGTGCTGGCCTACAAGATAAAGTTCCCAGAGAACTTTTTCCTCCTTCGCGGTAACCACGAATGCGCGAGCATCAACCGTATTTATGGATTTTACGACGAATGTAAGTCTTGCTTGTCGGCACAAAACCTATTTTCTCGGATAATTGCACTGAGTCTACAAAACGCTAATGGGTTTAGGCAAGCGGCGTTACAATATCAAGCTGTGGAAGACGTTTACCGACTGTAAGGTTCATTACACACAAGCTGTTTCCTGGGCCGTGATGGACGCAATTTTTTCATCAACTGTCAAATGGCTGTAACTTAGAGTGACTGCTGTTTTTCCTAGGTTTTAACTGCCTGCCGATAGCAGCTCTTGTAGAAGGAAGCATATTGTAAGTCTTATAACGATGCCCAAGTCACAAAATCCATCAGCGAAGCTTTCCTCGGCGGACTGCAAGATAGTTCGGATCTTTTTATCTTTCTTTCTAGATGCATGCATGGCGGTTTAAGCCCGGATTTAGAAGATTTAGACCAGGTATGGTAATTCATCGAAGAGCAATATTTTAAGAGTATGAGTTTCATCACAGTACGGGTTGCTGGTCTTTGCCGGTCTTTCAGTCTTTCCGTTTTTAGATACGGCGGATAGCGAGGCCTTTGGACGTACCTGACAGTATGTGGTTGAATCATTCATAACTATGGTGGTGTAATCCAAATGCGCGGCTGGTGAATGGCTGAAAGGTCAAACGCTGCTCATCATCAATAGGTGGATTAGTATGTGATCTTCTTTGGAGTGATCCTGTAAGTCTCTGGACTGAACTTCCTGTTCGAATTACTCTGGAAATTGCGTACGGCCTACGGCTTGATCTTTTCTTGATTATGCAGGATGAAGATATCACAGGCTGGGGTGAAAATGATCGTGGAGTTTCTTACACGTTCGGCGGTGATATTGTGCGGCAGTATTTGAAGAAGCTTGATTGCAGCTGTATCGTTAGAGCACACCAAGGTTAGTGAAATATCCGTCCGCAGACTAATAATGCAGTTTTGAAATGTATCTGACATTTTTTTATGGTGAGTAGTTCACTTGTATTGATTTGTAGTGGTGGAGGATGGATACCAGTTTTTCCAGAAAAGAAAGGTACAGTTCGCCGCATTGTTCGCTTTTCTCAGTTGTGTCAGAGTCCATTCACACTGGTTATGTCAGTTTCTTTGAATCCGACAGTATCGTAATGGATGTATCATCTTAAATGTAGCTCGTCACCCTGTTCTCCGCACCCAACTATTGTGGAGAGTTCGACAACGCTGGAGCTGTGATGATCGTGGATGAGAGCCTTACATGTTCGTTTTCGATTCTCCCTCCGGACAAAGCTAAAATTCTTGGCGACAACAAGGACAAGAAATGAACGCTTCGCCGCACCAAACATTCCGCAAAAGCTTTGAGATCTGAAGTGTGTCCATTAAAGTTGTTTTTGATAATAATAATAGTTCAATTATTACTGCCGTAAAGTGTGTTTGTTGTAAATAGTAAGCCATGATTCGTTAGCCGAGCTTTGGATTTGCTGTTTTGGCTTATTAATTTGACTGTGTGGAGTAAGCAATAAGTCTAATTAGACAATTGGCGTAAAATGGTTCTGACAGGGTTATTGTCGGAACGCGGAGAACCTTGAAGAATGAAGGAACAGGGGCGTAAAGAATCTTAAGCGCATAATTCCCTTCAGCGGAAATGAAACGTCATCTTGCGTCACAGAGTTCATTGTACGGGTGGTTACTACTAATTACAAAAATAAATAGGTGAAAGGTGCCTAAGACCTAAGTATAGTACTGTAGACTGTACAGTATGTCAATGTCACGATGCAGCCGCTATGCATTGATTGTTGATTCACTCGGTCCACGAGTCCCTGTAACTCCCTGTTCCAACCCAAAGCGGAAACTTCACTGCTTCTTGAGTTTTGTCGTCCAGATTCACGAGTTGAGTATCTCCGAAGGACACCTTTACCTATCCTTTTTGTATCATGGCTGTATTTGCACCTCCTGGCAAACCGATCATTCGGCTACTACGCGCAGGCTGCACGAACCGCCCCTTTTACCATGTCGTCGTTCAGCCGCACAACAAGGACGTCTATGATGAAACGATGACGCTGGAACAAGTGGGGACTTACGACCCGATGCCCAACGCGAACAATGAGAAGCTGGTAGCTTTCAACTTCGACAGGTAAGATTTTAAGGTAGTTCTTCCGTTGCGGAGTTGACACTGTTGATACGCGCTGATTGCAGGATAAGGTATTGGCTCGGTTCCGGTGCAAGCACGAGTAAAGCTGTGGACCAGCTATTCGGTATATGTGGCTTCTTCCCTGTACACCCTATGTCCTACATAACGGCGCAGAGGAACCGGAAGAGCATCGCGGCGAGAGCAGAAGCTGCGGCCAAAGAAGCGGAGAATAAGGCTGCATCAGAATCTGCGGAAGAAAAGCAAAGCTAACTGTCCGCAACGCTGGCGTGACTTCTTGCCCTTCCAGACGGGTAGATCGGTGGAATGAGCGCGGAGCTTGCTCGGCCCTCGCACATCGTAACGGGCTCTTATCTTTTGGAAAGTGAAATTTGCTGTGTTCGTGTCAATTTCAAAGATATTAGTTTTTCTTTCATGGATCGGCTTTTGACTTTTGTACATAGAAGCAATCGTACATCTGGCTGACGAAAAAAGAAATAAAACAGCTGCTGAGAATCTCGAGCTCCTGACAATACTGATGAATTCGTTTCGTCAAGAGCTTTTCAGCGTGAAAGTTGCTCAAAACCCATCGTGACTCCTTGACACTGAGTTCCTGGATAACTAAGAAGAGCAAACATGAGAAGTCCCGTAGTATACAATATTTTCGAAGATCAAGCCAAGAATCATCAAGGGCTTTCTGCCATGCGTCAGTTCCGCGATCGATGCGTTTCGAAGCCCGCAAGTAAGATCTCTTTGACAGCTTATGGCTTCGTCGGTTGAGGAGCTGGTACAGGCTCGCTGATCAGTTCTCTCTCCAGGTCGATATCATTTACATCCACGTCATTGACAACTTCGTAGCTATCCAGTGTGTTCTGTAGCTCTTGCTCCCAGTCTTCGGGCTTCTTGGCGCCTATAAAACAGAAATTTAGTCGCAAATGCCTCGACGGTCAGGACGAGTTATTATGCGTCCACACGGAAAGTCTCGTGCCGTACCTTTTGTTCCACTAGTAGCCGAGGAACTTGCAGATGGAGAACACGAAGGAATGTCTACGGGATGATGTTCTTCTGGATGAGCGTCTGAATCTCCCACCACCGACCCGTCCATCAAGTCCAAATTTGACGCAATCGAGATATCATCTGTGAAGAAACTGTAGTCGTCAAAAACTCCATTACAGAGCTCATAACCACATCAACGTACCTCGGTCAGCTTCCGTAATCGGCTTGTTCACTAAGAATAAAAATTAGATAGAACTAAAGTTCTAGAAGAACGTGAGAAACTCAGGAAACGTACGTGTAAGGTTGTCGGTGGTGAGGGCGGAAGACTGCTTGATCAAGGAAATCCGGTAAAAGTAGTTCCTCCAGAACGAGTTTTCGCTAACACTGCAAACACAATAGTGATAACATCGTAATGAGATGCTGATAGAAATTAATCCGCACGTGCTAGCACGTTCGGTGAGTACGCGTACACTTTTGGAACCAGCTCGAAGCGTAGCTTGTCAAGATTAGGGTCTTCTTTCATGAGAATGGGGATGACTGGCATTGCGCTAGCCAAATCGAACTCAAAGTTCGCCCCAGCTGGAGGTTCCCGTGTGAAGTTTCTTTTCTCCTGCAGAGAAATCTGTCAGGTTCGCGCAAACATGTTTACTTTAAGGAAAAACAACATTTCTTGGTGTTCAGGATCTTACGGTGGATAGCGCGACGACTTGGCGCTTCACTTCATCCCCATTTGCACTCTCCTCCCATGGAGCACTTCCAGGTCCCTGAAACTGCGCTTGCTTTTCTTGGATGAATTCTTGCTGCATCTTGTTAAAGTCCCCGAGAACCGTCTGAATGAAAATAACGAAGTGCATGAGTCACTGCAGAAGCCACAAATCAATATTTAAGATACGACCCAAAGAACATCATGCGGAGACCACAGCTCCAAAATGACTCCGAAACTAGCCTTTTCCTCAATTGACTTCTGAACCGTCTTTCCGACTTCTTTCGCGTGATCTACAACAGTCTGACTAGCTGCGGTGATCCTGCTTGCCAGGTCTGATATGCCTCCTGGAGCACATAATAGCGTTAGTTGTTAGCGACCGTCACGGATATTTGCTTCAAGTATAAAACAATAATAATTATGGTTTCGACCCCACCGAACAGTCCAGCAGGTATCTGAGATTTCACTGACGAAAATATTCCTGCAAATTAAGCAAACCATTGTCACAAGAACCCGCAGGTGTTATGTACAGCTGCATTCCTACGGTGAACTACTTACCAGAAGCTGTTTCCGCTCCCTTGGACAATTCAGTAGCTTGACTAGTAGACGTGGCGTCAGCTATCGTCTCCGACTTCTTCGCAGGCTCCAGGTAAACTTCAGCAGCGTCGGGAGAACATTTATCCATGGATAAGTAGCACGAACTTCGAGGTAGGATACAACGAGGATAACTTGAAACCTTCTGCACTCTGATGCGGGACGAAGGACACAAGTCACACAAAGGAGCAAAACGTTGAAACTGAAAAAGAAAAATTAAAATATAAATTGAAAACAGAGATCTGGTCCGATGACATGACATATGGCATGACAATCTGTCGAGCTAATATGCCGTCCTCTGACCTCCGATGTCGCACAGCTGGATTACGGGTTATCGCAATCTCCGTTCCGTTTCAATCTGTCATTTAAATAACTTTTCCCATTTCCGGTTGTTGTTGGGCGGCTCTGATCTTCTGTCGCTTCTGTTCTTGACTCGGAAGTTGACTTCCTACGTGTGTTTTGTCTTTCACGGATATCTTGTTGAACTGTTATTCCAAGGAGCTCATCGACCCGGCGGTATCATGAAGTAAGATCGCGGTTAGGGTATCAACTGATCCCGTCGTCGTGGTTGGTACGAGATACATGCTGTTGCTTTCGCAGATTTTCTCTAGTGAGATATGCTTCGGATCACGCAGAAGAAGCTCACCTGAAGGGATGGCAAAAGTATTACAATACATACACAATCATTGGAAGGCGGAACGTGAGTACTGGAATCCCCTCTCCCTTGTTCCTTATGTACGTGCTACCGATCTGAGCGCACATAGCGTAAGATTTCCCTTTTGTGTTGCAGATTGCTTACTCTACCTTTGCGATGTTGGGCGTCCTTGGACTCTACTTAAAGTTTAAGCCCAGCAAAAAAACAACGACTGGCCATCTGGATAATCAGAACGTGAACGAACATGATCAGCCCCATGTGACTGGTGGCAAGAAGAGGCATTAAGCTTTGCCTACAAATGTGGCTTTGCGTGAAGAATTGGATGTGTGATATTCCTTATTGTTCTACAGTACTACCACACGGGTGTCAAAAAAGAATACTGCGTCTTACGTTATATGTTTGTAGTTTCTGCATCAGAATGTTCTAAGTTCAAGTGCTACAGTCTTGGCGTGTCCAAACTCCCGAAGGTGCGAAGACCGCATTCATAAGGTTGGAATCTTCAACGGCATAAAGGCTGCTGTCAGCAGACGATCGAAACTGAACTCACTAGACCGATGGAAACTGACAGTCAAACGACGGAGACCTCTACTGAATCAATGCGTCACGAAAGAAGGATTTCTTGCGAACTCGCATGAATCCACGCAACACAGGTAGGGACCGTAAGCTATGGAGAACCGACAAGGAAGTAATGGAATCAGCTTTTGTTTCCCGTCAAAGAAAACTTGTTAGGACCAGGATAGTTTTCGACAACCAAGGTCTTCCACACGCGGACTGTCACGGTTATCTTTCCCTTGGCGATTGCGTTACCGATCTCATCAACCACAATACGCTGTACGTCCAGAAACTCTGGGTTATTTTCGTTGTATCCGATAACGACGTCAAGCTCATCTCCGACAGCAGCCTAAATCGAGTAAGAGAACGAGATAAACAAATTGTCGTGCCCAGAGAATATCTTTTCTGGCCTTCGCTGTAACCAGAGTTTTCCAAGAACCGATGAAACTTGCAAAGCGCCAGTGTACTTACTTCGGCGCTCTTTTTCGTCACTTTTTCGCCATTCAACCGCAGGCGACCTTCGTAAAACATCTCCTCAGCTTTTCTAGAAGATAGCAAACAACATTGATAAGACTGAAGGAATGGCTCTCGTCTCAAACAGGATAAAAACTCATGGTGTCTCATGTGAGACATCAACTAGGCGGACATACGTTCGAGATGCATTAAGCCCTGCCTTTATCAGCGAATCCAGCCGAGGTGAAATTACATAGATCTTCATATCCTTCCATTCTTTCGGCTCCGAAGAACTGTCCTCTTCGACTACGCTCGTCTCCTCGTCTTCATCAAGGTTTTCCTAGGGACAAAGACGAGTACGAATAAGTTAAGTGCAGTCATTTTGGGTAATCATATACATATGATAATGACAGACTCCACAGTGTCAACTGGTCAGTATAACGTCTCTGACTTCATTTTGGACATACAAATATACTCCTAGTTTACCTGAGCCTCCATAGGTCTGGCACTTTTCTTCTTGAACCTCCGCTGAGTTGTAGTCTGGATGGAAGGATGTAACAGTGCGCTCTCAGTTGACGTGGTCAGATAGCCACGCGAGAAAGCGCAGTCGCATAGCGGACCGTCGTTTCTTGGTGCAGCAGCCCGGATGTATGGATAAGGTGAGCTCGCGGCAGTATGCGTCGAAAGTAGAAGATTACTCCTTGGAGTGGAGCAACTTTCCATATAACGCGCGCATCGTAGCGCCGCAGCAGGAAGGTTACCGCGTTGCCGAACAGATGATCCCATCGACAGGACGAAGTACCTCATCCGGTTGGCTGCCATCGTGAACTTTACCGCTGAGGCCTGCAGGTACCTCCGGATCCGGAGACCAAGTCTGGAAGAGGACTGGAATACAGGGAACTGGATAGATAAACTGGAAGTGTCAAAGCTGAGTGGCGATTAGCAAACTAGCGAACCAACTCAGCTGTCTTTCGTCATCATGTCGTTGAGTATGTCATGTCATACCGATGACATAATCCTGTTGGTTCTATTCATAAGAATTTTAGTACTGTAATGCTTCATGAACTTCGCGAATTGTGTCAGAGTAAGAGTGTGCTGTTTGCGTTATCATACCTGTAGAGCCCACGCGCTTTATGACGTCACTTCACGGAGTTCATGAAGCATTGCAGTAGTATTTAATCGTGAAATTAAAATGATTAATTTTGGTTCTGTATGCTTTCCTCGGCGCCGCGCTCTCCAGTTTCCGTCCCGAAAATCTCGTTAACACTGTTGAAGCTCTTTCAGGTTGGACGCCAACCCTCGCTTAGGTTCCTAGAAGACGATTGATCATCTTGGCCAGTAAGTGCGACCGGACGCTGTTCTGACGACTGAACTGGGGACATGTGATGAAAACATTCACATTTTGACGTTAATGAGGGTAGATCTAGACGATAACTGGCATGACGGACAAAGCCCCTACTGGAGCCAAGAGTGGCACAGCAGCTTCCACCTCATCTACACAAGCACCTTCCGCAAGAAGCACTCATGCACCACGGATATCTTCGGTACGACCAAGACAACTGACTCCAGCAGAAGCTGCGTTACTACCTCCGGAAAATGTGATGGAAGCTGGAGGCAACTTTTACGAACATCCGAATACCACTGCGAAGCGCAGACGACTTGGTGAGCCAAGCTCCGCGGACAAGAACGTCCCCTGCATAAGTCCTGCCACTCCGAGGCCGAAACTACCCGACCTTACGAAAGAGACGATGCCTCCCGCGCTTCTGGGAATTGGATTGGTCTTTGATGAAGACGCACCCATCAAACAGGAACCTGACTTGCCAGTCCCTACTCCTGTTTCACCGCAGTATCCTTCTAGGTCTGAAACAGTCATGCAGGACCAGAGTAACGTTCCACCGGAAGTTCGGATAAAGCGTTAGAAACTTTCTGTTCTTTCGAAATGAATAAATTTAACACTTTTGCTATCTATTTGCAGAAGAGGAGACCGAAGCACAGCTACCGAACTCGGAAGTTCAAATCGATGTTCCAGTCGAAATTCCGGCCGAGGTCCCACCAGTCCCAGCGCAGCCCGCTAGCATTCTTCCGTCGACCAGCAGCTCCGTCACAGATTCCGCTGCATCGAGCCTTAGGGCTCGTACTTCGCCATCTTCTTCTGCGCAAGCTCCACTTCCAGAAACTTCGACTGTACAGGTACCGGAAGTGATACTTCCGGCAGCAGAGCTTCCAAGCGCGGAAGCTCTAGGCTAAAAGGCTTCCGAACCCGAAGTTCCAAACTTGGAAGCGTCGAAAGATCCAGCTGACGAAGGACCACTGCCGGGTGCAGTCACGCCCGGTGCGGAAACTCCAAACGAAAGAGGTCCGACCGCGGAAACTCAAGACGTCGAAATGCCAGACGCAGATTCGGCGAAGATCGACACTGCGACTATAGTAAACTTCCCCGAGGAAACTGAGACAGTAGAGACCTTTCATTAGGTCGCTCTAGAAGCACCAGATTATGCTGACTGCGATCTTCAGGATATTCCAAAGTTTCAGGGAAGAGTCGAGAGAATCATCGGAATGCGCAGCGAACCTAACTCGTTGGAGCCACAGTATCTTGTTCAAATGTGAGTATACAGTAAGTCTGTTATACAATGAAGAAAGTTCTTGCCTTCTCGTGGCCACGTGGTGTGATACATGAACTTTCTTCACTGTATGTCTCGCTTGCTGTTTTGGTACTTACGTTGCCGAGTTGACAGAAGATTTTCTGGCGACAGGGTTGGTGCATCGAATCTCATCGTTGTACCACAGTGGTTCTTCAGTTGGACAGACGAGCACAAAAGTGCATGGCGCAGTTCGCTCTGGAGAATGCCAACCTGGAAAAAATTTCTTTGTCGGACTATGAGAAGGATAACAGAATGACTTTTATCCGCGGTAATGACTACTAATGGTTTTTGACGAGAAATTCAGCGGATTCTAGGCTACGTCATCGGTCTTCGATTCTAAGACAGGATTTTTTGTTTGCAGGTACTTCCACGGTTAACGCGAACAGTGGCGGTTAATTGTCGGGAAGTGTTTACGTGGTACGAATACGCACTTTGACTCGTCGTCTGTCTCCGTTCACCCACTAGTACACGTGGACCTGTTTTGTGGAAGACACAAGTGTTCGCTCCGGTTACGTGTCGCCTTGTCCGATAGATTAGTTCTTCTTGTTTGAGAGACCAAAGACCCTCCTTTGTCCGGTACGACGACATATCAGGTGGGAAGGTATGACTTGTCGGCTGCTGCCGGACACGAACTCAAACTGCTTTTCTCCCATTTGCTTTTAGTCTATTCTCTCAGACTTTTCACAAACTGGTGCACCGTAAACCAACTCTCAAGTTTGTTCCGAAACATCCAATTCACTGATGATTCTCGAGCTGCGAGGCCGGTTGAACAGAAGCGAACTTTTTTGTCAAAATCCCGACATTTTCGAAGAAAAAGTTTTCCGGACCGGCCTAATCCCTTCAAAACTGCTTTCCGGACTATAACCAGATGAGTGCACTTTCGAAAACAGTACCGAGTTCTTTCAGAAAGCGTTCGCTGTCAAAATTTCCCTGCAGAAATCCAGGAAAAAGTTCAAAACTTAATTGGTGGTGTCTGAGAACAGAAAGTGTCTAACCCCAAATTCGCCTTGAGTGAAGGTCTACCGAAACTTTTCCAAAAGTCCTTTAGGCGGGAAAAATTAGATCTCGCTACTTCACTAAAATAGCGCATTACGCAGCTTATTTCAGCACCCGAAAAACACAAGTTCCCGTTTTTCAAATTTCAAGAATTTTAATGTCATGGCTCCTGGGTCTCGGTACCGAGACCCGACTTTGTTCTGCAGAATGATATCGCTCGCACTCAAGTCGTTCGATCCGGTTCCGGAAGAACAAAGTTTGAAAGATGGGCGAAAATACTTTCTCATGGGAGCTGGAAGTTATAGTCTTGCTGTGAGAGAACAGGGAGTGTTTGTTGATGAGACATGCCGGAGAACCGAAGAACTAACCAAGCTTGCGAAAAAAAATTTGAAAAATGTTTTCTCGAAGACCGACAAATCATACTTCCCCACCTGATAGCTCTCTTACACAACTTTAATCGAAATAATCAATGGCTAGGTTTACGTGTCAACCCCAGAGTTCGCCGAACTTCAGGCAGATGATAAAATTTTCTTATCGGATACTTTGAGTGGCATGTTGTTGCGAGGAAATATCCATTATTATGCCCTCAAAATGGGTGAACAGTGCATAATGAGAAGCTCTGGGACGGACAAAGAGAACATCTGCAGACGTTCGCGACGAGTTTCGCTCCAAAATAGGCAAGAGCAGCTCACACGTGGCTCTTCATTGCCTGGGATGACATCAATTTGATGTTCAGGTGCAGCAAAGCTTGTCTTCTTGCGTGTTGTCATGAGTTTCGGGGAAAGTGGGAACTGGCGGAAAGGTTTTTCGGTTGACCCCTGTTATGACCGAAAACCTGTTGCGCTCGTACGCGTTTCTTATGCTTACGTCACGTGCCAACGTACGAACGAACTCTTGTTCAGTCAGCTGATCACAGGCCGGAAAGCGCTGCCTGCACCTGATGGTCTTGTTGGTGTCTTTCCTTATTTCCACTCGTCACTCCGTTTCCGTTTCGCATCATCCTCCCTTCTTCTGCCGACACGTTTCCCGTATTAACTAGACACTACTTAAGTTAGGGAAGGACTGGATGTACAGGTTAGTTTATCGACACTGTCTATGAATAAGGCCAATGATTTTGAGAAGTATACAGCACGTATCCTTTGTTCTCTAGTAAGACGTTCAAGTCCTCCCGATCATGAAGTTGATCTCTTTGATACTCGTTGGCCATATTGGCTTGGCATGGGGTGCCCTGATCCCCGCTGCATCGGGTCGCGACAACGGCAACGTTGGAGTTCTTTTTAGCTGGGAAAAGTTCAAAGATATCCATGGTAAGCCTTTCTGCTGACGTAATAGCTATTGTTCGCAGGTTCTGTGTGTGGAAAAATTAGACGGGATGGTACGCCGTACGCGTGTAAAACGTGTAATTTTGTCTCCAGGAAAGGAATATAGCGGAGAACACGATTTACTGCGGAAGAAAGTTTACATGACCAATAGCCAAAGAATTGCTCAGCATAACAAACTGTACGCTCAAGGTCTCGTCAGTTTCCAGATGGAAATGAACCACTTTGGTGATATAGCTCCTCACGAATTCCGCAAGATGATGAACGGCTTCCAGCGAAATTATAACGAAACCAAGTCAAAGTCACACCCTGTCTTCCTCACACCTTCTTTCACTGACATCCCCGCTGAAGTCGACTGGAGAACCAAGGGATACGTTACGCCCGTCAAGAACCAAGTACGAAACTTGGTCGCACGCTTTATATAATACATGAGATTCTTTTGCAGTGTCTGTGTTTCATAGGGTCAATGTGGTTCGTGCTGGGCGTTTTCTGCCACCGGAGCTCTTGAAGGACAGCACTTCAAGAAGACTGGCAAGTTGGTTTCTCTCAGTGAACAACAACTTGTTGATTGCTCGGGCAAATATGGCAACGAAGGATGCAACGGTGGCTTGATGGACCAAGGTGATGCTTGTAGTTTTCTTTAGTAACGTTACTACCTTTTCGACGTATCATCGCGCTGGTATTTGCTGAGCCATGTGACTTCCTGTTGGAAAAATGGAGCGATGGTATTTTGAACTTTGTGACTTGTTTCGTTTAGTACATGACTCATGGTCTGCTGATCAGCAGTATGTAAACGCATTTTGATGTGTTTGTGCTGGTTTGATAGTTATCTGTTGACGACGCTCGTTAATTCAGGCGATGCTTCTTTGCAGCTTTCGATTACGTCAGGGACAACAAGGGACTGGACACCGAGGAAGCCTACAAATATGAAGGAAAAGTAAGCACCTCTTAGCTTCCGAGCATCGAACTGAACATAATTCTGGTCTCGACTTAGGACAAGAAGTGCCGCTTCAAGAAGGACGCTGTCGGAGCCACCGATGAAGGACACGTCGACATTATCCCTGCCGGAGATGAGAGCAAGCTGAAGGAAGCGATTGCTACTGTTGGTCCCATCAGTGTAGCCATTGATGCTAGCCAAGAGTCTTTCCAGTTCTACTCAAAAGGTACTCTAAAGACCCGATGATATGGAAGCCCGGCAAACCAGCTCGACAAAATCTTTGCTCTCAGTGGCGCACGTTTCCAGTTGATAACAATAGGGACCTGCGCCACTGGTGAAATCATCTCGTTGAGTTTGTTTGCAAAGCTCTTATATAACCGCTTTAGGTTTGAAGGTTGTAGTTGGAGTTGAATCACTCCTACATCATGGTGTGTTGTATAGGTGTTTACGACGAAAAGGGCTGCAGTTCGGAGGAACTAGACCACGGAGTACTTGCCGTTGGTTATGGTTCCGAGAAGGGACATGACTACTGGCTGGTGAAGAACTCGTGGGGCGAAGAGTGGGGCGATGGTGGTTACATCAAAATGACCAGGAACAAGAAGAACCAATGTGGAATTGCTTCCTCCGCCAGCTATCCTCTGGTCTGAGCTTTCCTCCAGTTGTTTTTTTCTACTTTCCTTTCTCAATGTACATTTTTCTAAGACTTAGTGTTAGCTAGTTCGACTTCATGACTTCGGTCCATTACCTTTAGTGTGATCAATTTTCACATTCAATTTAGCTTATGCACAGTTGTTCATATCGATGAAACCTTCGACAGCAACGATTCCTTGTAATATCCCGATCGAAAAATCTAGTAGTAAAATACGTAAGTTTCGAAGTCAGAGTTGCGCATAAGTATTTGGCACACCGTTATGTATAACAACACAAAATACTGTTAATGACCATCAAACTGAGCAATTCAAAATGAAAGTAGAACTTAAAAGGAGACCTCACAAACTAACAAAAACTAATCAAACAATTCGTTAACTGAAGAACTGAGTTCGAAGGCAAGAACTAATCTCCGGGCAAGAAGGCACGAGTATGTAGGAGGGTAGTAGAGTATTGGCACATGAAAAGGCACGAGGAGAATATCAGTGAAAGAGTAACCTGCACCGGTTAACAAAGATCAGTGTTAGGAAATCCTAGCTTGTTCATGGCGAGTTACAGTAGATGGCTGCTATGAGTTTGGCACCAACCTGCATTAGCGCGAGCGAGAACCCCAACTTCCGGTCGTTATTGAGAAGGGTGAGTTAGATATTCAGCGGATGCCCAACACCCAGAATGCTCATCCCACCAGATTAGTAAATTTAGCCGGAAGGAGTGAGAGAGTTACCAAAGAGTTGCGTCGTTGGAGCAGAAGCCGTGGCTGTTACAGCGCTGCCAGAGGTTGCCGGTACAACGCGCGAGTACGGAGTCATAGTGCGCGAGGTCCCCAGATGCCGCTTGGTTTTAGTAACACCACCTGAAGCAAGTCAAGTTAGGTTAGCCATATCAAGGAATTTGCGACCAGAGGTTGTGGACCTGTCGACCTGTCGACCTGTGGTCCACTGATCCACAGTGGTTGAATTGTTAAAATCATTAGGAAAGAGTCCCCGGCCCGCACGCACCAGAAATTAGTTTACCGTAGTCAAAAAGCCCACACTTCCCATGTTGCTCCGTACCACCACCACCACCACCACAGAGTTCTAACCAAGCAGTGCAAGCAAGAAGCAAAAGCCATGCAAACTAAATTATATTAAAATTCAGAGGATGATTTGCCTATGCGTCTTGAATACTTCGTACTTCGTGTGGTTCCTTGATTGAAATGGCTAAAGGATTTTAGTGATGAAACTGAAAGCTCTTCATTGATCACAGCAGACGGTTCCTGCTCGAATTTTTTGGTACTGTACGAACGTCGATAACAGTGTTTCACAAGTTTTCGCAATTTATTTTAGAAAACACCGTATGTGAAGGGAGGTAGTAAACCAGCTCGAAGGAATGTAGAATTTCCGACACGGAATGAGATGACTAAAAACAGAGCTAGCATATAGGCATACGAGACATGCAAGCACAGTGCGGCAGTTCCAAAAGACTACAATACACAAGGCACAAAATAAACGACAAAAGACCAAAAAGGTCATAGTGAGAAGAGGATGGAGCGCATGCACTGAGTATACGAGTACAAACCACAATCATGACACAAGGCAAAAAATGAGACAAGCGCAAAAGGCACAAGAACCAAAAAAGAGGGAATTTTCTCGCGCATTATGATCAAAGAAAACAAGGCGATTATTTCAATAAAAAATAGTGTGCGCCTGTCGTTTCGTGGTCACTTCTCATCATAATGAAAAAGCTATAGTCTTTCACACAATTTAAGCAGACTAGAACAAAGAGAGGAGTGGCGGTACACGCCTTGGTGAGTTTTGTACTGGCTTGGGCTCCTTCGGAAGGACCCAGTATGCATGTTTACCCAAGAAGTTAACCCTTACAAAGACCCACACAACCAACAGGACTAACGATGCAGATTGTGGAACCCACCGGCATTGTGGGCTTCTTGCAGCAGCCCGTACTCGTTGAGGATGGAGACGGCCAAGGCGGGGTTGTACTGCGCGTAACCGGAAGGATCGTACTGGTGGAAGAGTAGACCAGCTGCCGCAGCGGCGGCTGTCGCGTCGGAAAGGCTAAACTGGGTGTTCTGAAGAGACATCGGCTGATGCTGATGTTGACGGGGAGAATGGTTGAGGATCAGCGAGTTGCCGGCCAGCGACTGACGCTGCATGTTGTTGGTCAGGACAGCTGGCATGAAGGACTGAGCATTCATGTAGTACTCTGTAACGAGACCCACAGGAACGATCAGGACTGTTCGAAAGCAACAAGTGAATGAGGTAGAGTTCCATCAGGAATTTGAAAGGGGAGATGGATACACTTACGTGAATTTCCGCCTGTCGTCAACATTTGCTGAGGCTTCGGGCTGCTGTCGCGGTATGTTCCGTTCAGGATGGCAAGTTCCATCAACTGGCGCTTCTTCAGCTCGTCCTCGGCTTCCGACTACACAATCAATGAACCACAAAGTCAGACGGCATTTCATCGTACCAAAACTTTTTGTTGAACAAGGAACTTACACAGGGTTTGAGCAGCTTGTTGATCTCGTCCACAGCTCGGTCCAGCTTGGCGCGAGCTCGTGCTGGGGTGTCGTGGACATTGATGAGAACATGCAGCTCGTCGTTGAGATGTTCCCAGTTGGGCTTTCCCTTGTTGGCCATTTCCTGCAGAATAAAAATGATGATTATTGGAGCATTTCTAATTTGGAACACGCTTATTCAATTAGAATGGCAAAACAAAGCGGTGTTGTGTCGGATGTTAATAGGTAGTCAGCTGTCATCATTAAAGATGGCGGCGTGACAAGTGCCATCAAGTGGCACCAGTGGCAGAAACTCACCAAGCCCAACCATTTGATCCTTAGCTACTGTCAGTTTGTACCTTATTCTTGTCACGCATCGATCCTTTGCCGCGAATCATAATCTTGCAGCCCGTTTGCTTCTCCAGTTCCTTGGCTGTCAGCCCACGCGGTCCAAGAATGCGTCCCACAAAGTTGAACTGCAAAAACAGAAGAAGACGAGCACACCATTAGTTAACAGTCGGAAGTTAATGAAAAACGAGGCAACAGTCGAGCAACTGACAGAGCTTTTCAAAACAGATCATCATGGCGTTTCAATAAACGCTCTGCTTATCTCTCCCGCCTCCTCGTTTCTCAAACTTATTAACAGCCGACGCAAAATGGCAACATTTTGGTGCTCAAGAGAAGTCTCGAGGCAGACGTCACCAATCTGTCACTGTGTATCGCTGGCTGCAAAAAACGTCTCTTGGCCTAACTGTAACTTTGACACGGCGGTGAAAGATCAAAGACTTCTCAAATAGCCTCCGCCACTTTTCTCCTCCAGCGGACTGAGCAAGAAAAATGAGCAGCATACTCGAAACTTTATGCTGGCTTTACGTAAAGCCCTTCCTAGCTTCCCTCCCTTCATTAACTGCATCTGCAATCCATCACTAATGAAAGCAACAAACTAGGCGGGATGTTCTCAATAAATATCAACTACTGTCGTGCTCTACTATCGCCGCTCTTCGCTCATCAGTTCATCAGCTGTCAGAAAAACTCTGGCAAAAGGACAGTTCTTCGCACACCAAGACCCTCATTGCATGTGCAAACACCCCACAAATCTGTCCACTACACCACATTCTTCTCGCCAAATTTCATCCTCAACTTTCAAATCTTCAGACCCATTCCTCCACTATGCCATAATCTGTCCACCAAAAACTCATATCGACTTTGCCTAAAAGACAAACTTCTACCAAGCGTGACTATTCGAAAAACGCGCACTTCCTGGTTCCCCTTCTTGCGTTAGGGAATTCATCTTGATGTGTCTTTCAGATATGTAAAGGCAGGATTTTGCGGAAAACTTGTCCGTTCTTTGCGTTTTCCCACAAAGATGTAGAAATGGAGAAAAGCATAGTGACTTACGTCGGGGTATTCTTTGACAGGAACGTAGACTTTGTCCGTCAGGTCGACAGCGACGGCTCCCTGTTCTTCCGGCAGGATAAGAGGCTCTTTGCCACCGTTGAGTTGGAACAAGTTGATACGCACTTTGCTGATTTCTGCAATGGATACACCAAGAGTCAATATTTAAACAGGTCCAATAATCAAACATTAGTGGCCACCATCAACCACTTATCCAATCACCATCGTGTGCCTCCCCAAGATGACACGAAAATCCATCTTTTGAGAAACACACGACCTTTTCCCAACCACAAAGTCAAAACGCTTCTTCTCAGAAGACTTTAGAGTCTATTAATCATCAATGAAGAGAACACCCGCTGTATAATTTGAAGAAAGAAGAGCGCGGTTTGAATTATTCGCCACTAATCGGTCACGCTCAGCTGGTCACTTTTTTCTCGCAGCACCAAACGAGATTGCCAAATTCGGTCATCCGTTTCACACAACTTCCAGCACACGTGGCGGTGTGAACACTGAGTTGAGCGAAACACCTATCCTTGGTCACTTCACTACCCATTCGTGAAGGAGGAAAGGCATGGATAGAACCATGCGATCAATATTACGTAACGGCAGTTTCCTTCCTTACCCTCATCCAGCAAGCGTTCACCGTGGATCAGCATACCCGGAACTGCCGACAGCGTCTTCTTTTCCTTGATCAGTTGACTAAGGTACTCGGCCAGGCCAGTGTCCTTACTTCCGGGTGAAGAGCTGATGAAAGAAGAGACGCCACTGCTGTTGGCGCTGCTGATCCCTGAAGCGCTGGACACGGAAGCGGAAGAATTCAACGTATCGTTGGAGGTGTGGTGAAAGGGAGAACTCTTTGGACTGAGCGAAGGCGAGCTGGACGTGCTGTGACGGCCTCCTCCGTTGTAGGACTTGGCGCTGGAGTAGTCGTAGGCTCCGCTGGCGCTGGAGTTGCTGGCTGCCGAGAAGGAACGAGGATCCGCAGGCGAAGCACATCCTGTCGACATTGTGCGAGGCTCAGCACTGGCTGCCATTCTTCTGCAAAGAGACACACAGGGCATACGTCAGGAAATATCGTTCATCACTGGAAACAATTTTAGGAAGAGAACAGAGAATCTACAGTTTAGAATCAGAATATTGAATAAGAAAAAGGGAGGTCAAGGAGAAGTAAACATACCAGATCAAGATGTCGTCCGGAAGCAGTTCAGTCTGGCCACCGAGAAGAAGAGCTGAAGGACGTATCCCTTGCGAGCGTTAGATCATGAGAAGTGAATAAGTGGGAAGCAAAGAGGGATTACAAAGAGGCGACATGAACAGGGGGAAGAAGAAGGAACAAGTGGACGGTTATTCAGTGTCCACCGCGTCGTGTGGAAAAGACCAAAAAGCAAGCAAATGATTCAAGATGCAAATCCCCTTGAAAAATCAAAGCTGCACGCTTGATCTCATCGTCTTACCACGAGAGTTCTTCGACTTTCTCAAGTTAGATCTTTGAGATTGTGGGTGCATGTACGCCTTGCATGCTTCGCTAGTCTCAGCACAAGAAGTCGACTTGCTACCGCCTGCAGCGGAAAACACAGTTGCAAAATTATTGTACCGGCTTCTTCCAAAGTCATTCATGAACGTTCTGCCTCTCGCTCATAATTTCATACTTGGATACCAAAATAACTCCACTGGTAAATCACTGTCTTCGATTCTGCGGCCATTCTTCGAGACTGTGACTAATCACAGACGTACAGTGTAGTATGTAAACGACTGTGCGTCTTTACTGAACTGGTCACACTTGTTATCTTGTCAACCGATCAACATTCTCTCGCATCCTGTCGCTCTTAACGTCAGATTACGGCAAAGGCGCCGGAGATCATTTCTTCCTGCAATCAAAAAGACGGAGGACGCAACAACTGAAAATATGAGGGAAACTTTAGGCGTTACCTGATTACGCGAAGCACAAATCATCCAGGCGAAATAATCCGCCGTCCACGAATTCGCAGTTTGCAAGAGAAATTTCTTTTGCAGTTTCCCCGGGTTTTGAGGTCGCAATGGACGCTAAGGAAGACCGAAGGCCCGAAGACCCGAAGACCCTTTCTGATCGGACCACCAGCTCTGCCTCGGCGTCCAGAATTCATGGAATCCTAAAGACTTGGAAAGAACAAAAACAAAGGCGACTGGAAGCGCCACTGCGAAGCCAAAAAGTCAAGACAACCACGTGTGCTTCCGACGAAACACTCGTGACCGCTGCGTGCACCTATAGGCAATGCGCAGTCAAATGTGCGGTACCTGAGGCCTGGTGTGCGATTTAAGCTGTATGCATCCGCCTGCCGTGCCATGCACGCTAGAAATTCAAGTGGCGCAGTAAAGCGTGTTAGACACGTGTGAAGGTGCGCTGTTCGAGCTGAGTGTACGTGCAGATCTGGTGCAAATCCAAGGACAACACGCCCCCAGTGCGTCCTGACGAAAATTAAAATCCACAGTTCGCGATGTTAACGTTAACGTCATATCACTTTAATTTGCGGGAAGATCTGTTGTGGATTCCCTTCCGAAGTAGTTTCATACCGTAAGTTCCGTTCTGGGTATATGGTAGAGGAAAACGGGAATCCCTTGAGCGTCCCATATCGTCTTACGTCGTCGTGGAGTGAGACGGAGCCAAGATGGCGCAAATGGTACTGACGGCGCTATCCCTTTCCCTCGGAGTCTTCTTCTGCTTCGTTGGCACATTGAAGCTTACCCAGGTCGTCAGTTATGAGATGCACAAGGACTTGGTGAGCAGAAGGACTCGCCGCTTTGCTCGGTGACATATGGGCAGTACTCAGTAGCAGTTCTGGAACGTATGAATATGGATGTCTTTTCTTTTGCAGAAAAAGAATTTTGCTGCACAAGCCAAAGTATTCCCACTGGCTTCCTCGCTTGGAGTCAAGGTTTCGCCAAAGCTTTACCGTGAAGCTGTCGGCTGGACCGAAGTGATTTGTGGACTCGCTCTGCTTTTTATGCCAGGTGGGTTCGGACTTCTCGCGTTGTTACTTGATCATCTTGATACGAAAATTAACACTGTTAATCAAGAATCAATCGATCTGATATGCGGTTCGGCGATAAAGATGGATTTCCATCGCAGCATCGCGCCATCGGACTTGTGTGACAGTGGCAGTAAAAAGAATTTACTTCCTTTGCAGGTCATATAAAACAGGTTGCAAACGTGGTATTATTTCTGACAGTATCGTTGGCAATTTTCTCACACTGGAAAATTAATGACCGGCTGGACAGGATAGCTCCAGCCATTGTCTTCGCCCTGATGCTCGTTTGCAGATTCGTCATCAGCATCCAGCAGTCACGACGGAAAGCTCGAATTAATGATGGCGGCTCTGACCGGAAAGCCGAATGAGATGGTGCAAGGCTCCGGGCGGTTCGCAGCCTTATCTGGACAAGATTCTCTTACCGTGATGCGTTAGTAGACCTCGTTCTCAAAAATCTCCAAAAACAACCAATCTGTTTGTCTTGTGTTGTTCTTCGTTTCCGCGGTTTTTACGCAAGTTCGTATTGTATTGGGATGCGTCTTCTTATTTACTGCTTGGGTGTCGATCTTGTTACTGCATTCATCATTTCGAAGTGCAAAATTGTCAACGTTAGGATGAAGAGACTCGCAGTTCTCTTTGGTTCTTGATCTAGGTTTCCATATTCCATACAATTCTAATCTAGTCTGCAAAACTGCTGTGCAGCTTTATGAGACAAGATGTCTTTCTCCAGCGATCAAAGACTAGCTCTTCATTAACTAGCTAAATTTTAGAGATGCCTCAGGGACGCAGTATTTACAATTGTCCAAGGCAGACCAAGGGTTCCTGTTAGAGCATACTGTACGACTTGACCGCAACAGTACAGTATAAGTGTGATGTTCACGCAGTATAGAAATGTTAAATTACGTTACTACTGTATTAGCAATCCACCGTATAATGACATGTTGTATCGTCATGTCATTCAGTAATCCATTGATCACAAACAAACCCCACCTGGAATGAATGTTGATTTCCTTTGCTCATTCTGCTGTTTGCCATCTTTAACTTTCTTCGGGTTTCCCACATCGCTCGCATCCCGCAACAGTGATCGTGTCTAGATCACTTACTAACTGATCTGTTGGGTGTACTGGTCTCTGCTGGTCGAACCCGTCCGAGACATCTTGACTCCGTATTTGACTACTGTGTTTGTTTAGGGAACTGCTGCCTATGCTCGGGATGGCCGTGAAGGAATCACACGACTGATAAGATTATTAGACTTGAACACTCGCCCTACAATGCACATGTCCGAGTGGAAGTCCTGTATATCCCAGAACATCGTTGGGATGGCCGTATGTAATTTCCGGGGAGCGGAACTGATACCACAATATGGGCTGAATGTTGTGCTTGGAGATCGAATTAGACTGATAGAGGGTGAGTCAGCTTTCATGAATTTCTTTCTTGTTGACATTCCTCGCCACTTTGGCTGATGGAATGCTGTTTGATGGTGCGATATGCACAACTTTATTAATTTTTGCGTGATAATTTGGCAGAAAATGACGCATGGTTTAGAGGACAATTGGACAAACCATCAGCAACAGGTGTCTTCCCCAAGAACATCGTCCATATCAAGCATGTCAACATTGAATTTGACCATCGCCTGGGAGAAACAGTCGTCTTCCACCAAGAACCGCAAATGGCGCAGGAAATTAGCAACACGCTGAAAGAGTGGGGACAGAATGCCAGAAACTTATTCCTGTCAGGTTAGTCAAGGAAATTCGCATATGCAGTATATAGACAGGAAATGTATACAGTGCAGTATTCATATATACAGGCGTGTTTTATCGAATTTTGTTCAGGTGACGAGAACCTGCGGACCTTGAGGCGAATTGGTTATGATTTGGTGGAGAAAAGGAAGCAAATACTGTCGGGCGCACTTCCGCAAGATGAACTAAGGGGCGTACAGAGCGAAGCAGTGGTAAAGCTGGACGAAGGAAACAGTCTTCTGAAGCTCGACACGATTATTCGAGACGAGAATGGCATTGCCGTGAATTTAGATCGTTTGAGCCTGGTCGAAATACATCGATTGTTTAAGCGAGCGCAGCTAAATTCCGCCCTTCCGTCGGACATCAAGAAGCACGATGTGCAACGGTACTCCCTGTCCTGCTGCTTCTTGTTCCACTTGCGAAGTGTGGTGTGGAAGATTGTCGATGACGCCGATGTCATCGTGAGTATCTACGACGAAGCCAAGTCCAGCTTCTTGACGGAGAACTGTGTATTGGAGTGGACACACAGCAAACAGGCCTTGACATATGGCGGAAAGATCCTGTTTGCTGACTTGAAGCGTTTTACAGATTCGGCACATTTGTATTTGGTGTGCCAAATCATTAGGAAAGGCAACATGGAATGGAGAGATAACGTCGAAGGCGCCCCGAAGAGAACATCGTCACAGGTACGAAGTCTCGTCCTTGTTTTTCGGTTTTTTTCTGATTTCACTACGCACGGCCTTGACTATCAGCAGCTCGGCTTCAAGGCCGTGCCGTAAGTATAACTACGCTTTCCGGTCACCTTCCTTGTCCAAAGTAGTTTATTGATTGTGTGCGTTCTGCAGGTTGTGAAAAGGCCTTTTGGAGTGGCAGTGTTAGCTATCACACCTTTCCTAAATCGCACTGGAGCAGTCGAAGACGACGAACGAAAGGAATGCCTCTTCGCGCCCATTGTATTCAACGGAGAAAGCGAATCAATGGTCAACACGATCCGCAGAGCTCTGCTCCTCAAGCCAACCGTAGAACAGCGTGGGCAGTCGGGCTTGCTGATCACCGGCGCGATATACCCTGGTGGAGTGAAACAAGTTCGAGAGGAGTACCCACAGGTCTTTGTGGGTAGTCCGCCGGTCTGCCGAATCCTCGGTTACCCTGATGTCATCGTCCCATCCGACGTTCGAAATGACATTTACATCACGTTGGACAGAGCTGAATTCCGAAACGCCGGAGCCAGAAACATCGAGGTATATACCGAACTTTCGAGAGATAACTAGCTCTGTTTCTGTACCGTTGTGACGACGTATCAATACTTTAATTTGCGTTTTTCGGTTGTATAGGTGTCTGTCAGTGTTTGTGACGAGCAGGGCAAGCTTCTTCCCGAAGCCGTTTGTGCCGGGGTTGGTGCTGCTCTGACCGACAAGTATCTCTCCTGCGTCTACTACCACAAAGACGCTCCAGTGTGGAATGAGACGCTGAAGGTTTCTGTCGGGTTCGAAGACTTCTCCACTTCACACGTCCGCTTCCTCTTCAAGCACCGCTCGTCAAACGAAACGAAAGATAAAGCGGAGAAACCATTTGCTTTGGCGTACCTGCCTCTGAAAAGCGAAGACGGCACCGCGTTACAGGACAAGTCGTACGACTTGGCTCTGTACCGAATCGACAGCAGGAAAGTGACTGAGGAGAACCTTCCTTCATGCTACCTCAGCCTACCGTTTGAGAACTCGGCTGCTAAGAACGAGGTGTCGGCCAATGTGACGAATGGTACTGGGAAAGCAGTGGTTGGTCCATCCGCAGGATGTTATTTGTATAGTTCGAAGGAAACCTTCTCGGCATCAAGTCTGGTCTACTCGACAAAGCTGACGCAGAACTTGAGTCTTCTCGGTCTGCTGAAGTGGCGGTCGGGACACTTTGCCTTGGATAGCAACCTGCGCGCCCTTCCGATGCAGAGCGGTGCACAGGTACACAATTGAAGAATTCTGACTTGTCCGCCCGTATAGACTCCCAAATACTTACCATAGTTTTCCTTCAGGTTGTTCGGTTTCTGCGAGATATACTCGACGTCCTCTTCGAGATACTCTCCTCACAGAACGGCGTCTCCGACAATTATGACGTTCAAGTCTTCGAAGCTCTGGTCTTTCTGATCGAGCTGGTCACTCGTGAATTTCAAAACTTTCGCAGTACTCTGGAGATGTACATCAAGGAAGACTTCTGCGCTACTCTGGGATACCAGAAGCTAATTCAGCGGCTGTCGTTCCTGATTAGTGACATGACGGTGCCCTCAGACGGTCCTCGGATGTTCTTCATCAAAACCATGAGGGGGCTCGAGTACATCTTCAAGTTCATTGTGCAGTCGCGGCTGCTGTACGCCAAAATGAACCAAAACCAAGGCGAGCACGAGTTCCGTGATTCCATGGAGGCCTTGCTAAAGTCTCTGGCCGACTTTATGCACCGCGATGTCCAGACATTCCAGACAGCTCAAGGATCTGCCTTGAAATTCATCCCTTCAATCATTCCTGAAATTTTAAAAGTAAAGCAGCTCTTCCTGAACATATTTCGCAGTGCAGTGATCAGTAATTTTTTCGTGCAGGTTATGGATCCGGTGACAGTCAGCAAATTCTTCGTGGAGCTGATTCGGAACGCTCCCACCGGAAGGTTCCTCTCACAGCTCCTGGAGTGTGTTCTGGCTGTCGTCCAAAGTCCGCTGTTTCAGCTGAGCGAATGCCGCAATGTCCTGATGCGCTTCATCTGCCAGTATCTCCACGAACTGTACATGGCTAAGCGAGACCTCGCTGCTTGCGCGGTTGTCATCAGTGAGATGCTGATGCTGCTGTCCGCGTCGGGTGTTGGACCAACGCACAAAGACTTGTCCATTCTGATCGACATTCTACTACCCGACGTGGTTGAAACTGTCATCCAGCTTGACGAAAACAGTCCGGTGGTAAGTCAGGGGTTGAAATGGCAGGTCGGCCAGCTTAATGCACGGGTTTCATGCACCTTTGTACTCACATCATCGTAAATATACGTTTCCATGTATGCAGGTGCCTGTCGACTGCTCAGTTGTCTATGTATAACATCTGTGTCACTGTTGTCACTCTTGTTAACTTTGAACCATATGCTTTATAGGTTCAGGATTACTTGGTCATCATGCTGACCATCTTCCGGCAGATGACTGAAGCTCATTATAATGCCTTCCTCGCCACGTTCGAGACGGACATCTGCCTGCTGGATTTCCTTCAAAAGATTTTCGTCGCATTCCGCGGAGTGCTCTTCAGCAAGTCTGTTTTCAAAGACGAATGGTCGGATATGATCATGATGAAGAACATGATCGTGCTACAAGTCCTGTCCCAGTTCTCGCTGATCATCCGCGAGCGCTTCCTGAAGCCGTTCACTGAACAGTTATGGAGTAATTCCTTCCAGTGTATGGTCGCCTTTACGACTCAAGAGTCGCTACAACTAGAGAACTTTTCCGAGACCAAACAGAAGCGGATACGAAGAAGGTACGATGACATGCGGCTGAAGATGGCCTGCGAAGTCCGCGCCATGTGGAATAGTCTCTATAGTCACAAGAAGAAGTTCGTACCACACTTGGTCGGTGCGCTGCTGGAGATGAGTCTCATTCCAGTCGAAGAGCTTCGACGAGCCATCATACCCATCTTCTTCGACATGATGCAGAGTGAGTTCCGTCTGCCTAAGACGAGCTCCTACGCGGATCCGGCTGAACTGAGTGCAGGCCGCCGGGAAATGATGGAATATCGCACCATTCAGGTAAGAATTTTCTTTCTTAGAGCAAAGTGTCTTTCCGTTTTTTTCAATTGTATTACTGTTATATTTCGTTTTTGGAACCATCAACGTGGCCAGATATTTATTGAGAATTATTTATTTTTATGGCGCTTTGTAGGGGAAGCTTCAAGCATTCGAACTACAGATGATCAAGTCTCTTGACGTATACATCGAGGGAGGTCGCGGAGATGCGGCCTACGTCGAGCTCTTCGAGGAAATCATGGTCGAACGCTGCAATAACAACTCGCAAATGCGCGATAAAAGTCTACGCTTGGTTGATCAGCTCGTCGAACAGATGCGTCTATTGCTGGAGTACCGCAACGTCATGATGTCGTCCGACGTAGACATTGAATCGAGAATGTGTTGTACAGTCAATTTGCTGGAGTACTACGAGAAGATCTGCAAGCGGGAAATGTACATTCGGTATCTGTACAAACTTCGAGACCTTCACCTGCATCTAGGTATAACATTGCGTCTGGGGGCTCATCTAAGTAACATGAAAGCTAAAACGAGAATTTTCCCAAAAAACATAGTTACAAAACATTCTGTGTCAGGGTGAAAATTCTGGAATCTTATCTTGGTTACTCTTTTCTGTCAGGAAATTATACCGAAGTGGCCTTTACATTGGAACATCACGCCCGGTTGCTTCTATGGACTGATGAGAACCTTCCCTCCACTCTGAAGCCCACCGACAAAATCAACCACGCTGAACACCTAGAGACACATCGTGAACTGAAAGAAGCCCTTTTTTACGAGATGATCCACTATTTTGACAAGGGCAAGGCATGGGAGTACGCCATCAATCGAGACAGCGGTATTAGCAGAGAAAACGGGGTCTTCAAAGAATTGATGACACTGTACGAGACCGATACGTTCGAGTATCAAAAGCTGAGTAGCCTGCTAAAATCTATGGCGTCCTTCTACGACAAGGTGATCAGTCCACAAGAAACTCGGGTGCCTTGCGAGTACTTTCGCGTCGCTCACTATGGCAAAGGCTTCCCTACGTTTTGGAGGAACAAGGCCTTCGTGTACCGCGGGAAAGAGTGCGATAACATAAGGGACTTTACTGAAAGAATACAGAATCGTTTTCCGGGATGTGTAACCCTAAAGACGATGGATCCACCTGACGAGAAGATCACCGAATCGGACAAGATGTACCTCCAGGTATGGCATTACTGTAATCTTGGTTCTTGTTGTGGTATCAATTGTAATTTGACATTACTATCCGTAATCCGTTACAGTTGGGAGCTGGGCAACGTACAAGCTCGTTATCTGGAGCGGCGCACACTTCCAGCAAACAATAATGACATCGTGCGCCAGTTCAGATGTCGATCTTGCACAATTTGTTTACCCAGCTCGCAAGCCTTTTTATTATTTTGCGTAACTGCACAAAATATAATGTATACTATACACCATAGTGTGTTACTTTATGAATGTATGCAGGTGCATGCAGAGGTCGGATTATGTTTCGACTAGTAGTTTGGTCAACTGGTGTTTGACGATACACTTAATGTTGCAGATATGGAAAGTGGAACCGGTAAACCAAATCGATGATCGGTTCGGCGGTAAGCAAGTTAGTCACAGAATCCGAAGTTTTTTCTTGACGAACGACGTCAACACGTTCACCTACCATCGACGTTTGAGTACGAACGCCAAAGACTCGGACTTCGGCAGCCTCTGGCTAGAGCGAACCACCGTCACCACTCGTTCATCGCTTCCGGGTATCCTCCGCTGGTCCCAGATTGAAACCACGACCACCACCCAAGTCTCTCCTATCCAAAGCGCCATTGAGACCCTTCAGGCCAAGAATGATGATATCTACCGTCTAGTAGAGAAGTACCTGGAGAACCCTTCCGCCGAGATGGACCCACAGATGGGTTCCGTTCTTGGTGGTGTTGTGGACCCAGCTGTGAACGGTGGTATCTCAAACTACGAGAAAGCTTTCTTCACGCCGAACTACCTAGACAGTCATACTTCGTCAGATGATCGAGAGAAGATCGACGCGTTGAAGGACCTGATAGCCAATCAGGTTCCGCTGTTGGAAGCAGCTTTTGAAGTGTATAACCTGAAGGTGAAGGATAACATGCGTCCTTTTTACGCTCACATCTATGAGTGTTTCCAGAAGCAAAAGTCACACGTGGAAACTAGTTACGGAGTACGCCAAAGTATCTTCCCGAAGCTCGTGCCTAAACGAACGCAACCACAACCGGCTGCCAGATCGTACAGTAACGTGGAAATCCGGAAGAATGGGTCTTTCGTGTCGTACGATATTCGACTAGACTCTGGTAACGCCCCATCCGTGAACGGGTCTAGTAGGACGAGCATGTCTTCTGGGAAGAAGAACCCGCTACGAAGTGCTGGAAGCCTTTCCACCCTGTCGCTCAGAGGTAACTTTTGATGCCAACTCTAATAAATTGTTCCCTTATTTCCGTCTGAAACATTGTTCTGTAATAATTTGAGCATACATTTTATCTGGATTTGTGATACAGGCAACCGGGAAAGTACAACGATAGCACCAATCCCACTCAACCAGCCTCTACCCGAATCTCTTCGTCCTCGTCGCGACACTGACAAACGGATCACCCGTCCCACGAGCGGCAGTTCGCAGCACCAGCGTCGTTCCTTGGCGCTAGCGGAAGAAGAGTCCTCTCCTCCTCCAGCTCCGCCCTTGCCAGCCAAGAAGATGTCGCTGGATGGTTCCTCCAGTGGCACCTCTCTCGTCGAGAATGGCTTCACCACGGCTCCTCGTCGTCGACTGCGGACGTATGAAGATCCGGGTTTGCTAGAAGACACAACTCCGCCCGAGAAGCCGCCACTGTCGCCATGTACGGGTGACGGACCTGATTTACCACCGAAGATCAATCGAACGCGAACGCCTCCGCTAAACTCCGTCATACCGAAGACGAACGAAGAAGATACTGCCTTGCCTTACTTGTTGGGGAATTCATCGTTTCTTCAACCTCCAGAGCCGAAGAGCGAAAGCTCTGCATAGTATTTTCTACTGACAAGAAAGCTTCTAAATTGACAGCTATTTTTCTTGGCAAGCTGACCTAATCTTTCAACTGTGATTCTTGTTAGCGTTCTTCGAGTTTTAATTTTGATTAATATTTGAACGTCTTCCTTACATTCTTTTTCCATAGTTTGATCTGCTTTTTCGTTTTGTGCAATCTGCGTTGTGCGGCTGCTCTGCATGTGAATTTTATTTTCTTTGTATACGATAAGACTAAGGAAAACCATAATTTTAAAACTCTGACAAGGAGATGGTTGACGTAAAATCATCGACTAAAACAGAACCACTTCGCACTCTCTTCCAAAACTGGGTAAGAGTTGCTCGCTCAGCCGAATGGCGAAGTGTAAGACACAGTCTTTGTAAACAAGGACAATCTTCCAGAACGTTCATCAAAAGCGGTAGAATTTGCCCTACCGAAGAGATGCCTCTAACGTCAATATCAGACCATGGAATGTTTTTCTCCTTCACAGTTCGAAATAACAGCTCACCTTCAGTGGCGCCAAGCGAAAGATTATGAGCTAAGCTGATTTTCCGCAAAGCTCGGAAGCTATAAAGACAATCCAAGACCTGAGCAAAGTTCTCTGAGGAGATACCGCAGTGAGCTAGAGAGAGTTCTTCGACATGCACTGGCGTCTTACTTACGCCTGCCAAGAACCTCTGCGGGAGTAGATGACCATCGGTCATCGTGAAGGACAATTTGACTACCTTTATGTTCTCCGGGAGAATCGACATCAACTTTGCCACGCCCTTGGACTGAAGCTTGTTGAAGGCTAACGACAACTTCCGCAGTCGAGGAGGTCTAGCAAGTGCTGCTCCAAAGATCAGTTCGCAGCCATCGAGACAACCGGAAGTGAAACCGCAGTCGTCAAGCGTAAGTGAGGTCAAGTCAGGTAGCTCCATCAGCATGGTAGCGAGGAGTGGAAGACAGTCGTCAGTGAAGTCGTTGTGGCCCATGTGGAGTTCTGAGAGGTTCTGCAGTGACTTCGAGGTCGACGTGACGAGCTCGGTCTTGAGCGCTTCTAGACTGGCGATGCCCAGATCCGTGCATGTCAGGTTGAGTATGGTCAAGTTTGGAATCGAAGGAAGAATATCTGAAAATGGAGTATGATGATCCCTTTTATTTTTTATTTCTCTTCAGTTTCGTTTCTTTATACATTTTGTTACTTTTCAGGAAAGCTGAATAAGACAAATATTTTTTTCCGCCTACGAGAGATTTTGAACGAGACAGTATTTACCTATCAGAGCGGAGAAACCGGTGTCGCCCATGGGATTGCCTTCCAGAGAGAGTTCCTTGATATTAGTCTCGAAGTGAAGAGCTCGAAGAAGGCAAGAGACACGTTTCGAATCTAGATTCAGTTCGCTGGCTTGAACCACCCCGCTATCATTCGCCGTGGTTAGAACTTGCTCGAGACTTCTTATCACAGAACTACCCAATGTTTGACACGCCTTCGCATATCTCTCAGAGATAGGCAGAATGCTCCAGGACACCACTTCGCCGATCAGCTCTTCCGCCTCACTAGCCACATCGCAGATCTGATCGAGAGCCGACAGCATGGCTCCATCTTGGATCTTCATAAGGAGAACCGGCTTCTGCCCTTTCATCTCAGCGTACCGGTTGGCCGCCTCGTCTTTCAGCCATGCGACGGTACGCTCTGAACTTGCGGAGAGGGGAATGAGGACAACTGTCTCTTGGATGCGTACTCGCACCCGTCTGATCGGCTGTGTAGCACGAGCTGCAGAGGGAGGCAAGATCACAGCTAGTGACGGTGCAGTAATCACTGAAAGTGGCGGTTGGTCTGGAGGAGTGGCGAAGTGGGCTTGTGAAGGGGGTGCCGCAGGAGACAAGTTGCCAACCGCCGGTGTCAGTGCTGGAGAAGACGGAAAGCCTTTGTCGATACGGCTTGTGCTAGAGTCTACTCCTGACCTGGAAGGGCGTTCTGGCGAAATGGAGGTCCTGTCGTGGTCAGCAGAGGACAATGAAAGGTGGCCTGCAATCAAAAGTAAAACTAATTAGACGAACTCTCGTTGATCCGCGTTTAAGTCTTATCATACCGCTGTTTTTGCCCTTCACGCTTGGCAGGGCACTTTCTCCCGAAGATCGCGTGGTCTTCCTCTTCGACCCCGAAGACTGTCGCATACCAGAGGTATAAAACAAGTCCGCGGCAGTCTTGGACATCTTTTCTCCATTGTCCGAGACCATATCTGTGATGAGCCAGTCGTCCCCCACAAACTCATCAGCCGGTATCAGCGGTCCAGTCTTCGCTGGTTCCAGAGCTTCGGGCGTCGGCGCTCGTTTACGCTTCTCCTGCCGTCTTCTATTTCCCTTCATGCTTTCGATAGTATCTCGATAGGTTTCAGCCGCGTTCTCCTCTAGATGAGGAGAAGGTGTCCGCTTTCGGCTCTTCTTGGCGGAAGACATGTCGTCCTGCTTCTCGGCAGTTCGCGGTGCTTTCTGTACTTTTAAACGCAAGTCTTCGTGCTTCACTCCGGCTTGTATCATGGCCGCTTGTACGTCCGCCACGAGGTCGTCAAATTTCTTCTCGGTTTCTTTGTCCATGGGTTCTTTGCGGAAGTTTTCATTCCTCCAGGTCATCAGTGCGTCAATAATAGACTTCTTGTCGTCATCTCGACATTTGACGTTAGCCCCTCGATTCAGCAACAGCCCAACCATGTCCAGATTACCTACGCACATGCAAGGTGCCATTGATAGAACATTAGTCAATACACTGGATTTACCCTGCAGTATTTCATTTTTGAATTATTTTTGTTTTGTAAAACTCTTTGCCGGCTGCAATTTAGGTGATCAACATGAGACCAAATTACCTGCGTATGCGGCGTCTAATATGGGAGTGAGGCCTCTGCACTCTTTGAGGCCGCGGTCGTTCAAAGAAGCGTTGTGCTCGATGAGAAAAGTTGCTATCTCGAGGTGATTGTGGTTCGCCGCTTCGTGGATGGGGAGCCAGCCGCAATGATCCCGCACGTTGACCGGATGCCCTTGTGCTACCAACTGCTTGACCCGTTTCACATTACCTTGGATAACGGCAGTGTGCAACAGAGTCTCACCCTTCTCGTTCTTGCTGACTCTGTAACCACCGCGAGCTCTGCTCTTCCCCACACCTATCGGGAGAAAACCTATCTATCAAAGTGTCGATTTTACTCGATTAAAAGTGTAAATATTTACTGTTCTCTTCGTTATGTTCTTCTTCCGAATCAGTCGCACTACTGAGATCTTCCAATTCCGGCGTCGAGGATCTGTCCACTCGTTCACTTCCTTCCTCCTCGGATTCTTCGTCGAGGTCCAAACCACTTTCTATTTCGCGCATCTCATTCTGGATATTAGAAATCTTCTCCTTGTCTTCGTTGGCCACCAGCAACGTCTCACACTGATCCCGCAGACACCGAAAAAGCAGCTTTTGCTTGCCAGACTTCTTTGCCTCTTTGACAGCGTCCTCGTAGCAAGTCAACGTGGCAGCGTTGTTCAGGCCACTTTTGTGCGAGTAATCCGCGATATTGAGCCATGTTCGACACCGCTGCTCCGGCTCGTCTCGAAGTGCTAGCTCGGAACGAGAGTAGCGTATGGCATCGGTGAAATTCCTGAGGTCTGAACTAGTCTGGGCCAGCGAAACGTAGATGGCAGCCAATTCCGCGTTCGAAGAACCGCTCTCTTTCGCCAGTTCCAGAACCTGCGGTAAAATCCAAACCGGTTTTCGGAGTATGGCTTCTAGGCATCTTTGTGCGAACTATATACAAACACGTGGGTGTATCATACCTGTTTATAATATCTCATACCGGAAGAAAAGCAGTCATTGCCGCAGTACTCGTCCGCAATGGACTCAAGGTACTTCATGTTATTCTTGTCGTCCGCCGACTTGTTCATGTGGTTGATCGCCGACTGGACATTCCTGAGCCCAGCCAGCATTCTCTTGGCCTTGGGCTTGAAGTCATCTCCCAATGCCTTGGACTGCAGAATCTTCTTCAGACAATGTCGTGACTCCAGAAATGCGTGCATCTCAAAGGCCACTGCTGCTCGCAGAAGTAAGATTTCTCCGACAACAGCCTTGTCTTTACTCTTTCTGGCAAGCACGTAGGCGCTTTTAGCGAACTCTTGGGCGGACTCCAGGTGTCCCATCTTCTGCGACATGGAGCCGAGCGCCACCAAGCATCTCGTTTCTTCCTCCTCGTTCTTGGCCACCTTGATCTGCGTTCGAGCATCCTACAAACAGAAAACCGTAACTGTTACAGGGCGAAGCATACGAAAGCAAAGGATACTAACACAGCATACGAGCGACAGGAGAAACAGTTCGGAAATTAACGCGAGGCAAGACGGATGAATCGGCCACCCACGTTTTGTGCCTGAATGACGTCACAACGGGAACGAAAGTTGATTGGGTGGCCGATCCAACCGCAATGGCCGACTTGTCATTCTGATACATAATTTGTACCTGCAGAAATTTGAGAGCTTTCATGTAATTCCCGCTCAGTTCGAAGCATATTCCCAGATTCAAATACAGTCTTCCCACCATCAGCGAGTATTCTTTACCCTGTTGCTTGGCCATTTCGTCTCTCAGCAGCAATGCGAAATCCAGGCTGAGGTTGAACGATTCTAAAGCCTTGGTGAGGCATTCACGAAGTTCGCCCGTAGCTTCTGCTCGACATAGATACGTCCGACCAAGAGTAGCATGTGCTCGTTGCTGTTCGATATCGCTGTCTAGCTCCCGCACGATCTCGAGGTATGTTTTTTGGAATCGTTCAGCTTTCTCGAACTCCTCCATATCACAGTAACATTCACCGATCTTGCGGTTGGCAATAGCGATGCCCATCCGATCTTTGATCTTCTGGCACATTTCGAGCTCCGTCTCGTGCTCACTGATGGCGTCTTCGTATCTTCCATCGTTCCTCAGCAGTTCACCCAAATAGTTACATATCGTCGCCACCTCCTTCCAGTTTCCTTTCACCTTGTTATTCTGTTTGTCTCTCGACAAGTCATCGATCTCTGATTTCGTTCCAGTTTTCCTAACCATTCTCTGCAACAAGCATTCTCTTCATCTTGCCATATACGAAATTCTGCTCTGACATTCATGTTCGTATGACGTGTCTAGCACCAGTGCTGGTACTTACCCTCCAATAATATGACGAGATGGGTCGAAGAGTGTTGACTGACACAATGTAAATCCTCGAGTTTGCTTACGATTGCGTGGGCATAACGGTGGACTCAAGAAGGTTCTAACGGAAGAAAGACCACAGTTTTTGGATGTCAGTCAACCGTAGCCTTCGAGATGGATGTGTAGCCATGGCGGATCTGAGCGACAATCTTTCTGGAAGAGCATAAAAGACCCAGACAATTGGAAATTCTGACAAAATCAGGCAGACAACAATGGGAAAATACGATTTCCGCCTTATACAGGATGAGTCATCGGTAGGTCAGAGTCATATAAGATATAACATGACTTACATGAGCAAAACAATCAGCTGTCTTGGCTACGCATTGAATTCCCCTTTTATCTGTCCATCAACTTCCCAACTTCCAAGCATCCCTTCATGTTGCCTTCAGGGCAGTCTGATGATCTGCAGTAGTACTTTGACCATTTGGACTCCCGGGACTTGTATAACAGGACGAACCTTCGAGTGGAGTAGTACTTAACAGAGGAATCATTCATTCACTTGGTCAGAATGTCTCGACTAGCATCGTCGTCTTCGTCCTTGGTCAGCAGGGTGGCAGGCTCCGGGCTCACACGGGAAGTAAAGCCTCTTGTATCGACATCCAAAAGGGAAGCTCGGCAACGCGTCTTGAACCTGTACCGATCATGGTATCGACAAATGCCCTATATCAGTAAGTTCGACCCTCGGAAGGTTCTGAAGTTGCGGTTGCTGACGTGATTTCTGTCTTCATTTTGTAGTGATGGACTATTATGTTCCTGTCAGCGTGGCTGATTGTCGCAAGAGGCTAAAGGAAGTCTTTGCAGCAAACAGACATTTGACGGATATACGAGCCATCGATATGCTTGTCATAAAGGTAATGCGGGACTGCTGGCAATAAACTGCGGCTGTGATTGCGGACTACCGTGCACTTTACAGTTTGTGTCTCGTTTAGGGTCAGATGGAGCTCCGGGAGACTATCGAGGTATGGAAGCAGAAGACACACTTCATGATGTACTTCCGAGACACGGTGAAGCAAAAACCTTCCGAAGGATTTCTTTCAAAGTTTCTGGATGGAAAAAGCTGACTTGCATCCCTATGAAAATTTGATGGGGAATAGGGCAGTGTTTGTGGGTTGGAGTTTGTGTGTGGACAACCAGATGGTTCTTATGTGAGTGATTGGCCTAGGGTTTAGTCCCCTGCAAGGAAATTAAAAGCTGATCGATTCAATAGAAACTGCATTATTCGTTCAGAAGATATGTTTGCAGAACTGTTTCGCAGAGATGCTTTTATGGCCAGTACCTGGTTTCTCCCTGATTTGAATTCATATCGCGTGTACATAAATACTCTTGTGCTGACCGGGGAACACGTATCTGCTTGCTGTGGTTCGTGGACGTAGAGCTATTTGCAAATCCATTGTAGCTTCCGCGTCGAAGTCACCACTGGTCAGGTGAGCCTAGAGGAGCAGCCGGAGCTCTAGAGTGTAAGCTTAGTACACCGTGCACTTACGGGACAGGCCATATTACGTATCACATTCGAAGCTCCCTGGCTCTTACCTACAGACAGAGTATACGTAAGGAAACTACACATATGCATAATTCTGTTGGAAAACTCAGTCGTATTTACCCGAATAAGTATTTTGTGCTCTTTCCTCAGGTGGGACAACTGAAGGATCTGCTGACAGATTGTGGACAAGAGTGCATTAACTACTGCTGGGGATGCCAACCCGCTCGCTGACCGCTGTAGACCAGCCGGAGCCGTAAGTGAATACATATCCCTGCCATGGTACAGTAGCAGACGCCTGTTGCTCGCGTCCGATGCATTGTTTGGATGTCGTTGTTCCAGGACTGGACATAAGCACGTGAAGATGAGGCGGTTCTGCATGGCACTGATCGACGTTTCCGGGACCCTGCACATCGAAGACCAAGCCGTACAAGGTGCCGTCGAAGCTATCGACCGACTACGTGCCAGTGGAATCCCTTTTCGGTTTGTGACGAACACGACAAAGGAATCGAAGCGCGCCCTCCACAACAGACTTTCCTCGCTCGGCTTCCATATTAGCCCCGAAGAAATATTCACCTCGATGACGGCTGCCAGGAAGATACTAGAAGCGAAGAAGTGGAGACCGTGGCTGCTCGTGTCTGACGAAGCTCTGGAAGACTTCGAAGGAATATCCACGGACAACCCAAATGCCGTAGTCGTCGGTCTAGCCCCGGAAAGGCTCAATTACGCAAATATGAACATGGCGTTTGATATGGTTTTTAACAGAGGAGCACATTTGATGGCCATTCATAAATCAAGGTAAATCAAAATCAAGGTGCGCGCAGCTGTCATACAGATAGGCGCGTAATTGACCATCTGCTATCTAACGGAATGCCGTATATATGTGGTCTTATAACTACAGCTCGCTCTTTTGCCATAGGTATTACCAAACAAAGCACGGTTTAGCTCTCGGACCTGGCGCTTTCGTTTCTGGATTGGAATATGCGGTATGGAAGTGGTCGAAGATCTGTGCTGTAAGGCTCGTGAAGGTTTCAACCTGTCATCGGTTTTTCAGACCGGAATCAAGGCGCAAGTTGTGGGGAAACCCGATGCAGCTTTCTTCCACAGCGCCATACCTGGCGCCTTGTCGACGCACAAGCTCAACGAGATTGTGATGGTGGGAGATGATGTACGGGATGATGTCCAAGGTGCTTTAAAAGCCGGACTTTCTGCTATCCTTGTGAAGACGGGCAAGTACAAGGAGGGCGATGAGAAGACGATCGAGCAAGAGTGTACTTTCGTCGCCAACGACGTCGTTCAAGCCGTCGAGTACATATTAGAAGAACTGTAACGCTGACTATCAATGCTGCGGAAAGGTAAGTTGGGACAATTTCGGATTTATTTTTATCAGAAGAGAAAAATTAGATGTGGAGCTTTCGGATGGAAGTAAGAAAGTTTTTGCTTAGTTTTCAAATCCATTGATGTTCTGACATGTTCCGACTTTTCACGTAGGTTGAATTTGTCGCTCGTGAACGCAAATTTGGGCGGTTCACGAACAGTGTACTTCTTCGATTTTGCCATTGGAACAAGAGTAAACAGATTGGGAAGTTTAATTGTCTGATAAGAGTTTGTGAGACCGTATCATCAAGAACTCGCCAGGAACTCTGCATGTTACTTTCGACTATCTGATCATCTTATCGCAGTTACGTTTCCTTCTCTAAGCAGTGAAATCGTAGGTCGATCACTATCGACGACAGCTTGGGCTCTTCTGCCGCTGAAAACGACGCCAAAGCGTAATGGAAGAACCTGAAGAACCTGTGGTCGTTTTGTGTATAGGCTCGCTTCATCGGAAGTCACGCCAAACTTTACTTTAGTTCATCGTTTTATTTGGTGTCAGCTTTCACCGGGATAGAGGGATTCTGTTTGAATTGCCCTCCTTAGGATAGACGTGTACCTTCACGAAGTTAGTCAACGATGGCAACGGCGATGGTCAGTCGGGATCCCGAGGATATTGAAAATCTTCTGGCGTTGAACCCGAAAGTCAACTTTCATGCCAACCTGAAGCCCAGCATCATTACCAAGGTCGAGAAGAAGAACTGGAAGAGGAACGAGGACAAGTCTTGTTCGGTATGTTTTGATAACGCTGATACAAACCTATGACATATAATCCAACCCGAAACTTTCCCCCTTTATTAGACGTGCAAGCCGCTGGTGAATGATTTCGACGATATCAAACATACGACGCTGAGTGAACGTGGAGCTCTAAAGGAAGCCGGACGCTGTTTGAAATGCGTGGACGCACCCTGTCAGAAAAGTTGCCCGACCCAGCTGGATGTTAAGACCTTCATCGGCAGTATCGCAACAAAAGTATGATGGTTGAACTGACCGTAACAACACCTTATAGAAATACTGAACATAAGGTTCTTCTTTGTTGCAGAATTACTATGGAGCCGCCAAAGCCATTCTGTCCGATAACCCTGTCGGTAAGTATCAACCCGACCATCGTTTGTTCTTCGGGGTTCGCTGTCATTTCAACTGTATGAGAAACTTGACCAGTTTTCGTTATCCAGGTCTTACCTGCGGCATGGTTTGTCCCACCAGTGACCTTTGTGTGGGCGGATGTAACTTGTACGCAACCGAAGAAGGACCGATAAACATCGGCGGTCTACAACACTTTGCGGTTGAAGTAAGCTGGGCTTTTGGTTGTACTGTATTTGACCAAGGAATATTTCCACCGTGATTCCATCTGTTTTCAGACGTTCAAAAGAATGGACATACCACAAATTCTGCCGCCTGATTTACCCGAACACATGCCAGAAAGCTATTCGGCCAAAATAGCGTTGATTGGTGCCGGTCCGGCTACGATTTGTTGCGGAACATTTCTCGGTAAAACTCTTTAGAGTTTTTTTTGTAAAATGTATTTAATGCGCGTTGATGAATTGTCCAATTGTGTTTTATACCTCTAGCTCGTCTTGGTTATTCGGACATCACAGTCTTCGAAAAGAATTCCTACCCAGCCGGATTAAGTGCATCGGAAATTCCCCAGTTCCGCTTACCGTACGACGCGGTGTCGTGGGAAGTCAAGCTAATGCAAGACCTGGGCGTCAAGGTATGTTAAACTCAACAGTGACACATCCGTTCCTCTGACGCGTAGCACGTGCGCCACGCAGTAGTTTCTTGAGGGGCGGGGCTGCTTCCTTGCAGTAACGCAGCGTGTTTTACAGATACAATACGGAGCGGGACTAGGAATTAATGGAATGACGATCCAAGGTCTTCGAGATGAAGGCTATGAAGCCATCTTTGTGGGCATCGGTCTGCCTGATGCAAAGAGGGACCGCATGTTTGACGGACTTACTACCCAGAATGGGTTCTTCACCTCCAAAGAGTTCTTGCCAGCTGTCAGTGCTGCCAGCAAACCAGGTAGGTCTTTAAAGCAACCAGAACATGTGGTAGTTTGACCGTCCTTTTGGACAGGAATGTGCGGATGTAAGTCGAAATTGCCTCAACTCTGGGGCCACGTACTGGTATTGGGTCTTGGGGACACCGCGTTAGACTGTGCTTCGTCGGCGCTCCGCTGTGGTGCGAAGAGAGTAACCATCATATTCCGAAAAGGCTTCACAACAGTTCGAGCTGTTCCGGAAGAAGTAGCGCTAGCTCGCGAAGGTATGTCGCCACAAAATAGAAGACTAATTTACTGCATAATCATGTGTTTTTCTGCCTGTAGAAAAATGCGAGTTTATGCCGTTCATGCAGCCAAAAAAGGTTATGATGCGTGGCGACCGCATTTCGGGTATGGAGTTCTACCGCACAGAGCAGTTGGAAGACGGAAGATGGACTGAAGACCCCGAGCAGCTGGTCCGACTGAAAGCCGACTTTGTCATTTCCGCCTTCGGATCTGCCTTGCTGAACCCTGCGGTCAAACAATCTCTGGCGCCGCTGGAACTCACCGAAAGCGGGTACGCTGTTGTGGACAAAATGACCATGTGCAGTAAGGTCGCACCCTGGCTGTTTTGTGGTGGTGACATTGCTGGTGTGTCCGAGATGACAGTGGAAGCTGCGAATGATGGCAAGACCGCATCGTGGTCCATGCACCGCTACCTCCAGGTATTGTGAAATATTCTTCCATACACACTTGACCGATGCTTTTCACCGGATGAGCCAGTTTTTAGCTCTTCATTGTTCTAGTCTATCTACAACATGGAAGTTCCGGAGAAGCCGATGCTACCCCAGTTCTATACTGAAATTGACCTGGTTGACATCAGTATCGAAATGTGCGGCTTGAAATTCATAAACCCGTTCGGCCTGGCTTCGGCCCCGCCGACAACGTCCAGTCCTATGATCCGTAGAGGTATGAAGCTTGCTATTACAGCAATGTTTCTGTTCAAACGCAGTGCCCATCGTCGCTACACCACCGAATTTCACGAAGATCTTTTCACCGGTTGATGAAGTTTCATTGGTGATTGAATTTTGTTATCGATCATGCTTTTTCTTGTCACAGCCTTTGAAGCCGGATGGGGATTCGCTTTGACAAAGACGTACTCATTGGACAAGGCAGGTTTACAGTTTGCGGCATTTGACCATGTGCTCTGCTAAGAGTAAAAGGTTTTCTTGTTTTCTAAATCACAGCATATTTTGCAACCTTTTGAGATACATTAGTACTGTGGGCGTAAATCTGTTTTCTGTAGGACCTCGTCACCAATGTCAGTCCTCGTATAGGTGAGTATTCTGGTGCTATGTTTGGCTGGCGCCACAGCCAAGACCAGGTCTCACAGTGTGATCGCTGGTGTGTTCCGCAGTTCGTGGAACCACATCTGGACATACTTTTGGCCCCGGTCAAGGATCGTTCTTGAACATTGAGCTGATCAGTGAGAAAACGGCCGAGTACTGGTGCAAGAGTGTCACCGAACTGGTGAAGGACTTCCCGAATCAGGTAGGAATCCTTTTGCTGTTTCCCGGCGCTACCCGATTTATTTGTCGGTCGCAGTGATTAACCTATGGTTTACTGAACAGATTGTCATCGCGAGTATTATGTGTTCTTACAACAAAGAGGACTGGACTCAGTTGGCCAAACAGTCGGAGGACGCTGGCGCGCAAGCTCTGGAGTTAAACTTGAGCTGTCCTCATGGTATGGGAGAGCGTGGTATGGGACTGGCCTGTGGTCAGAAGCCGGAACTCGTGCGCGACATTTGCCGATGGGTAAGATTGATAACGACTCCAAAACGCCGACGACAGGATCTACATATAAATAAGATTTATTTCACCGTATAGGTGCGAAGTGCGGTGAAAATCCCGTTCTTTGCCAAACTGACACCGAACGTCACAGGTACCTCGCAAGTCTTCTGTATCTCGGTCGGTAGAATGGTGGTGTTTTTATCGTTCTGTAACACGGTTTCTTTATAGACATTGTGGATATCGCTCGGGCTGCAAAAGAAGGTACGCAAAACGGCCGAGATACCTTTGTTTGTCCGCATGAAAGCGGACACCAATTCATGAAACTCTGATACACATAGGTGGCGCTGATGGAGTCACGGCCACGAACACAGTTTCCGGGTTAATGGGGATCCGACCGGACGGCACTGCGTGGCCTTCGGTTGGTGCTGAGAAGCGCACAACGTACGGAGGAGTATCAGGAAATGGTAAGAACCCATTTCCGAGCACATAATCACGTTGAGTGTTTGTGGTGGCTGCTCGACTAACCGCGTATTGTTCTCCGACAGCCATAAGACCCATCGCGCTTCGAGCGGTCAGCGCGATCAGGAGGTCTCTGCCGGAATTCCCTATCTTGGCCACAGGAGGAATTGACTCAGCAGAAGCGGCTCTGCAGTTTTTGCAGGCTGGTGCGAGTGTTGTGCAAGTCGGGAGCGCGGTTCAAAATCAAGATTTTACTGTTATCCAGGTAACGTAGTCACGCAGCACACGCTTATGAGGCGTGGGCACCCGTGGTCTCACTTTTCTTCCGTGTGTCTCCCGAACCCGTCGTCCAATCTCCGTAACTTGAAATGTGGTATCTTGCAGAAGAAGATTCTATACTTTCTGACCACGTGGCATTCCGGTCATTTCTTCCCGTACATCGATCTATTCACTACATTGAAAGATTTTCGCATGAAGTATTTGGTGGACATTCTTTCAATTTAGTGAATAGATCAATGTATGGGCTACATTCTGCCCGTTTAAGCTTTCCCAAAATCTTGTCACGTGACGAGAGATGGGCGGCCAGAAATGACCCTTATTTCCTTGTCCGACCATCATTGCTCAGCGGTTGATCGATTGAAGAAATGACCGGAATGCCCACGTGGTCCGAAAGTTTATAATCTTCTTCTACAAGATACATTTTAAGGTACGGAAATTGGATGAGGGGTTTGAGAGGTACAAGAAAGCAAATTAAAACACGCCCATGAATCATCAGCGTGACAGTAGATTCCGAGAAATCGGCTATGCGTAGTTGGATTCAAATCCTAACCAGCGATTCCGTATGTTTAGGACTATATCACCGGAATGAAGACCTTGCTTTACTTGGAAAGCAAAGGTGGTTTACCAGGTTGGGAAGGACAGTCGCCGCCCATTTTGAAGCACCAGAAAGGAAAACCTGTTCGTCATTTGGAAGCCACGACAGGAGAGGTTGGTCGTAGTGCTATAGCCAAATCAGGAAGTGAATGATTATCAATCAAGCATTCGACGTTCTAATCAATCGACCGTACGCATGCCTTTGCCGCTTTTACAGACGCTACCATTCTTCGGAAAGTACCAGCTGGAGCGAGACGATTTAGAGGCGCACATTAAACAGAGCGACGGTTTTGCCTCGAACACCCAGCTGTCGAAGCACCTACAGGAAACAGGAGACTCGACCGACCGTGTGACGCTGAACGGAGCGAAGAAGCAGATTGCCAGTTTAGACTCGTTCTTGAACGGTGCAGTATCCCGAATAGGCGCTTATAGCGATCTGGATCCACGCGCTCAGGTGGTTGCTGTTGTCGACCAGGCAAGTGTTCCTAACGTGTTTACTCCGTATCTTTCTAGCACGATCTAGTTATGAATCAGGTGTAAATTGAGTTTATGACATCTTCCAGGACCTCTGCATAAACTGTGGAAAATGTTACATGGCGTGTAACGACAGCGGTAAGAAAATCAAGAAAAATATGCATGATCCCCTCTCTCGACAATAAACTGGTGAATCCATACGAGAACCTCGAATGGCTTTTCAGGGTATCAAGCCATAGAGTTCGACGCAAAGTCCCACTTGCCTTACATCACCGAGGACTGCACAGGTGAGATCTCGAGTTATTCGACGCGTGGACTACCTACTGTAGCTTTCCTGGTCTTTGCAGAAAATACTGATAACTTTCACAGCATTCCAATGCTTGACGTTTTACGAATTCTTCTGCCTTTTAGGTTGTGACATGTGCCTGTCGGTATGTCCTATTCCAAGCTGCATTACAATGACGAAGAGAATGACACCCTACAAGCCCAAGAGAGGTATACCCCCTCGCAACCAACAAGACAACGGATTGGCCGCCACAAAAATGAATGGACATCGAGATGAGGAACCTTTACAGTGTCAATAGAAAGTCCAACGGGAATTGAGGCAATGTATAAAATGGTAGAAAGCAAAATACATATGTAGCAAAAGACGTACTCGTACCGTTCTAACCAGGAAGTGATTCCTTAAAAAAAATTAGCACAATAAAATACTTATAGTCAAATGCAGTCATGAGGTAGAATCGTACAGAAGAGAAAATTTCATTAGAGTGCCTATTACAAAATCATCATTACGTTGTGTCGGTCCTGAGATTTACACCAAATACACTTGAAAATCTGCATAGTAAAGCCAGGGTGGTAAAGCCAGGGTGGTAAAGCCTTCCGTGACCTGAAGTGCCGGATTGACCATTTGTTGTCGTTACTCAAGGAAGACCGAAGAACTTCTGGAGGGTTATTTGCGGGTCGTCGATGGAGAACGACTCGCGGAATTGCTCATCGACTTCTTTAGCAATCTTGATGTAATGTTCTTTCGTGAGAACGAAAATCCCTTGCTTCTTTTCCTTCTTCAACTTGGACCACCTGCAACGCGACGCAACGCTTTAGTGAGTAAAGTGACATCATACTTATCAAAACTGGGTGAAGGAAGATGGTTAATACTTGTGAGAAGAATTCCAAAAGTGGGCAAACCAAAGCTCGAAGGGGTTGGATAGTGAACCATACAGAGCTGAGATATCATACTCCACGGCCCACTCAAAAGCGGTGTCACTGTTTCCATAACCAATAAGTTAATAAACAAACCACACCGATACGAAACAATAACGGTAGCAGCAAAAAAGCCGAAGACGTACTATTTTCTCCAGTCACGGTATTTCAGTCTGTAAGACGGCACGATCTTGTGCAGCTCAGGGCATTCAAAGTCCACGGCAACTTCCACGATCTTCAACAAGCGGAAATGGCACAGAAACAGCCATTAGAGCCAAACGTGAGAAACTTACCGTAGCAAAGTAGTAGTACTGGGAACAGACCACCACCTCGTCGCCTGCACGAAAAACCAGAAGGCAAGTTTTAAGAATTTCATTCAAATCAGTACATACCTACTGTGACGGTCGGACTACAAAAGGGCTTACCGATTTTGTACAATGGCTTCGCAACGTATTTCGGATCCTCGTACGGTCGATCTCGGATTTTCTGCAACGACACGCTCAGCTGACTCATTTTGTCCACAGCTGACAAACTCGCGAGTGCATCGTCTTTCCCATCCAGAAGCGCATTCTCCACAGGGCTAGAAGACGCGGCCATAATTCCAAAGTATACCTGCGAAAAGCCAGAAGTGTACATCTAATGTATCGTCGGACAATGTTCCACGACGATCTCCCACGTACCTCCACCAGGTCTACCCGTTTCCTGCTTGCAAACGGCGGATCTCTCGCGCTGCCTCAGAAGAAATTATGCAAGACCAACAAAAAGTTACGCAACTCCACGACTGGACACCATCCTGACCGGCACCCCCTGTCGGAAGGAGTTCCAAATGACTGCGTGAAGCTTCTTACCTCTCTGCGAAGCCGGAGCGCTGCGCTACGGATTTAACACTGGACTCGATAGCAATCTCAGAGCCGTCTGATCCTCCGAACTAGAACTTCGAAATCTGGAAACAGAAATGAGACTGTGAGAGTCTGGTAATAGGAAGACGGACTTCCGGCCGATTCCAGAATCTCCCTGTCATGCTAAATGGGCGGAGGGCCGAGGCTGCGGACTCTGAACTCCTAAAGTACTAAGACTTAAACGAACCCCTGGCGCCAGAGGGCGAGTCCAGGAAACCTGGGCGGGCAGTGAATGTGACCTTTGGCACAGCCAACTCGAGAACCGCAACTTTGTAAACTTGTGATTTTTGTTGTTGCTCTTTTAGCCTTGCTGGAGGATGAGAAAACCACTGCCTTCATCGCTCTCCACGAAGATGCACTGCAGCTGTGGGATAACGATGAGGGGACCGTATTTCTAGGCGCCGCAGGTTGCACTTGGCAAGCCAAGGATGCACGGCATTGCGCTGCACGGCATGATGATCATCACACTTGGGTAATTGTTCCACTTACTCGTAACTCGCCGTGCAAGGATCGGGCTTCGTTCTCACTGCGGCCATCTTTGCAACGTCAACAGTCGGAGCGGCTGGACTTGGATTGACAGGTGAACGCGTTGAGTAGCTGATGGGATGGAAGAAAAGTGCAGTTAAGAACTGTCGGAAGTGTGGACTACCCGAATTAAAAGTGGGCAAAGATGTATTTCATCAATGGATTCCCGAAGATCATCAGCACTATCCCGTCGGAAGAAGATGACTGCTTTCAGTATTTATGCTGTAACAGAGAGCATACGTTGATATTGGTCCTGCGGAAATACTCCTTTGCAATATGGCAGCTTCGGGTAATTATGCATACTCGAATAATGTTGACAATCTTATATGGTTTGACTGGATGCTCTCGATTCAAATATCTAAATGAAGTCCTTCAAATTTTCCTCTGTCTTGCAGCCATTACTGCAGCTTACTGCGTATCGCAGATCGCATTCATCGGTGAAGAATGTTGGCATAAATGTCGGTGCGTTGTGGGAACCGGAAACGAATGCCATCGTGATTCAGGCACGTATAATTTTCGTGCCGTCATATAAGAGTAAACTATGGATGCAGTTTCCGTCATATAATTACACGAAAAAATTCCCCATTCACTATATTAAATTTGCCGTATAGAGGATTGCTGAAAATAGTTATGAGCGAACGTGATGTAGATTTGGATGGGGGCTTTGTCGAGTCACTGATTACGTTCTCGCTGTAGACGGCGGAAGGTGGACTGATGTTCTTCAACCTGGACTTCCGCAACGCGGACCGTGGATGTTACCAGCTTGAAGATTCGAAGTGCGTAATCATCTCACAGCTATGTGTTGTGTAGTGTCATACTGTCGCTTTTTAGGAACTCCAGGAGAGAATCGGACGAGCTGTTCCTCAAAGAAACCATTCCGTATATCTCTGTCATTCCTACCGCCAGCATAATGATCGCAGGCGGAATAACAAGGTACGCCGCATCCTCTGCCTTCTTCCCGGAAAATGAAACTAGCCTATGTTCGGGGCTGTTTCAGCTTGGAGTCGTTACGGGACAACGTGATGGTGGCGTCTTCCTCTGGGTTTATCCAGCGAATCCAATGGGATGGCAGTATAAACAACAGTCTAACTATAGTCTTGGAAAAAGTCCCCTTCTCGATCGACTTACCTCAGTCCAAAAGTATGTTTCGTTCACCTTGCTCATTGCTTATATTGATGGAAGAAATCTGGTGTTGGCCTAAGATCGGTTCTTTTCCAGAGTCTTACTTGAGTCAGTCATCGATCCACATAATCGACTTGGATTTCTCTTTTCTACTCGGTGGGTTCTCGTTAGTGCTCTCTAATGGACGAGGTGCTTTGATGACCGCAAGTGACGTCGAGTTCCTGCCGGATACCGTGCAGTGTGTTTGGGTACCAGTAGAGCCTTCCCCTTTCACTTGCACAGCTGTCAATCACAAGTACCGTTTAATGGCGTTCGGCTGTACAAAGTAGGTGCATAACAGTTCTTTTTGAACGAGGGAAGAGAGGTCTAACCTTTTTTATGCTTGATTGCAGTGCACAAGGAGCACTGTACTGCATCGAGGACCAGACAGAAGGTATCCAGCTGACCCACCGTCTGCAATTGCTGGACAGAGACTGTCCGGACATGGCGGGCGGGTGCGGGTCCGTGGAAGGTCTCCGATGGACACCGGACGGGTGTGCCCTGGCTATGATCTGGAAGAAAGGAGGCTTCGCTATATGGAGCGTCTTTGGCGCTCTCCTGACTTTCTCTCTGTCGTTGGTGCACGAAAGCATTCCAAGGAGGGTTTCAGCGTTGGTACGTACTGACAGGATTTTCAACTCCATGTGCAAAGAACTCTTACTCAACGGTTGCTTTCTCCGTTGTAGGACTGGGGTACAGAAGGCTACACGATGTGGATACTTGACCCGAAACTTCTTCTGGCATATAACTTCGTGAAAAGCGCTCTTACCGTGAACAACTGCTCAGTGAGTGACCATTTTGAAGATGACGATCAGCGTTTGTATGGATGTCGAATTTTCAGACCAACAGAACCAGCGTACTTCTTCAAGGGGAGAATGGTATCATGTTGAACACAGGGGATCGCGTCATCTTGCAGCCGCTTGGCGCCAAAGACAGCCACGTGGAAACGAAATATGCTCTGTTCAGCAACAAGTCATGGACGGTGATACAGGTAAAGCTTGCAAATGTCCCACAGTCTTTCTGCTGGATCTTGTGATCACATTGGAATGGGAACCTCTTTCTGCTCGTAGCTTCCGAATCGTTACATTTTGACGAACTGGCCCCTCCGTTACACAGTCGTTGATGCGGATGCCGAAACGATCGCCGTAGCGGGAAGACACGCCCTAGCGTTGTATCTGTTGTCGAGCCGGAAGTGGAAAACATTCAGCAACGATACTGCGGAGCAATTATTCACCGTAACTGGTGGATTGCTATGGTGGAAAGATTTCGCTATTTGTGGAGCTTACAATCTGAGTACCAAAGGACAAGAGGTTCGTCCGTAGGAATGACAATGAGGATACGTCATTTCCCTCCCATTAGTCCTTCTAACTTCTTACTACTTTACAGATTCGCATGTACTCCAAGCATAAACCTCTCGATCACAAGCACGCGGTGATATGGAAACTGCCCAACGAAGCCCATGTCATGAGTCTGAATGTCTTTCGGGACATGCTGCTGATCTTCTCGTCGGACTCTTTACTTACGATATCTAGCTTGGAGAAGAAGAAAGTCGGAAAGACAGATGAAGGTACCAAACAGCAACCACTACCTACTGTATGCGTGATTAGGCGAAACATTGGTTGTATGACTTCGTTGATTTTTTTTGCAGTTTCCGTTGTTATCAACGTGTTACAGATGGTGTCTGTTCAGAATATATCACCGCATCCACACTGCGTCATATCGGTTGACCTGACACCCGTTCGAACTGAGACAGGTACGACGAAGTTTGTTTCATTAGGCTGTTCGCTCTACGCGGTGTTGACTGTAACTGACCAGAGTTGTTTTCCCGGCTCTTCAGGCCAGCGGAAGCACACCGGTATCCGCGAGGCCGAAAGCTTGTTAATCAATGTTTCCGGGCGATTATGGATCATACAAAGGGATGCGCTGGATCCTAGCAAAGATACCAGCGATGATAACACTTCCACTGTAAGACAATATTGGTGTTCTCCATAAGATTTGGAATATCTGTGTTAAAACGAACTTCGTTATAGTCCAGCAGTGTCACGCCGCTGCTTTTGTCGTCCTGTGTGGAAATGCTCTGGGTTCACCCCAGTATCACTCCGTCCAAGGACAAGCCTCAACTTTGTGAAGCATTATGGATGTTCTGCGGTGCTCATGGTATGAAAGTTTGGATGCCTCTGTTCGCGAAAGATGGAACGCGACGGAACACGTTCTTGTCAAGGCGCGTAATGCTGCCTGTGTGGCTCAGAATCATACCGCTTTGTGTACTCTTCGATGAAGCCATGATCATCGGAGCCGAGAGCGACTTCCTGTTTGAGTCCGGACCGGTGGACAGCTCAGCCAACCAACTTCCCTCTTTCAGCATAAACAGAACGGTAAGCAAAGTTCATTAATCATCTTTTTTCGTCTACGATGACAAAGTCGTATTGTAGCATGATTACTTTGCCATTTTTGCAGAGCGAGGTGTATCTACCTCAAGCATTACGGCAGCTGCTCAGGAGAAACTTAGGAGCTCATGCACTCGAAATTGCTCAGACATGCACAAAGCTCCCATATTTCAACCATTCGTTAGAGTTGTTGTTACATGAAGTGCTGGAGGAGGAAGGCACATCATCAGCGCCGATACCTGATCCACTGCTGCCCAGTGTCGTGGCATTCGTGCAAGAGTTCCCTGTGTTCCTACAAACCATCGCACACTGTGCCCGGAAGTCAGACATTGCCTTATGGCCGCGTCTGTTCATAGAAGCAGGCGAACCCATTGACCTGTTCCGAGAATGCCTAGACTCACAGCAGCTCGACGTTGCAGCGTCATTTCTAATAGTTCTAAACAGTACTCTGCCCACAGCGGCAGTCAGGAAACAAGCTACTGCGCTACTTGAGAAAGCACAGCAAGCGAGAAACACTGACTTAGCATCGGAAACTAGCAGGTTTCTGAAGGCGCTGGAACACGAGGAACAAGAAGGGCAGCGACATACACCGGATATGCCGTCCAGTAAGTCTCCTGGGGCACTGAGGACCAATCAGGATCCCATCGACCTGGGGAACCCAATGTCGCCACAGAGTTCCATGACGTTCAAGTATGGACCTCCTGTACGGAACAAGAGTGTGTCGGAATCGGCACATGGAATAAACCCGCTGAAGCGAGCTAGCAGTGTTCCGTACGCTGGTAAGGATGAACCGCACCTGAGGTCCGTTTCGGTGGTGGTACCTCCTATCATGAACGGTCTAGGCCAGAGCTCTACACTGCCGGGAGCTATGGATCGGCTGAGTTTAGGCGAGCATTCCTCGAATGGCGTATCTCATACATCGTCTGGAGCTTCGTTGACGTCGAAGAATGGATGGAGTCGTCGGAGGTTTCCGGGACATGCTCAGCCTAAACAGATACTGACATAGAGCAAAAAATAATATGTGCTTGACTAAATTATTACGGAATTATGATCTTGTTGATTCTTTTCAATCACTCGGTGGCCTTGAGAAGCCTGGGCTAACTCCCAGTTTTATCGTGTAAAGCTTTATGGTTTACTTATATGAGTATGTTTCCTTACTCAAGGAGCGAAACTAGGGAGCTACCACAGCCGGCTGGGGTATCTGACCTCTAACCCTCCAGAAGAGCACAGCAGCGATGCGCCAAACATACGCGTGGGTATGGAAATCGATTTCACCGCAAGAAACAAAGATCGCGTATAGTCTACCAGAAACGAAACATTCGACTTGCGTTTTTCACGATCGGATGATTTAACAAGTCTAAGAACAAAAGTAAAAGCTGACACAGGGGACGATTCACAAACTCCTTTCAGGCCTCGATTTCAAAACTCAGTCTAGCCTCCTAGATCAAGGAGGCGGACGGAATGTCCAGCGAGATAGCCGCACTGGACAAGAAACTCCCACTTTTAAACTCACTAAAGGAATTGCAGAGAGATATCTCTCGTACGCAAACGTACCCTCCGCTTTCAAAGTGCAACGCGTGAGAATGATGGTATTCCGAAGGATGGATCGAATGGTTTACTGTACCGTTCTGCCGCTATACCCGAACATCCTTTCCTCGACCCTGCCTTGGTGCGTGGTCAAAGTATTTTCTGTCGTCTAGAGTGAATTTGACAAAGCTTTGGTCGGACCAATTGGCCAATGGTCAAAACGGCCAAATTAACATGGGAGATTTTACCCATTGGTCAAAAATATTGACAAAAAGGTCAACTAAAAATTGGCCAATTGGTCCGACCAAAGTTTGGTCAGATCCACTTTACGTCAAACGCTTCAGAAAGACCCTCCACAGTAAACAAGTGGGTTTTCTGCCGCCCGAAGTACTGGAAGAAATGTAAAAACTTTGAACTGATCCGCCAATGTTCTTGCACATTTTTGGTGCATTCAAAGATCTGGTCTTTTGTTAACATAATTCGCAAGTACTTTCCACAGAACAAAGATACTACTTTTTCAAAAGGGGCAAGAAAACGGTACCGGGGTGCAGAAAATAAGATATTTCATGAGCAACGAGGGAATGAGTGAGTTCATAGTCTTTGTTATAATTAAAATATTGATACATTTACAGCGATGGAAGAGTGTTGAGTGAGATTACCAAAACAAGCAACTGCGGAGATAAGGCTGTCGTTAGGTGGTTGTAGTTCAGGCGGCAACGTGTCCTTTTGCGTGGTAATAGTTGGCGGGAACGAAGGGCATCTTGACAACCTGTCCTTGGACATCTTGATTTCGTACGCGTATGTTGACTTTCGTACCATTTTTCGAAGATGGCGTTTCAACGTAGGCCATACTGATGTTTTTACCCAAAGTAGGTGATGGACATCCACTAGTGATCTTGCCAATAGGCTTTCCTTCTTGGTCCGTTACCGGATAACCTTCTACAAAACGCCGGCTTGGTAAGTTACGATCGTCGATTTTCATCTAAGACGTTCTGAAGACTTACGTCGAGCAGGAGCACCGGAAGACACGATTCCAACTCGTTTCATCGAAACACCATTCTTCAGCTGTCCTAAAATCACTTCGCTGCCCGGAAATCCGCCTTCGTTCCTCCTTCGCTTACCTACACAACGACAGACCGCCTGTCGCGTATTTGGAAAAGGGAGTTGCTCTGCTCGACGAGGTACCCACCTATTGTCCACGACAGAGCCGCTTCCACAGGTGACACGTCCTCGTCAATATCGTTTCCATACAGGCACAAACCAGCTTCCAACCGTAAACTGTCCCGTGCTGCTAGGCCAGCCATCTTGACTTTTCCCTTGGAAGATGCCAACAGCGTTTCGCACAGCGGTGTGGCGTCTTTGGCCAGGCAAGAAATCTAAAGAGAAACGGACTTCCAAGAGCCAAATACGTACTACCAAGACGTCATTTCGTACCTCAACCCCGTCTTCGCCCGTGTATCCACATCTTGTTATCCGGCACTTGAAACTAAGACAAGAGTACCGTCAGAAGTCGAACGAGATGGAGCTATCGAGCATTTAGGCCGAACATACTTGAATAAAGTTGTGAGCGTAGTGTGCATGAAAGGAAGTTTGATCAGCGAGTCGCTAGTCCCCGCTTCAAGGACTTGCGCCATCTCCGGACCTGAGCAGGAAATCATAGGACGATTAATATTCTCATGGTTATTTATGGGATGTGAATGTTTTCAATGAGAGTGTCTAACCTTGAACGGCTAGTAGAGCCCGCTCTTCAGACTGCAGAAAGGCAATCTGTACGGCTTTCCCGCTTCTCTGATAGTCAGCGACCTTTCGGGACAAGTGCTCCATGTCTTTCTTGGCACAACCAGCATTCAATACAATGTGAAGATATCCACGACTACGAAAGAGTTAGCGTCAGAACCAACTGAGCTCGGGTCGATTGTACGAGTTATATTTTGTGGTGCCTTGTGTTCATGAAAATCATATCGTCGATAATTCCGCCCTTTTCGTTAGTTAGGAGGCTAAGCTGACCACTGTTCTCCGGACAGTTCTTGACATCGGACACGCAAACCGACTCCAGAAACTCCAGTCGATCGTTACCAGACACAATGGCTTGCTGCCTGAAACAGTCACGATAAAGAAAACAATGAAGTCACGGTAGAAAAGTCGCTCACATGTGAGAGACGTCGAAGATGGAAACGTGCTTCCGGGTATGAAGATGCGAGTCAATGATGGACTGGTCTTCATACAGCAGCGGCATCTGCCAACCGGCAAAATCCACCATCTTTGCTTTGTGGCTTACGTGGAAGTCATAAAGCGGAGTTGCTTTCGGCTTTGTTTCCTGCAGACAATTAGCAAAAACGACCAGTGAGTTTCTCATAAGAACGAAAATCTGAAATGTTCACAGGCTGCAGAGATTGCTCACCTTGGCCACCTTCCCAGGCTTTTTAGCGGTTTGGTTTGCTCTAGACACTCCCACAGAAAGCGGCTTGACGTTCGGTCTGCAGAAGCCGCGCGGACCAATCGTTTCTCCATACTTCTGCAGGATGCGCCGTAAAGACGACATGCTTGGCCGGAAGTGCAGATCTTCGAAGCGGTCTTTTCCCCTTGGCCGGACTGGGATAGCTCTCCTGATGCGATGAAGATGTCTTGCGTTCCAAGGAGCGTTGGCTAACCTGCAAAAGCAGACAACATTCAACTAAACAGGTCCTGAGTCCTGACTCCTCAGACTAAGGAGATCGAAAAAGATGTCTCGTTATCAGCTGCAGCGGAACTGACTGGATCGGATCAGCTGATCAGGTGTTTTGGTTCTGGTCAGACCATCAATACGGAGATTGCGAAAACGCAAAATCTTGCGGTGAGCATGTCACGTTGATTGCTTGAAATGCGCCGACGGCTGTTCGAGTTTCTTTGCGCATATACGATTTGTTGCGATATCCAAACAAATTTTGTCGAAGAGTCCCTGATCTTGTTCTCTCTTACTTTGGGTTCTGTACCACCGCTACCAAGACATCTATCCTTCGGGAAATAAAAGCAGTAGTCACGCCGTTCTGACCCTTCAAATTTCTGTTTAGATCATACGATGAAATAAAAAGGGGACGACTAGGTTCCGGTCGCGATGCAGCACTCGGATGAAGTGCGACAGCGGATTGAAGCCAACAAGAAGGAAGCAGCTCGGCGGCTTGCTGCAACCCGCGAACGGCAGAATCGAGCTCTCAACGCTCAAAGAAATGCTGCGCCAGTCACCCAGAACGGCAGTCGAAGCTTGGACTCCTTTCCAGCTGGACCAAGAAATGGACAGAACAATAACATTCCGAACGGCGGCGTTCACACTCCCAACCCATTCGACAATTATCCTGTCCGTGGTCCATCCGATCCAGCGCGACCAAACCTTGCCCCGAACTCCCATAGCTCCACTAACCCGTTTGCTCCTCGAGCGTCTTCTTTCCCTGTTAGAAATCCTGCGCCTGTGAGTGCTGGCTTCAATCCAGTTCTAGGAGACCCATCGAGGCTGAAGCCAATGTACGTCTCACTCCCACAACCACCTACAGGACCGCAGTCGAAACCAGTCATTCCGCCAAAAGCTCCAGCTAACCGCATCATAGTGAAAGCTTCTCTTTTACCAAAAGGGCGATTCCTGGTGTCCAGCCCGTATTCCGTACAGTTGACGGAGCTGTGCAAACGTTTCAAGACAAGAAACTACAACCCTAAAGATCGCGCCTGGTCCTTCCACCTGTCGGACTACTCTTCATTCGAGAAAGCGGTGCAAGGTGAACTGAAAGCCTATGTCATTTGGGAAGGTCTGCCGAAGTTCATTCAAGAGGCGTTCGTCAAGGGCAAGTTCGCGGACAAGACGGACGGTGTCGACCTGTCGGAAAAGATTCCGCCGGCGTTGCTGAACGCGCTGCTCCCGTACCAAGTGGTTGGTGTACGTTTCGCCGTGAGCAATGCGGGAAGAGTTCTCATCGCTGACGATATGGGGCTGGGCAAGACTATCCAGGCGATCGCCACAGCTCAGTACTTTCAAGAGTTCCCCGTCCTTTGTGTCGCACCGAGGTAATTACAGATTAGCATGCAGTGTTCTTTAGCCTCAAATATGGTTTTGGCACTGTACGTGTCATAAAACCGTCTTCTTAATTACGGTTGTTTTTTCACAGCTCGATGCGTTTCGAATGGAAGGAGCAATGGTTGAGGTGAGCTTTTCGTTACAACCGAAAAGGAACATAGATGTTCCCTTGAACGTCCAAAAGAATGGACTAGATGATATTATAAGAAGTCGAAAGCGTTTTTCTCTGTTTTTTAGATGGTGTCCACAGCTGAAAAACTGCGACGTGCTAGTTGTGACGAGCCGTAACCAAATTGATTCTTCCACGAGCGCAAAGATTATCATATCGACCTACGATCTGTTGTCTGGTGTACAGAAAGACCTGATGCAGATTGGAGTTCCTACCGTAATCTGTGATGAGAGCCATTCTCTAAAGACGTACAAAGCTGCGCGGACCAAAGCCGCCATGGAAATCTGCAAGTCAGCCAAGCACATTCTTCTCCTCTCCGGTACTCCGGCCTTGTCTCGCCCACAAGAGCTGTATTCACAGTTAGAGATTATCGACAAGCAGCTGTTCAAGTCGTTTCCCGAATTCGGACGGCGGTACTGTAATGGACACATGAGCAACCGTGGCTTCATGGATTACAGCGGCAAGTCCAACACGGAAGAACTGCAGGTTCGAATTCCGGTCGTGTTTACGTCTATCTCGATGTTGGTTTCTGATATGATAGTTGCTTATATGCAGCTGATGTTGGAGAGTACGGTGATGATTCGCAGACTGAAGAAGGATGTGGCGAACCAGCTGCGGGAAAAGAGCCGGAAAGTAGTTCTGCTCGATCCTGACATTGTCCAGTTCGATACGAAAGAACTGACCGAGTCACAAGAACATTTCAGACGGCAGACAAGCTCGAAGACCGCCAGTCATCACGAAAAGCGTGGATCTCTCCTGAATTATTACCAGCAAACCGGAAAAGCCAAAGTTCCTGCAGTCATACAGTATTTGCAGGTCCGTCAGTTTCCGGGTTACCTTCGTTGGATTATGCTTTTAGTGTACATTTTACAGCAACTGATGGAGGGCAACGAAACGCTGAAAGTTGTGATCTTCGCCCACCATAATTACGTTCTGAGCCAGCTCTATGGTGCGCTGTCGGAGACCTATCGTGGAATACGTATCGATGGGTCGACGGCACCGGAGGACCGTAAAGTCCTCTGTGATACTTTCCAACAGGATGACAACTGTCGGATCGCGGTTCTCTCCATCACGGCCTGTTCAACCGGTCTCACCTTGACTGCTGCTTCGGTC
>BDGG01000004.1:3443776-3524960 GCA_001949185.1 Ramazzottius varieornatus
CCATCAGTTGCTGTAAAATGTACACTAAAAGCATAATCCAACGAAGGTAACCCGGAAACTGACGGACCTGCAAATACTGTATGACTGCAGGAACTTTGGCTTTTCCGGTTTGCTGGTAATAATTCAGGAGAGATCCACGCTTTTCGTGATGACTGGCGGTCTTCGAGCTTGTCTGCCGTCTGAAATGTTCTTGTGACTCGGTCAGTTCTTTCGTATCGAACTGGACAATGTCAGGATCGAGCAGAACTACTTTCCGGCTCTTTTCCCGCAGCTGGTTCGCCACATCCTTCTTCAGTCTGCGAATCATCACCGTACTCTCCAACATCAGCTGCATATAAGCAACTATCATATCAGAAACCAACATCGAGATAGACGTAAACACGACCGGAATTCGAACCTGCAGTTCTTCCGTGTTGGACTTGCCGCTGTAATCCATGAAGCCACGGTTGCTCATGTGTCCATTACAGTACCGCCGTCCGAATTCGGGAAACGACTTGAACAGCTGCTTGTCGATAGCACAAACGGTCATGCAGCATTCGGTATTGATTCGAGGAAGACGATTAATCCACATGAGTGACAATAATACATCTGAGCCCGTATAGTAAAAGGCGAGGCGGAAAATCCTTCTTTGGGTCTAGAGATACCATAACGAATGCCGGCCATGGCGCTCCGACAGTTACGAGTTAAGCGATTGTGTCCAATGCTGTGAAGGTGTACTCGCGTGCCAGTTGAAACAGTTCGAAACTACGGCGCTCTTTCCTGGGTAGAGAAGAATTATTAGAGGACCCGGAAATGTTCGCCATATTCATCCGTATCAATAATTAGGGCAACATCCGGCAGAAGAAAAAAGACTGAGCCGGCAAATGCATGGCAGACGGGCAGAGGGGGAGACGGCAGTCTTGTGACTTTCAGACGAAGACCAGTGGCCTGTAAACTTCGCACGCCATCTCCAGGTGTACCCCTGGCACCGCAGTACGAGGGGTGCTTCTCTCCGCGGTTTCACCCTGGGCGATAGCCGACAGGACTCACAGTCACAGGAGTCATCACGCATATATAAGCTGGCCAGGATGATCGGATCGATACAGGAATCCGCCTGCCTCCATCGGTAACAACTATCGTGCATTAATCAATAATTGGCAGCAACTCCTCCCCTGCTTGGATCGAAAGTCGGACATGGTCTGCTTGTCCTGTTGGAGCACAACGATACCCTGTATCGGCGGACTGGGAACGGAACTGGAGCATTGGAGCAACAAGGAGTGATCGAGTGAGGTATAGACCGTATTGCCATTGCATGCTGGAAAGACATCATGATACATGATAGAATCTCCAGGAAAGCGCGGAGGTGCAAGTCGTATATTTGAATAGCGGATCGAATTCGAGACGTACTTCACTCAAGCAGACGGTTATCTCTTCAGCGTTCAAGGTATCTTTGAAACTATTCATCTTCCACACTTCCTGTGGCTGTCTTATTACTCTTATATGTGCCTTATCAGCAGATGCTGATAAGAGCTATATAGCAGACTGTTCGGATCGAGCCGTGAATACTGTCACTGGATTTTCTTGGACTGGATTGATCCGTCCATTCTGTGCTTTTAGATTTATGAGAGAATTTTGGATATTCGTCGCGACCGGAAGTTCGGAGCGGTTACCGAATAAAGAGGTGGAACTGAGGAGGTTCTTTCTGGATTTTTGGATTCTGCTACCCTGTGTCTGCATCATTTCCTTTCGATTTGGCATCTCATGCATGGTAAGCACAGTGTAAACTGCAAACAAACCGAGCACAAAAAAACGTTCTTTCTGTTGTACAATTCTATTAACTCGAAACCATCCAAATAGCTTCAAGCTGCACTTTTTGATCGAACACCGTTTTTCGTCCCTGGTTCTCCATTTGATAGACTTGACGGCGGTTACCCGTGTGCCACACCGTAGGTTCGCAAGGGACTTACCTGCCCATCAAAGAATTTTTTCAAAATTGCCAATTAGTATTTCCCAGTAGGACAGCCACCACAAGTCAAGCCGAGCAAGGTATACTGCGCACGCAATTCTCGAGAGGAGGACACCGATAATGGAAGCTATCACGAGCTCGACGTGCATTTAATATGGCATTAAGAACCAAGCTCGACTTTGACTTGCGTTGGAGGCTTTCTCAATAATTTAACGATAAGCTAGTTTAGATAAGGTTATGTTTGTCCTCTCGCTTCTTGCAGGACGAGGAAGAAAGGAATTAGTCTTAAGACCTATTCGAGGATTCCATGCTTGTCGTGTAGGATGTTGTGAACATCAGAAGATGTGAGTTGCAAAGGCAGGTTTCCGTCTGTGCAATTGAAAGCAGGCGACGAGGCGGAACGAGTGTGTTAGTTTGAGGTGGCAGTTTTGATGGAGTTTGACATCCTTCATCCCGTGAAAAGGCTCGTTTGAATGTCTTTATCCGTCGTAAATGGAAAATAGGCCGCCGACCACGTCTTGTGTTGCCCTGCGATGACTCCCTTGTCGATTAACGTTGGGGGCTACTTGGGCCTTTTGAACACTTTGCATGTTTCACGACACGAGGCTGATTGCTATTCTGAAAGCGAGGCATGCACGCTCGGAGTTGAAAGTCCCCGCAATGTAGATGATCCCGTTCAAATGTGGGATTTCTTCCGCACTCAGCAGTCAGCACAGCGCGCAAGACTGATGATCGACAGGGAAGCTGCCGATTAATCGATGAGTGCTTTGTTGTGCTCAAATTAAGAGCTCACTGAGACACATTGAAGCCCTCGTAGATGTCGTCTTCCAGTCTTTCACAATCTATGAAGAGAATTCGTGTGTAATTTCCAGGGGGTGATTTCGTTCAACAAAAGCTTCCGGTATTTCTTCGTTGGACTGTTACGACCGAAACTAATGTAATTGGAAGGTGGCACGAAGTGAGGTGGAATATTCACATACTACTCGTTCATCGACGTTGTGTGTGTGTAAGCTGTGATATTGATTTTTGGGGGAGAAAGCACATCAATTACCGGATGGATGGTGTGAACTGACTGGAATGGGTGGCCATTTATGAGCCCTTTTTACTTGAAGTTACGCTACAAGCGACCAGCATGTTGCGCGACTGGGGACTGGACAAGTCCTGCCTTGCATGTCTGGGAGAAATTATATCCTTGACAAAGTTGTCAAAGTGTCCATTGTGCGCCTCATGCATAATCGACCACGTAAGTTTTAATCCACGGGAGCCCACTGTCTGAACACTTGTCCGTCTAACTGGGCCACTATTCTCGACCCCAGCTGTTGACATATTTCATATCTCTCTGCGTGATTTAGAAGCGAGTTCGGAAGAGAAGAATTTGTGATAGGCAGACAACAACACGTAAAATGGTCCGCAGTTCCAACTGATCGTGACTTTTTGTTAAACAATTTTTCTCATAATTTACGAAGAAATTCTGATTGTCGTATCCCAAGAAGAACCTATCAAATTCTGTCCTGTGAGGTACCGTAGCTTACCACACATGGAAGCAATGGTTCGGAGTCGCCAGTGAGCAGAGGCGTTCAGTGGAGCGCAGTAACGCGAATTCCGGGTTCGCCGCGTTACCAGGATGGAACCGCGCTGTTTCAACAGGCTGTGTGATTTATCGTAGTCTGTGGTTCCTCCCAATCTGCGACACCCATTCTGTGGGAGAGGGAAGTTTGAGGATAAAAAGTGACAACTGTTTCCACTTGAGTAGTTATGTGCTTGTATCAACACCGGCTGTGATTGTGTACACTTGGATAGGGTGACACTATGACAGTACCTTCTTTATTGAAAGTCAACATATCGTGTTCGCACTCCAGAATTTCCTGAATATGGCGCTTCAGTCCGTTCTAACGTCTGTCGAGACAATGACATGATATCACTAGATAACCTCCGCTCTATGAAAGTCCGTGCTTATGTTTAGCCTTTAGCCTCTCAGCAAGTCCGACTGGACAGAACTCCGAAGGGAACTCAAGGAACTAGAAGTTCAAAGATTGAACTATGGGCTCTTGTTTTGAAAGCATGAGGAGAATGCAGCTTGACGTTCTGTGATTAGAGTACTATTGAGACTGACTGGATGAGTCAAAGGCGAGGGAGTAATTGGGGATGACGTCCTTGTTGCGCGTTTGACGAAACTATAAGCTCATCAGCTGAGGAGGAGCCTGATCGCCTCGAGTCTATTGGGAAAAACAGGAGGATCATTGATCTGAGATTGCGGTAGAAGCAACGTACTGATTGGTTTTGTTGGATCACATTGATCATCTTTGTGCGATCAAGAAGCCGGATGGTGGCTTCACTTCCGCCGCGACCGTGAAAGTCTTGGTTTGCCCATCGTTCTCGGCAATCCCGAGGGGTTTTCTGTGATCCGTAGCCCGTTTCAACCAACATCGCAAGCAATCTTTTTTGCTGTTTGGTACTCTATCGCTTCTCTGCTTTGTGTTATTTATACGTAGTAGTATCACGAGAAACCGGAGTAGAATATGGCACGCTATTCACACACCAGGTCTCCGGAAGTCCAATCTGTTCTGTGTAATTAATATCTGCTCTATGTAATTAATGCAGCGCCGCTGCACCGCGGTGATGCGTTCTATGATCAGTGTCGCCGTGTATGTGTTACGTAATCAGGGATCATGCACTGGGATACAACACCTCTCTTTGCTCAGTTTCGCTCGGTTGTTTTCTCCATCGCGTCTGGGATACTGTGTTCCAAATCCAGAACGCCATGCTTTTGGGTTAACTGCATGTTGGAAGAGAATCCAGATGGCGCTGGCTCTGTAGCTAAATTTGCAGAGTTCGCTGGTTTTGACGACTGTTTTATCGTTGCAGGTTCTTTGGCGCTCTCGGAGGACCGCACATTCGGATTGGCTGACCCCTCTACATCCCAAGTAGCGAACCCGAACACGGATATCTAAGAAGCTGGCTATGGATTCGGTAAGTCTTGTCGAAGCTGTCGTTCTTCCCACCGTCCATTGTGAACAGTTGGTAATTTTGGCTGGCTATCTGACAAAATCGACTGAAACTATAGGTGGCGTAATGCAGTGATGAATGTTAAGTCTCGCATCAAGGTCCTCATTTCCCGAGAAGCTGGGAACCAAGAGTTGAAAAATCACGCAGTCAAGCACATGGTTTTGTATTCCTGGGTCTCACGTCAGGATCATCTTCGTCGCGAAAGAAGAAGCCTGACCGGGGATTCTCGTAGGGATTTCTGTGGCGAGGCCTCTTTAACGTTGTTCTTGCTGGAGGTTCTGCCATCACCTGACACTAAACGAAAGGTCTGTCGGCTTTCGTATTCAGGCTTGTCCTCTAGCACACTTTTTCTCCCTTGACTATACTGATCATGCGCCTATCGATTGCTCATCCCGGGACATGGGCGCTAGCTCTCTGGCTCATCGCTGACAGAAACCGTCTCGTGTTTTTTCGCGGATGGCTGCTGTTTGTTTAGGTCCTTTAGGGAATTTGGTGGCGGTTAGCTTTGAGTTGCCTCTTTGACGCATCCTGGATGCACGTTAGACCGCATATACTGCACAATCGTTTAAGGTGCGATGTTGGCGAGGCACCCAACCGAAGGTCCTTCGGCTTACAGAGGCAGTGGGTCGTTGTGTTCGATCCTGCTTAGATAATACGGTTGTGTACACAGAAACCCGATCGACTTCCGGACGACTATCAAGCAGGCTAAAGCTGTCCAAAAGGCATTCAGCTCTTCAATGCGCTCTTATTTGGTCGGAGGTCCTTTGTGGATACCCCTGAACGAACGTATGAATATAGTCTTTATAAAGACTCTTAACCTTTGAACCTTCAGGCCTTGTTCAACAAAATAATCCCCTCATTTTTTCCAGAAGTCTCGATGAGTTGACCAGAAGTGAATGATTGACGTGCAAACCAAGAGTGAAGGTTCAGGATATACGACTGTATAAGAGCTATCTAGTGCGGAAGGAGCTGTACTTGGTCATCCGTCGTTAGCTATCAATCAGGTCCAAAAGGGGGAGAGGAAGCACTGCTTGTTTCATGAAGTGAGTTTGTTGAGGAAAAGTTAATTCACAAAGTCCAAGGCTAGCTCGACACAGCTCGCAACAACGTCACGATAGAGATATCGATGATTGGCGCAATATATGCTAGTTGATCAGACTGATACATGGAAGAGGGGCTTTAGTAGGTCGAATAGTCGGGAGTACATTCTGGAGCGGATGAGTTGAGTCTGAGCATGGGCATAGAAGCCTTTAATATGCGTTTGACAACGGGGAGGCAAATGTATAACTGATCTGGCGATCGGGCCCATAACAAGGGGAAAGGCACATTTTAAGGGGATAGCGACTTCCTCTTGTCGGCAAGAGCCGTTTATGTATACGAGGCTCATCCAGTGTATGCGCAATAAATTTGAGGCTTGAATCGATCAGCTTTTATAGGTCTTCGGAATATGTCTGTATATCGCGTGGCCACTTTGCCTGAAAACTCTTCTTTCTTGTGTGTGTGTGTGTGGCACCATCCAGCCCTTCTCCGTACAAGGGATATTTGTCCAGCCTGTCATGACGTCCCTTATAGACTTCTATAGTGGATTTGTTGTGGTGAAAAGGCATGTAAGCTGAAACATGACATCGACTTGATCATCGTTATGTATATACAGAATATGCTTGAGCCCCTTGTACAGCCTATGCCGAACCCCGAAATACATCGTGCCCGTTATTAACACAAAATGTGGACAAACCCATTCCGGCCATGTTTAAGGAACGTGCACAACTGGTTTCTCTTCCTGTCTGTCTTTCACTTTATTGTTGATGTTGAACTTCGTGCTGTTTCATACATCCACTCTTGGAATACCTTCTTCGGGTGAGCTCTAATGCCGACGAAAAATAGGTGCGCGATACGACGAATAGCGAGAGCTTGGAAAGATCGACAACATCTTAGAAAATTGGCAGCATTTTCGTCGGCCAATTATCCCGATCGGGAAAGATTACAACGGGGTGCGTGTTAGGTGGAATTACCTGCGCCGCCTTCGATTAATCCACATCAGCCGCTGTTCTGTACAGAAACTGCCTTTGGTCCCCGGTGGACCCAGCTGCGCTCTCGGATCAGAGCTGAATATTGTATCATATGCCCTGATGTGCCGACTTGTGCTACATGATGGGACTTGATGCCCAAAGGAGAAAGGCGTGACGGAATAGTTTTAGATTTCGATTTGTTCGTTGTCTGTTTATGAGGGAGAACAGCAATCGTACGGCGAGCGAAAAAACTCGGAAAATTTGAGCTTCCGGCGGACACAAAGATATGATCATATCATAATCGTAGTTGTGTATGCTAAATGAGCTGTGACATCTGATATTCTGCACCTATGATTTCTGCCTGTCAATGGAATGTGACGTTATTATTGGGGTTAACCAGCCATACGCCGTGGTCATAAAAATCTGTCAGATAGCCAGCCAGCCAGCCAAGTTATTGATGCAATGGACGGAAGGATTCGAACTGGATGGACTATACGGATAAGTACTCACTTTTTTACATTTACAGGCTAGCCTTTGTGTTCTAAGAGCAGAGTGAAGACGCTCGCTTGCTCTGTCAAGTCAAGATGAAGTGGAAGCCTTTCCTACTACTTGAAGTTTCCTGGTTACTCCTCGTTCAAGTGTTAATCTCGGATGCTGAAGGTGAGACCTAATCCCGCTCTATCTAGAGTTCTTGGCTGACTGACAAGACTGCCGGTATTTGAACGAGTCCCAGTGCCTGAGGCGCTCAGACGACTCAAGATGATTTCGATGAAATATAATGGCGGAACGGGTCTTGATGGTAACCCAATTGACGGCACTTGGGAATATGTCAAGAGCATGGTGGAACATGTCCACACGCCATTAGTGTTGAGTTAGAATGAGTGGTCAACCCCAAAACTGACCGCCGTTACATGGTGCAACCACAGAGTCGGACTTCCTGTAACGAGATGTTTGAATAAGCTTACCGGATATCGGTCATTAGGAGAGAGTACTCCTTCGGATATGACAAGTCGGAGCTTGTTTACTCTTCTCCATTGAAATGTGGTGTGTTCGTAAAATTTTCTGTGCTGTGAATTTGCGCATGTTTGGAATTAACAGCGTATGGTGTTCAACAGCTTTCATATGGCTTACGCGGCCAATTGTGCGGAGGTTGACCCTTGTGTTGTGTGGCTTTTTCGAGAGACGGGAAAAAAATAATCGATATGTTTTGCTTCTGTAAAAGGCGGGATGAGAATGAGTTGATGATTTAACCACAGCTTAAACGCAGCCGTATCGGCGAAACTATGGGAAGGCGGACGTGACGTAGGACCGGGACAAGGCCTCAAGTGCGTAGCAGGTCTGGTTGAAGAGCTTTACGTTCCGGATTCTAAAGGATATAAAAGTCAATTGCGTTTGTGAGGAGTATTGTGTTGCGCGTAAAGTAAATTTGCACCGTTGCCGCCGAACAGGCAGTTTTTCGATTGATCGAACGGATCAGTTATGGAGCTTTCAGTGTACGTGGGGACCTTAATGGCACTGTTGCAGATCACGCCTTGATGCGTTGTAAACTTTCCATCGAATTCTAGGACGTTTTAAGGGATGAATATGGCGTAAAAAGGTTTTGATAGGGTGTCATGACGGCGTTAGGTGAGAATTAATCAGAACATGTGGGGACAGAATGATCGTCGCTAGAACCGGACGCTACATGAGTAACCTTCCTCGTGTCGTTGAGGGATCACTTCTCAAGAAAACATTGTAGGAAAGCTGATGGGGTATCGTTTAGTCATCTAGTCCCAGTGATACGTCCCATTTCGAGTGTACGAACGCCGTCATTCGGAGTAATCCAATTACTGCTAGCACTCATGGCTTTTTTGTACACCAGCAGATCACTGGTTTTTCAAGGCCTCTGACATTATGCACGCTTGTTTTGGGGATTGCTTTTCCGCGATGCGTGTTGAGAACCTTCACTCAGCTCCGTGTTTTGCGCGCACAAAGCGCCTTGCTTTCTTGTTCTAGGGGAAGAAAGAAACACGCTTGACCGACTCGAAAACCGCATGACGTACACGCGCGGAGGGAAATTTTGGCCCAGTAAAAAATTTGGGCCAGGCGGAAAAGACGGCAATCGATAATTCGGCCGTAGATGCCGTAGAAAATTGTCGAAAAGTGCATTGGCGTGAATTTCAAGCGTAAGTACGTACATCCGTATCGCTGTTTCGGAATCGCCTGGCCCAAACTTTTTACTGACCCAAACTTTCACTTCGCGCGTGTACATCGTTGGTGTGCTTCGCCGTAAGAGTCAGGAGGGATGTCTGGTATGATTTAACGTTCAAAATCGCGTCAATTCGCGGGGTGCTATATGTATGGAAGGGCTGATCTGGCTCAACTCGGCTGAAGCCCGTATGATTTAATCACTTGCTGTTATCACCGCTGTTCTTGTCAGCTTTTCTGGACGTTCGCTCAGCCATCGCATTTTCGCTCATACTCCACCAAAAAGATCAGGCTTTTCGCAATCCATGTAAGCATACGACTCGTTGGATTTTGGGCCTTTCTTTTGCTGACGACGTCCTCCAGTCATTTTGAGAAGGTCGACGACGATATCTCTTTACGTCATACCCGTCTACTTTGTTGGAGAAGTTTCCGTCAGCAGTATTTATCACGCTGGTTTCGGCTTTCTCTTGCTGATGTGAAGCCTTTCGTGACAGTAATGCTCGTCTCCGGTAATTTCTCTACGTCAAAATGTATGACAAAGTAAGTTGGGTATTTTGGAATGTTCATGAATGAGTGAGGGATCGATGGGCTCTGAATAGAGTACATCGGTGCTGATAATGGCGGACCAATTAGCTTGTGATGAATTCGATGGAGTAATGATGGAGCACTTCAGTCTTAATTCGATTGGGATATGTGCTGGAGGACACAAGACTGGAAACAAATATTCTTTGTCGGCAATGGCGCGTCCTTCAGCTCACAAAGACCAAATGGACATTGATCGACAGTCCGCTGAGACAAACTATAAATTGGATCATGTCTTATAGACTGGGTGATTGGTGCTACTGACCTCGTGTGAATTCCCTTCTTCCCGACCGACACTCTGTGATTCCCCTTCTTCACATATGAATTACTGTATTCTCAGGCTTGCTTTCCTTCTGGATGACTTTGAAGAAAGCATATGGAGTTCGTGCTGTCATTCGAGCTAGCGGGCTCATCGAGGGGGTTTTCAGCATGATAAGGAAGGGAAGCTTCGAAGGAGTGTCTGAGGTGGATACTGCGGATAAAGGGTTCCACAACAGATTTTTCTGGTTATTCAATTGTGGCTCCATCTTTTTGTTGTTATAGTAAGTGTTGCATTAGGGGAACTGGAAGTGAATGACATGAGACAAAGGCTAGAATACGTTCTGGGATCTAAAGTTTAGTGGCGCCATCTACGACCGATCTCCTCCATCCCTACAGGCGTTAATCCACCGGGCTTGCTCATATATATAGCTCGAGATTGGCTGTGATGGAGTCCTGTGTTTCATGCGAGACTTTGAATGGCATATCAAGTGGACGCCAAGACTGGATCAACATTCAAAAAATTAAGGCTTCGATCGCGACAGTTTGACTGCATGAAACTCGTCGTGGGAGTGCGCCAAGTCGAGCGTTGCGTCTGATTGTTGATGCGAGGAGAAAGAAATTGGAACAATTTCAGATTGACAATGCAAAACAGTGAGCTCCTGCCTTCCCTTTCTACTCTTGAGAAGTCAACTTGGTAGGAATTGTGGGACAGTCAACGCATAGATGTGCCTGGATTTGTCAGGAAAAACTGTTGAGGAGCTCGCGAGCTCGAGAGTCGCGACATCCGACTTTGGTCCGCCGATGACGCGCACACTCGAAAATTAGGTTACTTTGTTACGAGTAGTCGTACCCCATAAAGTGAAAGAGCAACATGCTAGTGCTGGCGTCGACGTGCCTGATCGGAAAAACTATTTACAGGCAGAACAAGTAACTTAAGGAGCCCGGTCACGTGCGGTAATTTACCACCGCAGATACTGTAATACTGTAAAATATAGACTTTAGAGTGCTCTCCAGATTCGATGTGGCTCGCCTGAAAAGGATCGGACCGTCCTTTATTTTGTCCGAAAGTTGCTGTCACGACATGATGGAGAACTGGCTAGGAGGTCTTCCACTGTCTAGGGTGTTACCTCACTGCTTCTTAGATGACGTGTTATTACGGCATCGTTTGCAGAAGAGAAACCTGAGTAAGGAGGGTTAGCGGTTAGCCAGTGGCTGACGACAGGGGCCGATGTGGAGCGAGGAACCAGAAGGCCTCTGTCAAACGGGGAATGTGTGATACCTTCTGACGGTACAAGTTTGGTTTTCCACCATTGTTGAATGTGTTTGACCGAAGGAGTTCTTTGCGTTAAAGCATGTTCGCCAGAGGAAGACAGTCAGGACTTGAGGGTGAAATCCTCGGATGACGTTCTGTGGATCTGTGATGGGGTTACAAACAAGGCACTATTGGCACTTCCCTTCCGTTCCAATCTATGCTGTACTGTATAAACAGTGTTTTTGGCTTGTCAACTGTGATTTGTCCAAATGCCTGCCTGAGGATCTTTTTCCGCCTTGTGATAATCCCAATTGAAGCACTGATCCATATAGACAAATCGTGCAGCTGTGTCTTGAGGGACTCTGGCTTCCCGACACATTTTTGGCATGGACACCTCTTTAAGGAAGCATTCCAGCGTTTACTGTGAAGCATGTTGTGCAGTTCGTACAAGATTGTGTAGGTTTACAAGATGAATCTGTTTATGGGAAAGTGTATGCCTGTCGTTGACTTACAATCCGCTGGGTGAATTGAAGGACTATCAGGAAAAGCATTTGAATGCATAGTTGTGTCTTCCTGTGGCATTCAGGATTAATCGTCCACATGTGCCGTCTCGCTCCGCATTGCATATTCCAAGCATTTGATCCTCCATATGCTGATAACGCTCGTCTCGCCACATTCAGCTGTCCTTTGGAATTTTCTCGATGCTGGACTGGCAGCGCAGTTGAGCTGATGATAGCCACGCCCTGAAAGATTCGTTGCGCTCTGGACTTCCGGTTGGACTTTCGTATCGCCTCCATCAGTTGCGCATATCTTATATACTCTTTCCGACTGCCTTCGAAGTCATTACCTCAAGTAACGCGCCGGCGCTGTGTTCTACTTCTCTGACAAGATCTATTCGAAATACGGACATCTACGGACGTGTTTCTTGATGTTCGGTGTATCGTACTACGAAAGTCCTGGGCGCCCTGGGCCTGGTTCTTCGCCTGCTGCACTTTTCTTTTGAAACTGCCGGATATTACGATTTTTATTGCCTCTGGTTTCCGAATTACCAGCCCTTGTACTGGGGATATTTTATGGGGCTTTGTATCTGATGGGTCGCCGAGGTCCTCGTGTGATATAACGTGTCTGCAACCTGGATTACATCTGCAGAACAGTTTCGGTCGTTAGCATTTTGAGCGTGGTTGATGGCTGGTGTCCAGGAGGCTTGTCAAATGACCTGGATTGGGGAATTGTACTAATTGATCTTTGCAAAGTGATGTGCCAAGCTGTCTCCAGGGGAAAATGCTCACAGCTGAGGCGGTTCTCAACATGGTCCTTATCCTCTTCAGTAAGTTATGTCAATGTCTTCCCTTTATGACTGACACATGCGTTTGTCTGAACTGTGCCCAAGGAATTTTTGATTAGGAATTAAAAGCATTGGCTGTACAATGCCAATCCCCGCACGCTTCCCCGCTTTAGTCTTCCCTTGTTGACAGAGGAACGATTGCGTAAACGTGAGGATTTGTCGTTGATTGTGTGGCGACTTCCACATATCTCACGGAAACTGGGCCGCAAAGATGTTAAGCGTCCCCCACGCTTCAGTGCCCCTTCCTTGTCTCATAACAAGATTCTGAATTTCATGTCCATGGCTCAAGAATGAAATTACGAAAATGTGTTGAAATGCAGAAGTAATATAAAGCTCTTGCTTCGGAAATTTGCCGTTGGAAAACACCAACGAAAATTTACCCAACTGTGAAGACCCAAAACACGTGGCTTAAATTGTTTCAGTGCGAAATTCAGAGGCAATCAGGGCGGTTGCTTCCGATATGACGCGGTAGACGAAACGTAATTATATTGTCTAATTGTGCTCTGTGGACCCACGTTTACGGATGACGAGCTAACGATTCTGCCGGTCGGTGTTTCATTTCTTGTAATTTGGTGCTGCAGTGGGACACAGCTGGAACGACAATGTATGTGTGTTTTAATAACGTGTCGGGTCTCGAGGAAGGAAGCACAGCTTAGCGAGAGACTACCAACTGCGGTTCTGTAATACGAAACGTAAATCCAGCCGTGCTGCAGCGGTCCTCTTCCTGCGCTCGCCGGATGTCCCCTTTTTAGCCGGTCAACAGTACTTCTACAGTAATTGAGATATGCTTTCAGCTGTTGCAGTAGGTTACGTTGGATCAACTGGCATTTGGAGTGGTCCATTTTGATTTCAGTTGCGCTCTTCGCAGTTTCTACGTGAATAAGCCGTCGTTCTTCCCTCGTCTCTGGATGTGTTTTGATACGCTGAAACAGGAAATGAAGTCAGTTCGCCGAAACCCAAGAAAACGTTGTACAGGAGGGTCCAAAATTTTGTCTTTGTAACGAAACTAGAAGGACAGAGATGTGAATTTTTTTTAGCTTGCAGGGAGCATCTTTTCACGTCGGAACTTCGTGGTTTCCGGAGTGAAGATTAGTCCTCTGCGATTTTTGATCTGTCGTGACCTGATTTCGATAGCTGGGCGGAAATGGCGTTGATGACACGAAGCCTTTTTTTCTTCCTTTTTAATTCCAGGAAGAAAAAACTGAAATTGATTCGTCTTGTAAAGTGTCTGTTGGGCTGCCTGTAAGAGAAGGATCAGTGTCTGATCTGGGAAAGTTGAATGGGAAGGCGAGCCGGAATTAAGGGCAATCCTACTAGTATGTCTACATAATTTACGCCGGTTGAGAGCCCTTGAGTAGGTTCCTTCATCAATTCAGGTGCGTCCAGAGCTAATTTGGCGCATACATGCGGTCTTTCTTCAATAAACGTGCGGCGGGGGAACAAGTGCCATGTGGCTTTGGGAAAGCGACAGCCATCGGTCAATATTTACTGGCCTACTCCCACCGGCTTCTTTCCCCCGCTTGAACATCCCAGGATCCATCCTTGGCCCCAAGATCAGCATAGAAGGCATATCCTTCGCTAATTACGGTGAAAATCTGAATTCCTTCGTGATATTTCTGCATGCAGAGCTTTTTGAGGCTTTGTGTTATTTGCCGTTGGGAGTCTAGCGATAGTATATATATTCTATGTTGGAAACGGATTTTTCGTGACTTGGACTAAGCGTTCGATACGTTGTCTTTGGAAAAAACGTGAAGCGTTGTCACTGCAGCAAAAAAAACAAAGAGGAGATCCGATGTTTGAATTGCATGTGATACGGTTTTTGTGGGATGGAATTACCAGTGCGTCGTACGCGGCTTCCGTTCCAGCAGAAACCTCTGGAGACCGATGTGAATGACACGCAGCGCTACTTACGATCAGGTCCATCTTCACGAATGGCATGAAGGTTCGTCAGAATGGGAGAAAGAAAGCTACGGACCTGTGCTCTTGTACAAAGGGAGGTTTTATGTGGGAGGCGGAGAGGTGAAGGAACGGAACCGTCCGAAATGACTCTTTTCCGGAAAGGAACGCAGGCTTTCCGCTTGCAGGTTCATTCGTGTGAAATGGATCGCATGATTTGTCCTTCGGGACTTTATACACTTTCTTGGCTATTTTTTAGCCCCGATCATCAACCTCTTTGCACTTTGTAGTCAGTTTCTCTTCCAGGGCGTTTGCTCGAACAAAACCCAGGATCGATATGGAGAAGGGATGATCGAAGTCAGACGAGAGGCTTTAACCACTACTGTACACAAAGGCCGTCTAATGGAAAAATACAAGGCTGGAGCTCAAGAGTCCAAAGCGAGACATGGACCGGAAGTATCGTGTCCGCGACGGGGCGGCGGGTCGATGCATTCTCTTTGGTTGCGTAGTCAGATCCGCCACATATCGTTTTCCATGTGTCCTGTCAATTTCAATTGGTGTTTACAGCCGCAGAGGAGAAACGGTAGTTATGGACAAAGCAAGTCTGGACGCGGTCTTGAATGGACGCTAATATCATAGTTGTTAATGGATATAATGATATGTGCCAATATAGTGGTTGATAGAAAGAGTGGACTCTGGTCATGCTCCATGAAGCCATTCGATCCGCCAACCATGAAGACATTGTTTCGTGATGTTGTGATGCGCTTCCTCTGTTTGCGTTACGGTCCCGCACCTTCTGCTGCTGGCTTTAATGCGTTTTCTCGAGATCTTTCTGATTTTCTTCCTGAAAGAAGCCTCCAGTTTCCTGCCGAAATCATGGGATTATGTTTCGTCTTTCCTTGCTTTCCTCTGTAGCTCGTACTTCAGCCCTGATCAGTTGTTGTAGTTGAAAGTGTCGACATAGCGCCATCTACCGTAGAGCCGGTGTTGTGTTGTACATTCGGCAACAGAGGGCGCCACAGATTCGGTTCCTGGTTCTGGAGGATCTGCAGTACACATGGTAGGAACATTATGTCGTGCAGTATCGATTCTCGATGGTTCGGGATGTCAAATGAAACTGACTAGTTTTCACACTTATGTACTAGTACTTCAGTGTTAGTGCATGGTGTGGGTGATATCCGCACGGGTATTATAGCACGATAAAAAAGAGTACGGGGGCTTTGAAATGGATCCTCTTCTGAAACTCAGTGTTCGTGTTCGTTACGTAAGGACGGAAGAGCTGAACCGGAAAAGTAGTCTGGTGGAATTTAGACTTCAATAAAAGGAGAAGAAGATTGTGAGCTTACGGTTTAACGGCAAAAGCGGATAGATCATTTGAGTGTTGTCCTCGGGACTTACATGTACAGTAGTGCATTTAGGCTCCGCGCATTGAAGCGCTTTATATTTGTTTATTTTGTGGTAAACTTGGCTGCTAACAATCGTATGGCGCTGGTCTTTTTATATTGGGAATTCAAAAGGCGAAGAAATCGCTGTCAATCGATTGCTTATATATTGTCATACTTTCTTTGCAAGATGAGGTCCCTCTGGGCAATCTTTGAACGGTTTCTCCCAAGTCAACACCACGTCGATGTTGCTGGAGCGTATTGGGTAAAGGGTCAGATGATATGGGGCATTTATACACCCGAGCTCTTTACCAGCTCTTGTGGTCCTCAAATTGAATAGCGGCGACTGGGGACTCCACAGTAGCTTCCTTGTATGAATGCATGGCGAGAGATGGAAGATAGGGTTTCCCCTGCGATAAAGTAACTTAACCAACTTCTCCCAATATTAACTCACATCAGGACTCTTTCTTCTTTCATGCCTTCTTTCACTCTATCCCGAATAGAGTGACAGTGGCTGCTGGCAGCAACATTCCTGACCTCATTTTGTCACTATGAGCGCAAAAGAGAATCACTTGACTTGACGCGGTCATAATGTCATTTTAACATCTTATCATTTTAGGAAATGAGTATATTCTACAATAGAACAAGCTGGGATGGATTGTCTGGTGAATTTGATTAACAGTGACGTGGACTCCTTGAAGGGAGGGCGGGTACTTGCCATGGCCGAAGGGTATCTTCGTTTCATATTAGCGAGAAGTATCCGCTCGATTAGCTAATTGTGTTGCCGGATTGTCATTCGTGATACGAAATGCTCTCTGGGATAGAACCATACCGCAGAAAGTTTAGCCTTATGACTGAGGTATCAAAATACCACTGTGGAAAAAAAGGAAGAACTGATGCGAGAAAAATAAGACCATTAGGGTGCATGCATTTCTGGTTCTTCGAATTGCAGCCGACTAGGACTGTTTCCTGATGTGTTGGAAATAGCGGAGCTCGATGATATGGAGCGCATTATCTGCAGATATTAATCTGATTAATGTTCCTAATCCATATTGCTCATCTTGCATGACCTATAAGCACACTCATTCTTCCCACATCCGATGCCATTTTCAAACAAATTGACTGACGCGAGGTCTTCGCACACGGGACCCTCTAGTCATACTGAATGCTGAACGTTGAATCACTCTTCTCCTGCGGCTCGATGAAGAAAACTAAACCTTAAACCAAGCCACTCTAATCCAGAAAGAAGCGGTCTTTGATATTACAAATTTTTTTCACAGCCGGGGAAAACGTAGAGTGGACATCGGGTCACTGAAAACTTAAGGAACCTTTCACTCATTGGGCATCCTTAGGTATAAAAGTATTCTCAGGCTTAAAAATTCTCTAGCTGTGAATGTTCCTGCCATGAAACGTTTTCGAAGTTCTTCACAGAAGGACAGTGGACCGAACCAGGAAACGCCATTTTTTGTTGGGGGAATAGTAGGGATGATGAGTGTTTATGGTCGCTCAGTACAAGAGGATGATGGCCATATTTGAGGAAGTACTGTCTATGAATGTTCAATATTGCTGAAGTATGGCTTGCATGCTGGGCTAGCCGGTCTGGATGAGTGATGTTGATCCGTGACGTATATTCGTGCTATGCGTGATTCCAGCGATTAGCTTCCCCGCTAGCAACACCACATTTTTTGGCTGATCCCTCTGATCCAGACGTCCCTTCTGTATAGCAGAAATATGAACAGAGGATGAAGCTAACTTAGCTGTGGAGCGGTCCCGGGAACTTTTAACAGCTAGAGCTAGCCTTCGTTCTCTGTCGTTTATCCCCTCCTTTTCTTTTGGTGATCGTATTCCCGTGTTTGATAGGCTAGGGTAGGGCTGACGAGAAATAATTTCGATCGCGTCGGCCTGGCTACTGTACATGTTTATCCAACTGTAATATTTCATTGCATCGTATATATGTTTTTCCTTGCTCCATCCTGGCTACGCAGTTGCCATCAGTATTCAGCAGCGGCTGCCGCCTTGTTTGCTACAAATAGTCGTCTTCCGCAATTAGCTGCGTTGCCCTCTTTTGTGAGGAACCCCACTTTATTGATTTGGCTATTTGGTGCTACTTCATTATAGTAATTAGTCATTCCCATTTATCGAGCCCTTGCCCGCCCGACAAAAGAAAATTCCTCCTTGCTTTGCTGAAAACTCGACATTCGGGGACATGTGGACAGCTGCCTTTTCGGCTTTCCGTTTAGCTCTTCCTGATTGCTTTCATCCGATATTCTGCTTATGAGGATGAGAAAGCCCAAGTTACGGGTCAAAACGTGTGTGTCGAGTGCCTTCATTCTTGACTCTCCATGACTGGAATATGTTAACGTCAGAAATCTTCCTGAACATAATCCTCTTGACGCGTAAGTCTTTTTCCATGTCAACTCAGCGCGATGCCGGATAACGCGCCTTTTTGGTGGGGAAATCCCTAGTTGTGTTTGTAATTACTTAGCTGTGTTGGTCGGGACCTCTTATGTACAGTCTGCGACCTTCACAGCGCCACATAACGAGGTGTGTGGAGAACTATGACTGTGCAAATAGTACTTGGATGTGCTCAAACTGTATGCTCAGCTGGGAAGTTTTCGTTTATTTTCTCATGTTTGAGATGTTTGTGCGCTAATTTGATTGGCGCTAGTCCAGCTACCTCCTGCGTTACAGAGTTCCTGATCAAAATAACTGTCCAAGCAAATATTCAGAGCAATTCTGAATGTAATATACTTCGGCTGGCTGTTCGTGCGGCTAAAAGGTATACGTATTATGCTGCAGTGTCGTCGGTGATTCTGCCGAATGATCACGAGGAAGTACAAAAGTTACATTGTACTTGTAGAGTGCTGTGAACACTTTTATGTTTTCCTGCGATCATGCAGGTAAACTAGTGCGTTGTCTCTCACTTAAGACCTCAGATCAATACTCTTCGAATTCCGACTTTCAAATCAGGTCTGAACAACGTGTAAAATCTTGCATTTCTTGCACCTTTTCAAAATGTGACAGAAAGTAGTTGTAGGCAAGGTTTTGAAGTGGTCCACGCCGTCAGATACGCTGTCTTGTTGTTAGGTGAAAAAAGATAGGTCTCGCCATCAGCATCCGAGATCCTTACGATCTCATTGTTTCAGGCAAAAAGAAGCAGGATTCGCTGGGTTATCGGAATGGGTACCAATATGTGAAATATCTCTCACGTAAGGATTTACAATACTGAGAACTCCATTAGCTTCATTCACATCAGATTAAATTTCGCACATGTACTGGGGCAATCCGACTGTCAAGCGCAATCAGCTCTTTGATATCCAGCCATAGCCCGTAGGCCTTGATGCGTTATGTAAAGTTCTTGTGGGGAATAAGATTTAAAAGAAGATATATAGCGGATCAACCGCATCGTTGACCTTGGGCATCCCTTTCGGAATTACCATTAGTAGAGTAGCATAACAGAAACGATTATCCTACAATGAATCCAGTGTGCACAATTTGCTCACTGGCAAATGCACTTCTGCGCCACATGGGCTTTTTGTAAAGTGTGACCATATCGATATCCCTTCTTACAGTGGTTCCGTTTTCAGATGCGCCGCAAATAATCACACCTCCACAAGACACTACTGGTAAGTTATCCACACTTGTCTTCAACGTAAAGTAACTCCCACTTCCCAGTTGAATTATATCATCTACAGCCATACACGGGAAAGCAGTCAGTTTCATCTGTCGCGCTTCGGGGAACCCAAAGCCAAGGATCATTTGGCAGAAGAATGGCAAGCGGGCATCGTCGTCAAGAATTCTCATCAAGGAAGTACCTGGCGGAAGTGCCAGTGTCTTACGCATCGAGCCGGTCAAAGAAAAGCGTGACGATGCGGTGTACACGTGCATGGCGGAAAACGGGATCGGTGAACCTGTCACCGCATCGGCCAAGCTGACTGTCGTGAAAGGTATATTTTGTTCTTCCGATGGTCTTCAAGTGTGGAGGTTTTCTAAAAGGTGTTTGGTCTAGATGAGGACGTCCCGTCGGGCTTCCCAAAGATTCTTCATCATCCCCAAATAAAGTCGGTGGAGAAGGGCGGCAACGCGGTGATGATCTGCCAAGTGGACGGGAATCCGCCACCAGAGGTGACATGGCTGAAAGACAATATCCCCATCGAGCTGGACAGTAGCCACTACACTTTGTTGGATCAAGGTTTGTGCCTTTGCAGAGCGGGGGTGAAAATGTTGACATGGACTTATCGATTGTTCCACTTTCAATGGGTGGGAAGTTGCATAACAAACCATCTTCTGATGCGTGCCGCACTTCTTTATAGGCTCTCTCCAGATCAGACAAACTGTTGAACAGGATGAGGGCGACTATGAGTGCCTGTAAGTCCCGTCCATGCAGCCCTAACTTGCGGTCCCACACTCAAAGACGCGGATGTTTAACTCTGCTGTTTGTCGTAGGGCTAGATCGCCCATGGGAGCCGCTCAGAGCTTTGCTGCAAAGCTTTACGTCAAAGGTACTTGTTCCATTTTTACCAACCGGAAATTACACGCGATTACATGGGCTTTGCCTTGTGTGTTTTTCAGTCCGACGAGTTCCTCCCTATTTTTCCATCCCTTTCAGCAGTAGCTACTCCGTTGCACCCGGTTCCGACTTGAATGTTACGTGTGTTGCAGCCGGCTCTCCGCTCCCGTTTGTCAAGTGGCGAGAAGGTATCCAACCGTTTGGTCACGCACCATTCCTTACTCTGTTGATACTCGCATCTTCACCATATACAATTAATTATACAATTGAACTGGAAAATAAATTGTTAATGGCCTTATTTGATTACTGAGAATAATTTAGAGCAGTATCTGACATTTGCGATGCGTTTTTCAGCTGGTACAGATATGATCCAGCCAGGTGAAGAATCACCCGCCATTGGCAAGACAGTACTGCAACTCAAGAATATCAGAAGAAACACCAACTTCACCTGCATCGCGAGCTCTGAACAAGGGCTGATCGAAGCGCACACGCATGTAAACATTGACGGCACCGCCGGCAAGTCCAGGATGTCTCATCAGCCGGAAAGCAGCGCGTCGTCCGCCAGCGCAGACCTGCCGCAGCCTCCCCGAAACCTAAAGATCAGCGAAGTAACCTCTAGTTCCGTGATGCTATCATGGCAGGCGGGTGGTTTCGACGAACCTGTCAAGTATTACGTGGTCCAGTACAAACCTCGAGACTCCGCGCAAGGCTACTCGGAAGTGAGCGGTATCACGACAACCAGTCATACGGTGACGAACCTGAAACCCTACGTGCTGTACGAGTTTCAAGTCTTGTCGGTGAACGATCGTGGACGCGGACTACCAAGCGACGTGGCTGAAATGACCACACTGGAGGCTGAACCCGGAAGTGCTCCACGAAATGTTCGAGCGAAAGCGCTGAGTTCCACCAGCCTTTCGGTAGAGTGGGACGCGCCACTTTCACCGAACGGGCAAATTGTGGTACGTTGTACTGACCTTATTGAACGATATGAGTTATTCATGTAATGTGCTTTGTAGGGTTACAAGGTCGCGTACTCTAGTGATTCTCGGCTCCCGATCAATAGCTGGAAGTCCGATATGGTTGGCAACAACCTGCAGGCGACACTGTCTAGTCTCGAAGCCAAAGTCTTTTACACAGTTCGTGTCCAAGCGTGGACAAACGGTGGACCTGGGTCTTTCTCCCGACCAGTACAAGTCAAGACCCAGCACGGAATACCCGGCCAAGTCACCGATGTCTCGGTCACATCCTCGTCGCTAGACTCCTTCCGCGTGAAATGGACACCTCCTGCCTCGTCAGGTCATCCCATCACTGGATACAAGATCTATTACAACTCCACGACCGGTGCATATGGCTACGAGAACGTGGATGCATCGACGGTTGACTATACAGTGCGCAGTCTGCGACCAGGTACGGACTATGTGGTCTACGTGGTTGCGTTGAGTACAGCTGGCGAGAGTCCGCCGTCGGATCCGGTCAAGGTATCGACGAAGGCCTCAAAGCCTATCGCTCCACCGCGGGACTTGAAAGGAAAGTACTTGGATAGCCGGCGCATCGAAGTCACATGGCAGCCTCCAGAAGACGAGACGCAGCGAGGTCGCATCATCTCGTACAAGATCTACTATCAACCGAACGACCAACAGGAAGGCGATCCACTTGTGGTTACGGCCGATGGCGAAGCGCGACGGTTTGTCCTGAGAGATCTGTCGGTGTGGACCGAGTATAAGATATGGATGACTGCCAGCACCGGCATTGGAGATGGTACCTTTCAGTCCTTACTTTTTCATATTAGAAATTTGTGCATGTTTACTAACGATATCGCTTGCAGGTCCGCCAACTGAACCAATCATCGTTCGAACGGACGAATCAGGTAACCAATTTTACGTGCGGTTGTTCCATCCAACACTGTTCAATATTCGCTGTCTCGTATTGTAATTGTTCAGCCAGCGAATTCTCTGCGCGTAAAGCCATATAACAAAATAGAGTGACACTTCTAACTCTTGCGTGTTTGTCTCTTTGTGCTGCGTAAATGGCAGGGATGCCAAATAGAATTCGTAAGTATACATTATCATTGAATGTCTCCCGACTAGGGTTTATGTACTGTAATCTGCGTTCTGCACCGTCTTCTACTGTGTGGTCCAATCGGTTCAAATGCGCTTTTGTGCACCGTTTTTCCTTCTTCACCCGAATGGTATTTAAAGCAATTCTTTTCATTACAGTACCGGAAAAGCCCAGGAAAGTTAACGTTGTGGTGAAGAACGCAACTTCCATCGAAGTTGATTGGCTTCCTCCCACGCACAAAGGACAAAATGGCGTCATCCGAGGCTATCTCATTTTCGTGCAACCAGTTGACGAGCGCGATGAGTTGATTGGCGACACATTGTATGCAAAGCAGTAAAAAAGTCATTATCGAACTTTCTGAACTTTAACGATAACATGGTTCTCTTGTTGTTCATTCTAGCAAGTACAACATTATGGACGGGAACGCTAATCAGTACCTCATTTCGGGTCTCAAACCCGACACCAACTACAACATCCAGGTCTGCGTTTTGCCTTTTTCAGTCAGAACAGACAGTTCGGAGAACCAATAAGCGTCAAATGACGGTTGGTATGTTCGTAGGTTGGAGCTTACACCCGATCGGGCGATGGCGAACTCACCAAGTCGAAGAAAGTGCGAACTCAACCGGGACTTCCGGGTGCGCCACGCATGGACGATGTTAAGCTGTCCGAAGATCAGGGAAAAGTGGTCGTTAAGCTCCACTGGAAGAAGCCAGATCAAACCTACGGCTTGCTGAAAGGTTTCCGGGTGACTTACGGCAAGAAAGGAGCACCCAAGGACCAAATGATCGTCAAAGACATGCTGGCGGGCGATGAATTCATTAGCATCGAAGGCTTGAGTAAGCATGACGAATTTTGAAATTGGGTTGAACATTGACTAAGCACGTTATTCTTGATCGTAGGTCGTGGTGTCCCTTATGAATTCAAAGTCGCTGCCATCAACAGCTTGGGTGCGGGATCTGAAGCCACGAAAGAAATTCTCATGCCGGAAGGAGGTGAGTTTCTTCGCACCAGCTACTGTATGAGCTGAAAAATTTAGCTGAAATGAGATAACTTATTCGAGAAGAGCCTGCTATTACATAAACGTGTTTTTCCGGTCTCGTAGTACCGACCGGGCCTCCGCAGAATATCTCTTACCGGTTCGACTCTCCGTCAGCCGTTCACATATCGTGGGATTCACCGATCCCCGATATGCAGAATGGTCAGATCATTATGTACACTGTCTACTTCGACACCAATGGCTCCGTAAGCAAGACCAACGTAACAAAGCCTGAGTTCAACTTCGATAAGCTGGAGCTGAGAAAGGAATATGTATTCCGGATTTCTTCGTGGACCAAGAAAGGAGAAGGCCGAAGTAGCCAGAGCATTGTCATCACGACGCCGGCTGAAGGTTTGTAATTTCTCCAGATGTTGTTCACGCAGCTCACGCTGCACGCTTCCGTCACACCCCACTAACCTTAATTACTTTAACCACTCACAGTTCCGCCTGCCCCGGACCACGTGCGCGCTGCTGCTGTTAACACCACTCACGCTCTTGTCTGGTGGAATGCCGTTCCTGACACCAACGCGCTAAAAATTGTTGGCTACAAGGTAGAGTGAAATACTTGAGATTTCGACAATAAAATGTAGATTATATTTAGTGCTCGCTTCCCTAAAACCGGAATAAATTTCTGGCTTAATATTCTAACTTAAATAAATTTATTCAAACTCGCATTACAAAAATAGCCGGAAAAAAGATAACTGGAACGCTAAAGGTGGCCTTTGTAGGTTACGTACGCTTGTGTGAACGAGCCTCGCCACTTGTGCACACATGCAGGAACTGTCGATGTGGACCACTCGACATCGGCGCTTCTGGCGAATTTGCAGAGTGAAAGAAACTACTCTGTATTCGTGGCTGCGAGAACGCAGCGGAGTGTGGGACAGCTGTCACGCAAAGTGGTGTTTCGTGTTGCTCCTGAAGAGGTCCCGCGGGATGTGCAAGTAGTGACTATCGCCAAAGATTCCATCACGCTGAGATGGAAGGCGCCTCTGGTGGTCATTCCTTCCCGCTACCATGTCTCCTACAAAGGCAAGAAAGTCTTCCAGGACCCGGAAGGTAGCACTCAGATACGGCAAACACCGAGAGGATTCAATGAGACTGCCAGCACCGAAATGACAATCCTCGGACTGCGACCTCACACTACTTATCACATCAATCTGACAGCCATACCGCAAGATGGCAGCCACACTCCAGCTGTGCAGCTAGAAGTCAGGACCGCTGTGGATGGTAAGCGATAACCTCACCTGCAACGCTCTGACAGTCCCTTGATCAGTCGTCCCTAATTTCAGTTCCGCCTCTGTTGTTTCCTCCAAACTTCACTTCCGTCACTAAGAAGGAGATGATCAGGATACAACTGAAGCGCGCCACGGAAGAGTTTGGACCAATCAAGCACTACTTGGTCGTTGTTGTTCCCAGTAACCTTGCTACCAAGCATCCAGACAACTACACTCTAGCCGAGGTTCGTAGTTTGTGATAATAGAGTGCCTAATGCATCGCTGATGAGCGTACTTTGACGGAGCGTCGTTTTTTTGCAGCTTACAAAGCACGAGCTTCCCAATGGGAACGCCCAGCGCTCCGGCAAAGTCGACTACCCATACATCGCTGCCAAGTTCAGCCGGGATACTTTGCCTTCTCTGTTCGACATAGGCGATGGACAAGTGTACGAGACGTACCTGAACCGGCCCATTCAGCCCGCGATGAACTACAAGATCTTCGTTCGTGCCTACGTCGACAGTCCAAATATCGTAAGTTTCACTCAACCTACAGATCATCTTTCCAATTATGAGGTTTTCTGTTATCTAGACGGAACCCATGTATACCAGTAGTATCTTCTCGGAGGACGTTAGCACAGACAAATTAAGCGGTACTGTCATGCCTTTGGAGAACCAAGTAGCGCCGGTTCAGAAAGGCTCCTTCAGCATGTGGTGGATCATTGCAATTTCCCTTGGGGGCCTTGCTGTGGTCAGTATCCCTATTGCCATATGGTATTATTGTTGCAGAGGGTAAGATTATTCAAAAGTTTCCTCACAGAGTATATCTCATTGGTGCAAGTTTTATTTCGTGTATGCAGAAGGCCGACGCCGAAGAAGCCACTCAACGAGGCACCGCATCGAGCCGTTGCGCCCAGTCCAACCACTTACACGGCGAAACCAACAGCGAACGGGAATGGTATGAATGGCCATGCGATAGCCAACCCGGAAACCACAGCGCTGTTGCGCACTGCGTACCCTGAAGAACCAGAACCATCTCCCAACTCGACGTTAAGGCTGCGGGATACTTCGCAAGACAAAAGGAGCTCCGACTTATACACTAGTCAGCCAATGGGTCCAGGTCGACATCCGCCCATACCTGTGGAGGATCTGGGCAATTACATCAACACGCTGAAAGCTAATGACAACCTAAAGTTTTCCCAAGAATACGAGGTACGACTAAGTAGGAAAAAATATTCTGCTGTATTGGATAATTAATAATTAGAAATCTTGATGTTTCAGAGTGTGGAGACCAATCAGCAGTTCACATGGGAGAACTCGAACCTCGAGTACAACAAGCCAAAGAACCGATATGCCAATGTGGTGGCGTATGACCACTCTCGCGTGGTGCTCAAGACGATGGATAACATGTCGGGAAGTGACTACATCAATGCCAATTTCTGCGATGGATACCAAACGAAGAACGCTTACATCGCAACCCAAGGTCCTCTTCCAGAAACGTTCGGAGACTTCTGGAGAATGGTGTGGGAGCAGCATTGCTTTACGATTGTAATGATGACTCGTCTAGAGGTACTGTATACGCGCCACCTTACAGTCAATAATCGGTGTCTGACTGATGCCTATTCTTGTAGGAGCGAGCGCGCATCAAGTGTGATTGCTACTGGCCTTCACGCGGAAGCGAAGTTTACGGCGTCATCCATGTCACACTGGTTGATGTGCAGGAGCTAGCTTTCTACTGTATTCGTACGTTCAGTATCCAGCCCATTGGTCATCTGGACAAGAGGGAAGTGCGGCAGTTCCAGTTCACAGGATGGCCGGATCATGGTGTACCAGAGTCACCTACCGCTTTCTTGATGTTCCTACACAGAGTGAAGGTAACGACCCACTACCCTCTCTCATTCTGGGTATCTGCATACGAAGGTTCCGTCATGTTCGGCGCACCTCCTATAGGTATCGAACCCTCCGGAAGCCGGACCAGTAACGGTCCACTGCAGGTACAGTTTCCCAGTCCTCGAAGATATAAATATAAAATTTTGTACAGGAACGCGAGCTCCTCCAGATGTTGAGCTCTTTCTTGGTTTATCTCATAAGCTTTCTTCTTGTAGTGCGGGAGTGGGACGTACTGGTGCATACATTGTTATTGACAGCATGCTTGACCGTCTGCGGCAAGAGCGTACAGTGGACATTTACGGCCATGTGACCATACTGAGGGAGCAGCGGAATTACATGGTCCAAACGGAAGATCAGTACATTTTCATCTACGATGCCGTTCTAGAAGCCATTGAAAGTGGCAACACAGAAATACCGCTCAACCAACTTCACCACAAAGTGCAGAAGCTAACGCAACCCGTTAACGGGATGGACGGCATCAACGGGATGGAGTTGGAGTTCAGGAAGCTGGCCACCAGCAAAGCAGAGCTGTCCAAGTTTGTTTCGGCTAACCTGCCAGCTAACCGTCAGAAGAATCGCTTGATCAACATCTTGCCGTACGAAGCGACCCGTGTCTGCCTGGAGCCGATACGGGGTGTTGATGGCTCCGACTATATCAACGCTAATTACATTGACGTATGTTCTTCCACAAATGAGACAACCATGGTTTTCTAAGCGATACAGAGACAGTGTTTCGTCTTACAGAGTTACGGCTTGAAAAACGCGTATATAGCTATGCAGGCCCCCATGAAGAACACAGTCGACGACTTCTGGAGGTGCTTGTGGGAGCAGAATTGCACGATCATCGTCATGCTGACGAAACTGAAAGAGCTTGGTCGGGTAAGTCTCCGGTTTTCTATCTGCTGTACATATTCATCACGTCTAACGATGCATTGTTGTACTGTAGGAGAGGTGCGAACAATACTGGCCGCTGGAACGGTCCCAGCGCTACCAGTACTTTGTCGTTTACCCTGTGGCCGAGTACTCCATGCACAGCTACTTGATGCGCGAATTCAAAGTGACTGATGCGCGCGATGGTCAGTCTAGGACCATCAGGCAGTTCCAGGTACTCCAAGTCTTCTTTTATCTTTCCATCTGCCTTTGTTGAGTGCTGTGTGATATTCTGGCCTCTCATATTCTTGCCTTTGCAGTTCATGGAGTGGCCAGAAGAGGGTGTACCAAAGACGGGTGAAGTCCTAATGGAATTCATAGCTCAAGTGCATAAAACCAAAGAGCAGTTTGGACAAGAAGGACCAATCTGTGTTCACTGCAGGTAAACTATCCGTCCAATAATTCGATAGGAACTCTTGCTGCCAATTGTAGTCTAACTGATTCTCGTCTTTGTAGTACCGGTGTTGGACGGACGGGTGTCTTTATCGCGCTGAGCCACATTCTTGATAGAATGCGGTTCGAGGCGGTGGTCGACGTATTCCAGACAGTCAAGCTATTGAGGACTCAACGTCCGTCGATGGTCCACACCGAAGAGCAGTATCAGTTCTTGTATTTCGTAGCACTGGAATACCTTGAAGCATTTCGCCAGTCGTACGATGACGTTACACCCTGAGTTCAACCCTGAGTTCAACCCCCATGGTCATGCCTACACCCGTCTTTCTGGTCGCTTGATGGATGCCTAACCGCCAGACGACCTCTTCTCGTCCAAGCTGCATTTATGACTTTCGACTGTTGCTATACACATAGTCTCTGGGAGTTCCGGCAGCTAACTGGTCTGTTGTTCTTTATTGAACTGTATTGGAGTCACTCCTTCAGGACCAACATGTAAAAGCAATCCGTTTGAATTTTGTGAAGGCCACCCATGACTACGTTCTTTACCTTCTTTCTTGTTTTCCTTTTTAGCGTTTTATCAATTGTACAGTTTGTTGCAGGTTCGAATTCGAACTTTTTGGTATATTTTAGTAAGTTTGATCCTTTTTTGCTATAAAAACCTTCCTTTTTCGGAAAAAATATCTTGAAATACTTAACGACATACGTGCAGGAAGTCTACAGCAAGGTCAGCGTAGTATTTTCGCGCTAACAAATGTTAGCTAAGAAACTACGAAATCGGTTGTCCAAATAAAAAACTTGTAAAATTATTTAGACTACGTACAGAGTGCTTCATCGAACCCTCAAGAAAAATACGCAAATACAAAAATAACGGTTCTAGTCGTCATAAGGGATATTTCTTATCTCGCGGGCGCGCTTCACGATACCGTCTATGGTAATTGCTGGGCCTATTGGCATTCTTAAAATTTTCAGGAAAACGTCCAGGTTCATGAGAAGAAGTGCAGCGCCATCGATTTCCTAAAAAGGAGAGGCGCCGTTACTTTCCTCCGAAACGTTTCACTGCGAGTACGAACTCTCACCTCTTTTTCGATTGTTTCTTTCAAGTTTTGTTGGTTCTCTCCGAATAGCTGTATTACCATATTGGCCACTTGCTCAACAGTCATTTCCGGTATGAGTGCTGCGTCAATTTCATGGGCTTGAAGGAGTTCTACACAGGTAGGTACGCTCTTTCGCTCATCTGTATAACATGTGTCCGTTATACGTCGGTAGTTCCAGGCGGGTGCTGGATGCTCTTTGTGTTCTTCAAAGACTGTGTTGTGGATTTCCCGCATCAAGGCGGACAATTCGCTCTTGATAGACGTAGGAGAAAGGGGAACTCGTGGTCGGGCCTTGCTGGTGGGCGTTGGTGGTTTAGATTCCGGGGCTTCACCGTTGGTCAACATCAGTTCCCTCTTCGGTGGTCGAACTGCAAAGACAAGACTTAGCTTGCCCACTTCGAAGAACAAGCGAGAATTTACAGCTGACGTCGTTCTCGAATTGCCGTGTCAAGACTCGAGATCGCTGGGCTGAGTGACGCACGCTTTCAGTAAGCCGTAACGGAAAAGTACGCCACTTGAAAGAACGATCTCGTACGTTCCGCCTGCCGTCCTTCTAGTCCTGGAGTACCGCGTTTGATCTTGATTACTGTGATGAGCTACACTATTAAGTAATACGCTGCAGGGAAGTGACAACATGTATCAATCAGCGTCAAGATGAACCCACTTTTATAGCCCAGTACTGCTGCTGACCATCGTCACGTGACCGCTTACGTATTGCAAGTGCAGAGGTTTTCTTACCGTAGTTGTGGAACCCGTAAAACGCTCCCACATCGATTGCTTTCCGGCCGGGCAGCTTCGCAAAGGAGTGCTGAGGAACATTATGAGCATTGATGATATCCTGTATGCTAGTGCCTATGGGTCTGCAGAACGAAGTCTTCAGTCATTGAGCCAAGAAACGGTGAAGATGGACAAAATGACTTACGGTGTGAACATCCGGGGTGCAGTAATCCGTCGCTGGGCATGAGGTAGCGGATGAGACACTTCGCTTTCCATTTCCTTCTTGGATGGTACACCATTGGCCTTGTGAGCGTTATCGAGAGGAGGTGGAGGTTGGGATGGCGCATCCGCGGAAGCTTCAGCGGCAGAGGTGTTTCTCCTGTCTAGCGATGCAGGCTCGGTGGAGGGCACATCGACATCCATCGGAGTAGCTTCGCCAGAACTGTTGTCGCTTGGTGTCCCAGATTCATCCATGGCCGATTCCGGGCTTTCGGTGTTCTCCGCGCCTTCCATGGCCATGGCTGGGTGGAAACTGACCACTCGGATAACGATGAGGCGTGCGCGAATACGAAGTGGTCGAAATCGATCCTTCAACGACACGGAACGTTCACACGCCATCCAAGTCTTCAAGCAGCAACGTAGTATCACTTACCACTCAAACCCGGAAGAGGAAATGATTTTGTTTTCAGCATCCAAAGGTAAACTCGTCGGGATTCAAGAAGCTGCGATTCCTAAGGATAGACCACTGTCCAGTCAGAGCGGAATATCCAGTCGTTCAGAGAATCTAGACCGTGTGACTTGTATCACCGCTCCATCCACCTGCTGGAGATCGTCATCCGAAGCCTAGTTTCCAAACCAACAGAGTACGGTAAAAGCGATGGCTGAGGGAAGACGGTGAAAAGTTACATAACATAAATTTAATGAGAAGTCCGGTTGAAGTCTACAGTCATGGAAGTGAAAGTGGACTCGTGTATAATGCAAATAGTCAACCCGCAAGCCACGGCACCGCGTGACCGCTGATGATGCACTCGCTATCACGTGCTCGTTTTGATACCGTACCGGGGCCTTTCTGTACCGCAACTTTCATCCAGCGGTCATGTTAACGGTGTGGATACGAGGACACGCCATTTTGTCGGGATTTCGTTCCTTTAGAGAAAAGCACTTCCAACTTTTACAAGAGCGTCAACATTTTAATTATCTATCGAATCGGTTCCAGACGGAGAACGTTGCGTTACGCCAGGTAACCAAGACAGTAGGTCATCTGAAGCTTCGAGACCAGCGTGAAGAATGGAGGAAGTGCAAGCGGAGGAATCATCGGTCGCAGGAACTCTTACCAAGAGCAAGAGGCAAATTTCAAGTCTGTTCTGGGAACGATAGCGATATTCCAATTATTATAACAAAAAGTCAAGGAAAATAGCCAGTCTTGCTATCGTATGAGTAAGATATGCTGTTAACTAGAAGTGAGATATGGAGACCTCGGTCAGGAAAAGGCATCGGCGGGCTTTTAGAGGGCAGGTAGAATTCTGGACACCAGCGCTAAGCTCACAGTAGAACTGGTTGCAGTACAACAACATCATGCTACAGTTGACACGTCTACATGGAAATAAAATTAAAATACATTTGCTATTGGCAGCTGTCATTGTATTTCATCTCATCTTGCCGGACACTCGGAAAACACCTTCTCTCATTCGTATTGGCTGCTGGCGGAGACCCGACCCGAATGATGACCATTGCCGTTGCGGTAATGGTCGCCATTCTCATACGAGGAAGTCTTGAATTCTGCGGGCACCGTCTTGGTTATAGTCGGTTCTTCCAGCTCTTCGTGCTTGGTCATCTTCATGCCGGACTGCAGCTTGTAGTGGTGGATGATGTCCTGGTCAGCTGGACACGACTCCAAGAAGGCCGCCAACTGGTACATGGTGCTCATGTACTTCCATAAGTGGTGCATCTCAACCGGTATTTCAAAGTTGTAAAAATGTTTACCTGCAATAAAATCATCGCTACTTCAACCCCTTCAAACTAGAGTATTTCGTCATTCTCCCGTACCAGCAACTCGAATATTCTGAAGTCGAGGCATCAGCTCACAATCGAAACAGCAAATGGAATCCCCTGTCAAGTACCGCGATCCCTTTTGAGCTAAGTGTGCGTCAATGTTCTTCAGACAGTTCAGCAAACCATTTCGTGTCTGATCTGTGTTTTGCAGAAGGAACATCTTGAACTTCTGTAAGACAAACCAACCTTGTTAGTACCCTACATCGCTTGCGGTCCGAGTTTCGTCGAAGGGAACACAACTTTAATTTCAGATATTTTGAAAATATCCTCGTCCGGTCATTGAGAATGGCCCGTAGCCTGTGGCTGTAAGCGAACCGACCATCGCAACATTCCGCCATCGTAAAGTTAGTGTATGGATAGCCGATAGAATATCATCGTGCGCAGTGTCAACCTTTAGATTGATCACTTCGTGACTGCCATTTCCGGCAAATGTGAACTGTTACGACACGCACTTCACAGATACCGTCAACATTACTGTATCGGACAAACGTGTTACCTTGTACAAATTCTCAATCTTTGCTTCGGTTTCGCGATCTTGAATAAACAGGTTGTGGCCGCCAGGAATTTCCTTCATGATATGGCGCTCAATCCGGTCATTCTCCGAAATGATGATGCCGTCGTGAATCAGAATGGGTGGATGTGCCGCCTCAAAGTTGCTTCTACAAACACATGGTAGAATACTTTGTGAATGACTAGTTCACTGATAAATCTAATTATGCAAGGGAGTTAGAGTAAAAGACTCACCTGAAATCCGGAGGCGGCTTCTGCATATCGACTGTGGTCACTTTTAGCGCGATGGTTTTGAGCTCGGCCAGCAGATACAGTTCCATGAAATATTCCTGACAAAAGAGGCAGGCGCCTTTTCGTCGTCCATCTATGGTCGAAGCCTAGACACAAAACAAACCGGTAAGAGTGCAAACAAATTATACTTATTTCAGACAGAGCCCTTGTACGAAAACCGATCCAACTTCATTCCTTGTGTGTTCTCTTCCTTCACTTTGTTGTGACCTACCACTACACCTAATGATCCGAAAACTCAGTTTCTATTCGCGAAAATTAATATTCTGCGAAGAATTCGAACTATTATGTAGTGAATTCGGTGAAATTCCAATAGAATTCTCCGTAGCCGCATTCGAATTCTTTCCGGAGAATTTCAAAAACTAGTTTCTCGCAGCCTTGTCCTGCTAGACCCATTCGCAGAAGCCTTTGAAGTGTTTCATGATGTAAGAGATGTCAACTATCTCAATGGACGTGGGACGAGTGGACGCAACAGAGTGGTTGTTATCTCTTGAGCTGCCCAGCAAACGGCGTTACGGCGTCGATAACATTAAACGAGGATTCAAACAAGATAACGGCACCTTGTAATTAAAATCAAAGACGCTACCTTGCACGAATACTGATCAAGCCAGGTGACAAGCAGAGCGAAGACGCACGCGTTTCACCCTTACCACCTCCTTCCGCCTCAGTGTGCAAAAACTACCTTGTCAATAAGACGAGCAACCCTAAAATCATGAACAGCCTTAACTTCGCCCTCCATTCGCCCATGATACCACGAGCCACCTTCGAAGAACACCAGGACTTTCTAATGTGTGACCTGCAGCAGAAAGAAGAATTATAATGAATATTCCCAATCAATTAACAGGCTGATGGCATCCATTGATTGTACATAGGAAAGCCTAGACGCGCTCTCAACGTTCAGCCTCGTCAACTTTGCTCTCTTTCCGATAGACCTAGCACAACAAGCAGCACCATACCAAAACAACCCGTATCAGAGCAAATACGTTTACTGTGGCAGGATTGAATTCGCGTGGTTTACGATTTGTTTGAACGACACAAATGCAAATAAGACGTTCCTACGCGGACGGAATAACTCACCCGGATAAGCAGTTCCACTTCTGCCAGTGTCCCGTCCGTGTCCGCCATCCTCGTTATTAAATCCTTACGGCCGGAGATCTGGAGAAGACGATCAGCTGAGAAGCAATAGATAGTCTGGTAGATATCCTGTCCAGTAGAATGCGTGAAGGAAACCCGATATGCCAGCAGGCCAGCTCAAGAGTCAAGAATGCCCAACTGATTCATTCGACGTCTTGTAGCGTCGATCGCGCAATCGGCAGAGCGAGGCGGCGGAATGGATGAGTCATGTCCGCTTGACCGTGTTTGATTTGTTCATTCATCTTCGTGGGCGGACAGTACCCCTATTATCGCAATCTGCCTACTGGTGTTAATGGCGGGTCCTGGACCTTGCATAACTGGGAAACTTGATAAATTCTTGACCATCTTCGAAGCTTTGTCCTTGGGAATGCTGGACTAGGTAGCTCGGGTTGACCTGCCGGTTATTCTTGACCTTCCAGAGCCACACCCAAGTCAGAAAATGCCGCAGATCGTTGTCCCGCAGATTCTAAACTAACGAGGTCCTAGCGAATCACGCGTCCACTGGTCAAACACGACTCCATCTGTACGAGATACATCCGATGAACGTCCTAGTACCATGAATAAGCATTCCGCCTGACCTAAGTCCTGGAACAGAATTCGGAGTCGAATTCGGAATTGCGCTCCGTTCCTGTTTTCCGTTTTCCAAAAGGGCCAGATCAAAGATCGGATTTCCGAAACTGCAGTATAGAAGGCAAAAACCAGTCAGAAGCTTGGCTGAGAAGCTCAGCACGATGGTTTTCCACGTAACGCAGGGCTCCTGCCAGTCGCATGGAGAATCCGCGCCACTTGGTAAAAAAATCCCGTCGAGTTTGACGGGCGGGCTCCCGAACAGTGAATGGAACTGTGCCGATTGTCGCCAAAACTGGTAATTCCACTGCGAAAAACCGACTTCCGACGAGCGGAATTCCGGTTGGAGGTTTATACTCCAATTCGGAATTCCAGTGCTCCGAATCGGGATCAGCCGGAAAGGAACGAAATTCCTATTTTCCAAGCGCAATAAGGAATGAAGCGCGAAACAGAATGCGTGCCTTACTCGATACAGGAATACTCGATGTTTGGAGCTTTCAGTACTCAATGATACCGACACAAATACAGCTAAAAAAAGATGGTTGTCAGAGAAAAATCAGAACTTGTCGTCACCGGCATATAAAAAACACGAAAGTGAATAGACGCTAAAAGCAACTTACAAAACACGAAAGAGGCTCGGTGTATTCCTAAAAGTTACGTGGTCATTTAAGAAGGAAAGAAAAACACTCATAATTCTCTGACGAACTTGCACCCGTCTTCATCACAGTCTAGCAGATTGATCACCGGTACTGATGAGTTCGACCCACTATTCATCACTGAGATATACTCCGATTCCTCTTTAATCTTGCTCTTGGGAGTTACGACTGCGTTGCTGACGACGGGCGCAGAACCCACTCGATTGCGACGTCGAATCGAGATGTTGCGACCCAAGAACCCATCACTAACCGGCTCGGATATTTTCTTACCCAACAAAGCTTTCAGCTTTGCCATTCTTGGACATGGCTTCACGAGTAGCAATCGATTCGGGGTTGGCAAGACATAGGAGTTTTCCCCGCTGGAAGGTTCATACGGTGTACCGACCCGATTGGTGAAGTCGGCCGGGATGAAAAACTGCAAAGAGATAACCGAAGAGATAACAGAAGTTCGACGCGCTTCTCCTAATAAAACTGTTAGGTTAAGTCTTACCGAAACTTCTTTCTTGCTGCTTGGAACTGCAGAGTCTCGTTCCGACTTTTGTGGTTGCCATCCCGGAGAACGGCGCGGTGGGAGCTCGGGCTTCTTGTCGCTGGTTTTTACATAGATAGTCTGCAGAGGCTTCCTAGTTCCTGTCCGAGCGATCTTCACTTCCGGATCTGGAAGCTGAGAGTAGATGTGGTCCGGTAAGTCATCACCGTCATCCTTGAAGGACTGATGAGTGTACAGCTTTGCTCGAAGCTCGTTCTCTTTTTTCTGCTTGCGAATACGTTTGTGGTAGACGCAGGCGATGATGATCAGAATGCAGACAGCGGCAGCAGTGAAACCCAACGCGAGGCCGAGATGCATTTCATCCTTGATTACTGCAAAGAGAACTGGGTTAGGGCGTCCGAAGAAAGCTGGATGCACAAGCTAAACATATTCTGGCCCCTTGAAACAAACAAACAAACAAACAAACAAACAAACAAACGAACAGTCAAGCATAAAAACTTAGAAAATTCTTCTGGTAGAAGTACGGCTTACTTTTCCCCACGATCTTCGCCTTGAAGCCCCGGAAGTGGACACTCCCCGGCGCTCGATTTCCTTGCCATGAACTATAGCGTAGCACTGCGACGGTGGATGAAGACTCGTACTCTTCCGGCTTCTCTTCTCCACAGTGCGGCTTACCAATCATCAGCAGCTGGCCAGTTCGCAGAAGAGAGCCCATCCTGACACCCGCCACCTTACAGTCGTGTGGCAAGTCGAAATCTTCAAATGCGAAAATGATTGGGTTTTCGGAAGAAGGTGAAACAAAACGCCATTCGCAGTGACTAAGTGGCAGAATTCGATGAGGATAGCCAGGTGAGGTAATGTAAAGCTCTTCGTTAAAATTTAAGGAACGTTCTCCACCGCAAGTCCCACACGTTATCTCGGCCAGACGGGAACAACTGTCAGCTGGAATGATCCTACAGTCTTCTATCTGGGAAGCTAGTGTCCTACAAACCATCCGGACAAAGTGTTGGTTGGCTAAAGAAGATCCGTTGACTTCCTTCATGTCGATGAATGTCTCAAATCCTCCACTTCGACACATCAAGTGAGCAGCCAAGACACTTGGATCGCAGATGGGAACGAAGTAATTCAGACCTAGCTGCTTGGACCAGATGTGAGGGACCAATTCCTTGTTCTCCACGCTCTCTGTTTCCCAGCCGACAGAGTTGTTGTTCAGTGGCATCATCTTGAAAGCTACCTCTGCGAAAGAAACAGTAGCATAAGTTGCTCACATTCAATGTAACAGCCAACTGGAACGGAAGTCGTGATTTTGGTAACCTAATTCTCACCTTTCCAAACGAATCCGTCATCTTTACTTACCAAAATCTACAGAGCACACAGAAGAATAAACGGGTCCAGAAATTTCTTCTGTACGTACCTTAACAGACATCAAACGACAACAACGCTTCACGGATATTACACAAAGACAGAGCAAAGCAACTTACCTCCGTTTCCGTGCTGTCAGTCACAAGCGAACCGCCTTCTGACGGGGTATCCTTTGTTCCATGCAGAGGCATTGCTGGTATGGACGGCAAACTAAGAAGAGCCAAGATCGACAGAAGGTGCAGAATCCATCTTCGCATTTCTGAAGTCCAACGGAAACAAGGTCAAAAGAAGCAATCAAATGGTTGCTCTTTCAAACTCCCATGAATTCAGCTTTGGCTGTGGTTTCCAGTCACAGCACGATCTATGAACAAAGCAACCTGTGAACTGCCGAGCGAAGAGCGCAAACCGAATACCAGGATCTGACGCGGACATAGAGTCCAGATTTTCGAAAGCGGATCTTATGGAAAATCGAAATGCCGATACTGTAAGCTTTGTGTGCATTTCGCGCATAAATACGTATCGGCCCTGGGCGAAATTTCGCCCAGGGCACAGTGCCGTGGTCAAACTCGACGGTCATCCTTACACGTCGGACGAATAATCTGGGGTTCGACCGATGCTTTTCGTTTGTTTTTTCAGAGCTGAGGCTGCGGGACGGCTTTTTTCTCTCATTCGAATTTTGAAATTCGATGTCCATATTTTACTGTAAAATCTCGTTCAACCCGACGATAGAAATGCCCTACCCGCGCATTTCTACCCAGGATCGTGGATAGTAATTTACGGAGAGAATGGAGTTGATCAGCTGATTCCATGACGTATTTGACGTCACAATACTGTCGTCAGACCAACGGCAGCCATGTATCTCGTCGTACTCGAGTTTAGTTCTAGTCACTCGTCTGCACAATGTGATTCGTTCTTGTCTTGCGTTCAAAAGATCAGTTCCGTGGCTTCATTTTGAACCCAAGGAAGTGCAGATCTGGCAGCGGACTGCAGAGTTATGTTCATGCGAACGAAGCGGGTGAACACTAGATTTTTCGGTCGGTCTTAACCAAATCAACTTGAGTCAATCAAGAACCACTTCATATTGGATGGTCCTTTAATTTGGGATCGGCTGATCGGTTTCCACGCTGTTCAGTAAATACTATCCACGATCCTGGTAGAAATGCGCGGGTAGGGCAGTTCTATCGTCGAGTTGAACGAGATTTTACAGAAATTATTCCCTCCTCTTCAGGATCCGTCGGATGTTGTTATCGATTCAGCACCGTACTATCGACGGTATCGATGCGTTTCCGCTAACGACTTATGGAACTTCAAAGACAGCTCGTACGTCTACTAGTATTTGCACCATGCTGCCTCTGCCGTTTCCTCTTCAGCCTTAACTCGTTAATGTCATGTATGGCTCAGCGCTCTTTGTCATTACAGGGTTGTATCCGGCTCTATCCACACTGACACAACGACAACCATTCAAGCCAGCTACTCCTCGGTAGCCAGCACAGCTGATATTTCAAACCAGGCTTGGCTTGGACTGACGAGGATTAGCAGAACGCGATCAATGTGAGCTAGCTAGCGCTGCTCCCGTTTAGCACAAAGAAAACTTTGTTGTTCCCTCGGTGCTTACCCTTTCCTGTCCGATTCAGTACTATAGCCAACGGAGTGGACAAAGGAAAGCTCACCGAAGTATCCTGCAGGCTCGGAGTGCCGACAACACGCAACGGACCATCACCCAGCAGCTGTGGACGTCGGTTGCAGTACATCGAAGGTAAGAATCTGTCAATATATGAGACCCTATTCAGTCTTGAGCTCCTTGGTTATATGCTTTCCGAGATGGAAGATGCACTTCCTAACGTCTCGCTTGCCCGTGTTCGATATTGGGGAAGTTGTTGTTGTATCTGATTGTCCCTTAAAGATTACTCATTTAGATTGCTACCAAAGCAGGCGCGGCGTTATCGCGATGGAGTCGAATTGAAGGTTTGCTGATTGCTCCTCGTTAGACGGATTAACCGGCATGGGGCGCAGTTGCAGGCTGCGGCATCGGTAGCAGCCGGCGAGAATGTCATTATAATTTGCATAGGAGCCCTACGCGTGTCGGTTCCCCAAGGTGACTTTCGAAGCACTCTATCTTGCCTTCTTGAGTGAAGGTGACCTTCGTATCGTTTTTCCTCTTTGTGTGCTCTGCTGTGCCGATCGACCGAGCTGAGCTAAGCTAGCCGGCACATCTGTGCGAGGGGTATGAAAAGCTAGAGTTGTGAAATCTTGTAGGAAACAGCTGATATAGATTGACAGATGTGACTCATAAGCAGCTTCTTTGTGAGGTATGCCTCGCTCAGCAGCATTTACCGGTATGACAGCCCCATCCAGGTATGATCGGGGCGGTGACGAACAGCTGTCAGCCATCGAAATCACGCCGCAAAGGTATGAAATATGTCCCCTCACCACGTGTAGATGTGGAGCATCCTTTTGCTACAGAATGGAACTGCACATGCGTAGCTGCATGATCCTTCGCAAGTAGACTAGTTCGCCCCGTTTTCGCGTCAGTGCATCCATGCTAATGTCATAAGGTTGCACGTGGGAGCTCCCGGTAATTAGTTTTTCCCAGATAGGTCTGATTCTGTACGACGCGATCCGACGTTTCATTAGGTTAGTATCGCACTTCCGGGTGTCGTGGCGTTGTTAATAGGACTGATTAATACTGTTCCTCACTCTGCTAATACCGAGCGTCAGTTTGCCATATAGGGCAAAGTATTATTTTCCAGGTTCTTCTCAGATAGCAGATGTTACGTAATTGAGAGCAAAATCTAATTTTCCTTATCAAGCTTTGGACGCTTGTTGCAAACCCACGAAAGCCTTTGAGTACACCGCTGAATTTCACGCAGTTACATGTGTGTTTTCGAGGTTCGAACCACGGGAAGCTTCACTGGTGGATGCTTGCTTGGTCGTTGGTCCGTAGTCGAGTTGGGGGAATCCCGTTCTTTTGTTTGTTTCTGTGCTCTGCCGTCGACTGGTCGTCGTGATGCGCAGTCAACTGTAAAGCCATATTGTGCGAATGATAACTTGGACTTTGCCGTTTCCGGTTGCTAGTGCGGCTGAGCTGTTCGGGCTTGTTTGTCGTCTCATAACCAGCACAATGTTGTTTTCCTTTCGCTGCGTTTGATCAACGCTTTGTTTTTATAGGTGCGAACTGATTTCAGCTGCTGAAATAAATCGCCTCGGGACCCCAACTCCGAAAACTAGACTGGCATTACGCACTTCCGGTTCCTCCAATCACCCACAGGTAACGTGATTAACTCATCAACATCTTGCTAGCGGCTACAGTCTCAACGCATATTTCCGAATATCATCCTTTCTTCCAAGAGCTTTCTGCTTGCTTCAACTGTGCATGGCACGTTGGTGCTTTTCAAATTCGGTTAATGGCGTTCGGGCTCGCTTTGCATACAGCGGATAGGTATTTACCCATCCGAAATGACTTTATGCCGTGTCCGCACTTTTCATAAGCAGACAGCTGGTTGTCCTTCACTGTCTCAAAGGCTCCTTCCGGTAAGCCGCAAGTTTCATGTCACTTTGATCGGGCAGATTTTTGACGGTATGAAGCTATACGAAAGCCAGTTGTGTCACAAAGATCTTTGTGACTTGCAGGTCCATTCTATTCGAGCCAAGCCACTTTTTTCTAAGGTTTCTATGCGTTGTTGTGGTGAAGACGAGTTCTAGGGGACTTTTGACTGACAAGTGCTCAGCGTGCTGCCAATGCTGCTGAAATTGCTTACTGTTCATATCAAAAGAACCTTGCAGAAGCCCACAGCAAGCCAAATATAAATAACTGGCCGGCGTCTCTTATGATGCCTCTCGAACTGCACAATTGCCACTTTTACAGTATAATAGCTGTTAATTGCATGCATATCTATCGACTGGTCGTTGTCTACGGAAAGTTGCAGCTTCATTTGGGAGCTTACGCACGAAGAGATTTCTATTAGTCTGCAGTAAGAAAATGCGTCTGCATGTTGAGGAAAACGTTTCATATAATGACGAACTCGTTTTATATTATTTGGTCCGTTTGCGTCTTGAAGATGCATGTTTTAGATAAAACGTACGTTTGAGGCTCGCAGTAATGTATGACGGTTCTTGAGTAATGGAAGTCGGTGGGCTGTGAAGGCTTGATGGCCACAGCTGAAGTTGCCAAGTTTGATTTTTATAGGCAATGAAGCGCGTCCTCTTCCTCATGTTCGCAACTCATGTTGTTTCCGTTTCTTTGTAGGTCAAGCTGAGTAGTTAACAGCTGTGAGAGTTACGCAATTCTCGCACATATCGTGCTTCCTCCTCCACAACCACATCGTTCGCCTTGCCAACAAGCCGGCGCCTTTTTGTGCAAGCAACAACGTCACGACTCACGAGCAAGCAAGATTATGGCCTCAAAAGACTTCTCTCCCTCGGCGAGGACGCTGAGCCTCGATGCGCCAGAAGATGCTCCCGTAGATAGCACGGATGACTTCGCTTTACTGCGCTCCTCTCTCACCGCCCAGTTGAACGAGATTGAAATTCTGGAGAGCATGTACAGCATGCCGGGCGAATTTTTCCTCCACGACCAAGACGCCAAAGCGCAGGTTAGCCTCTCCTCTCGTCGCATTAATCAGTCGTTTATATCATCCGTAATAAGCAAACCATAAATTTCGACCGCGGTTTTTCGTACGTCAGACGCCACCGTTACTAAGCTTACAGATTGATCCGTCTAAGTTGGAACGATTTTGGACTTGAATAAAAAAATGAACAGTGCTTTCACTTCTTTGATAATTTGTTAGCTATTAAAAATACATTGTGTTAAAATCTTGTCGAAGTGTCGTGCTACAGACGGAACACAGCGCTGAAGACGTGATCGAACTAGGTGGAAATCACAAAGTTTCCGCAAAACCAACATGCATTGCACCTCAGGCTGGTTTGTTCACGCGGGAAACGTTTCAGAACAATTTCGCTGATGCTACTGTATTCTGTTGGAACAACCTTCTACGTATAGTAAAAAAATATCGCTCACAAATTCGTGCACTTGGTTGGGTCTGTGAGCGACAATACTATTGCTGACTCGGGGGGTAAGCAAGACTTTCCGCGTATTTTCTAGATTATTTTCAGTTTCTCCGTCCCCAGCATGTTTTCGCCTCGGTTATTTTTTAATAGTCAGACCAAACGCACTTTTTCCATATAACAATTTCGTGAGGAACCGTAGTAGTTTTGGCTGGCAGATATAAATAATTTAACAGGGATTCTCACTTTTTACCCGTAAACTGCATGGTTTTCAAAAGCTTGCAACAATCAAACGATCAATGTTTTGTTGAGGAGAGCTTCACAAAAGCTCAAGATGAAGACATGCTCTATTGAATGAGTTAAAGTTTGGAGATGCATAGCCAGAAGCGACTTTACTACAAATTTTCAACATCGTTCCAACTTGTAGGGATCACCGTGTACATGGTTTGAACATGGGCGGGTTACGATGTTTTCCGTGTTTTGCAGCTCGACAGTTTCTGCCGTGATAGGGGTGCAGTTGTGCCTTCCGAGATCTCATATGATATTCGTCTGCAATGCGAGAACGCCGGACCAAACAATGCGCCGGTGGAAGTAGTGGCGACAGGTATGCATGTCCAAGATGGTTGAAAGACCCTTTAGATTTCTTTGGTCAGTCACCGTTTGACTCTACCTAGTGCGTGCCTGATGAACTGGATAGGAGTGTCTGCGGACCTTTGGTATCACACGAGTAAAGTACGCTTGTGTTTGTTGTAGTGACTTATCCTTACAACTATCCGGATGCAGCTGGACCAAATGTCTACGTGCGGTTCTTAAACCAGTACCACACTAGACAGCACCAAAGTTACCTCAATAAGACGTTAAGTGCCTGGATCAAGGGTCTTTCGAAGGGGGAGGCCTGCGTGCTGCAGATCTTTTCTTGGATCGAGCAGAATACCACCAGTTTCGTGTCGTCAATTCGTCCGCAGCAGCTGTCGGAAGAAAATGCGGAGAACCAACCGGCAGAAAGCGAGTTTGAGCGCCTCTGGATCTATTCTCACCATATTTACAGTAAACACAAACGCGAGATGGTTATGGCGCTTGCCAAGAACCTTGAGCTGAGTGGCTTCATGCTGATTGGCAAACCTGGTAATTTAATCTATTTTTCCTTAAGCCTAGAGCAGTTGAGAGAGCGGCAAGCAGTACTCGGTGACCACCTGCATACTCGCGTGCTAGCTGTAATGTGTTGGTTTGCTGTATGCTGGTTCGCGAGAACGGTCTGTAACCATCCGGCGCGTACCTGCATACAAACGCTTTGTTTCAACTATATGGTTTACTGTATGCAGGTATGGGCGAACGGTTAGCCTTCCGCTCTCATCTGTAACAGTCGGCGTTTCATCTGTTGCGTAAGCGTTTTCAGACAACATCCTGATGAATTTGCATTTTTCTTGCAGGCATTATTTGCGTCGAAGGGATGCGCAAAGATGCGAGGGCGTTTTACGATCAGATCAAACGCTTCACGTGGCAGAAGATAGCATTAAGGCACCAAGAAGCTGCATCTGTCAGCGCCGACAACATTTCCAAAGAGCAGAAGTTTGTCAAGTTCAAGGAAATGTCAGCTAATGGTACAGGAAAGGAAGATAGTCAGGACATGTCAGATTTTATACAGTTTCTGAAGGACCGAGGCTGTGGCGATGTGATTCCTATACTGTTTGCGGGCATTAAAGTACAGGAAGGCGGCGAAAACTAAACGCATCTCATTTTTTTGAAATCTTTCTTCTAGTTGGTTAGTAGACCAGTGTAATACACGCAGGGTTGAGTTCTGATATTTTCCAGTGATCGTCAGTTACAGTAGTCATCGATTTCATCGCAGCCTCCCTGTTTTTCCGCTCTCCTCAGTTTTAGCCGGTTCATTTGAATTTTTACATTGTACTCCTGACTTGGTGCGACTGTAGAGCTGCATTTGATAGTGGTTGGCTCATTGTTATGTTTTTACTATTTCCATGCATCTCGGCAGATGTTTTTAGTCTATTCTCCTTTTTACACTTTATTGGATCTCATTAACCTCTCTGTGTTCTATCCTTTTCTTCGCCGAACTGGGTTAAATTTTGCTGATTAAACACTTTTGATGACAGCCTTGCTCCGTTTGTGTCCTATAACGGTAACGGAAGCACCAAGTTTACAGAGAGTCGTGCGCTCGATCCTCCATGAGACTACGATGTTCGCGGTGAGTCTGGTTTCCGCCAGTGGAAGCTCGGGGTACGTTGACAGGTGCCATCTAGCGTTGCCATTTTGCCAATCAAGGTTAACTTTTGCCGTATGCACAATCAATGAAACAAAAGTTGACTGGAGATCAACACAACTATGATCAACAGGTGAGTCATGCTCAAATAGAGGATTGGCACACATGTTTTACACTCGGTTGCTGTTCACTGTTTACGTTTTGTGCTTTTCCCTAAGGACGGTTGTCAGTGACTGTGGAGGAGCCCGTTAGGACTTGGAGGATCGAGGACGGAAGGACAGTTGGGATCCCCCAACAGGTACAACACTACAGTACAACTTCCGGTTGTGATGTAGGAATCGTGATGGTAATTGTGCGTTGCATCTTATTTATGTACTCCAGGTTACCTCATTGATCCGTCCCGGAGAAGCTGGTAGCAACTAGAAGGATTGGAAGAGCGGAACCATTTGGTCTAATCACTTCTTTACTTCGTATATACGGGGACATACTGTACGCTGTTGATGAGGACACACAGGTGAGTTTGATGTTTACATTGTTATCACTCTGTATGACCACTCATCGCAACGATAGGGCAGAATGCACGAGACATACGAAGATGCGCTGATTCCGTAATCGAGATGTTACTGATGCTCTTTTCTCTTACCTAGGTCTGCGGTTAATCACGCAGTTCCCGGAACACTCCTCTTCACTATGTACTGTTGACCGATACAGTACTTATAATACCGGCCTTGATTCGATACTTAACTCTGTCAACACTAACGACCCAGATTCATCGTTACACTACCACACTGCCATTTGATGCCTGCTTAGAACTTTTCGAATTTTGCAAAATGGACAGTGACGGAGAAACGGAACTCTCCCAGTCGCCACCTCCTGTACTTCCTCCTCCAAGTCCGTATACCTCAGTAGTCAGTAACATTCTGATTGAGTCATCAGCTGGTAAACCAGTGTTCACGTATGGAGAACTTCTATGTTAACTGTGTTCTCGTAGAACGAAATCCTCGTAAAACCTCCGTACGTATCCCTTTCGTTCCGCCACCTCAAGTACCGGAAGTACACTCGCCATCAGGCGAACCCACAATGGGATTCTCCGAAGAAATTTCTAAGCCGCGGCGGCCTGTCCCGTAAGTCAATTCTGTTATTATTGGAATGGTGTCATCTGGAAGAACTTTTGATGTGATTTTATGAACAGATTACCACGGAAGAGCATAGTGAAGCCCCATCACGATCAAGGGGGTACTCAGCCAAACCATTCCGAGCCTTCTCACGCAACCTCCTGGAATCCGGGTGTGAACGGAAGGCCTCATGATTCATCGTCATCGCTCCATGCCGTGACAGACCTTGATGAGCCAGTGGAGGCTGAAGATGGATACCTAGATTACGAGGGTGTCCGCAGTATTCCGAACACAGAAGTCTCTCTTCCCACCACAACATCCGATCCAAGCGTAGTCCGCAGTGCCTCCATCGTTTCTGATCTAAGCTCTAATTTGATGAAATGGGAGTCGGTAGAGTACTTGAGTTCGTCTCTCGATGCTCTGAACTTCCACCAGTCCGAGCAGGATCCGGATATCTGGTCAGTGTACGGAGGCGACAATATCCCACCTGGCTACAGTCCACCTATTCCACCATTCGAGGATGAGCCGCTGGAAAAACCACTCATCGATGTCCCGCCGCCACCTTTACCTCCGCGCCCAGCTCGGTCACAGTCAACAGCGGCTGAGATCGAGAAGTCACGTCCTGCACTTCCGCTACCGGCCGGAAGGAATTCGGTTATTCAACTGGAAAGTGAAACGAGAAATGGCGTGGCTACACTTCGCGGTGGATTCCTCACTTTACGCCAAAACCAGAAAGGTAGATTGACCTACGTAGTTACTACTTGATCATCATCATTATGGCTTCACATGTATGCCTATTCAGACAAGAAGCTGCCTTTGCAGACGTTGGAAAACGATGGTGTGTTCTAAAAGATGGTAAACTGAGTATCTATGTGGATCGTAAGGTGGGCATCGAGAAGCCTCTGTCGATTACTGTATATGCACGTTACGAAGACAATGAGTATTGCTTTCTTTGGTTGCAGTCAGTTAGTGCCAAGTTGACCATTCCCTGTTCGGATATACTGGACATTTCTGTGGATAAGACAAACAAGTAACTAAGCTGTCTTTCATGTTACAGTTTATGCGCTAGATTGGTAACAGCCCAGTCAGACCAATTCTTTAGACGCAAAGTTTTCGCAGGGGCCTTTGCGCGTTTTCCCTGTGTGCTATGAAGGACCGTAACCGTGCCGTAACGTTCGTGGCCGAATCGACGGTTGAAGCGCAGAGCTGGCTGCGAGCTCTGGCCAAAAATATCTGTGATAGCACCCTGCTGCATATGACGGCCATGAAGGCTGGCAATCAAAACTTTGATGTGGCCAGCAGGATCTTTGTCAAGAATGGCGTGTCAGGAGTGTGGCGGAAAAGCTGGATCGAACTTCGGGGAAGGACGCTGACGATCCTGGATGAAGAGAGCGAAGAGGAATACGACCTCCGCAAAGCCCTCGCACTAAGTACGTCTCCCCAACCGTTTCTCTTGATGTTTTTTCACTGTCTGATACTTGCCTTTAGATGTGGTGAACATCGAGTTTTACGAGTCGAAAGCAGCCGTAGTTTGTGCAGAAGCCTCCGAAGAAAGCAAGCCGTTCATCCTGAATATGCCCGGAAGAACGCTGTATTTGCAAGGTGACGTAGAGAAGAGCACGACGCAGTGGATGAAGCTGATACAACAGCGCTCTCGCGAATGTGGCCCAGCTATCGAAGACCAGCCTCTAACGTCGGAGGACGTACCGGTGATTGTCCAAAAGTGTATTGCCTTTGTCGAACGTCATGGTACGTATGAACTCGCATGAGGAATTTGATTAGAGTGAAGAATGGTGAAATGCCCGATGGAATCTATTGCTATTCTGTTTTTGTTGGCAGGGCTGAAAACGGAAGGAATTTATAGACATAATGGTGTGTCGTCGCGCATTGCTGCCGTGTTGGACTGCTTCACCAAAGATGCACACTCCTGCCACCTGTCGTTGGAGAACTTTACCGTCCACGATGTGTCAGGAGCACTGAAACGATTCCTTCGGACTCTTCCCGAGCCTATAATAAAGGTTTGTTGACCGAAGTAACGTCTAGACGTAGTGCAGAAGCGATGAGAAACGTGGTGTCATGAGCACTGCCTTTGCAGTTTGACGTGTACCAACCGTTGCTGCATTGCGCCGAGATTGCCGACGTGAACCAGAGACTCCAGAAGTACAAATCGTTACTGAAGCAGCTACCGGAGAAACCGAACTATGTGACTTTGAAGGTAAGCTGATTAACTGACTGACTGACTCGGAGCTTTCCATTGTCCCCACTTGTAATCTTATCCAAGTCCAACTAACAAAGAACCTAAGTCAAAGCGCACAGACGGATGTGGTATCTTTTGTAGAAACTGTGTGGGCATTTACGTCTGGTATCGGAATCTGACAATAAGATGCCGGTGCAAAACATTGCCGCTTCCTTCGGAAGTACCATCATGAGCGGAGGAATGGACAACGCAACGGTAAGTTTACAGTAGGCACGTTGCATCCAGTCTGTTGCAAAACGTTGCTGTTATTTTTGGTTCTTTTAATACAGCTAAACACCCTGGCGGGAGACGCTTTCGAAAGTTCCAAGAACGAAATCACCGTCTTGATAGATTTCCTGACATTTTACGAAGACTTGTTCGATGTAAAGGAGGAGGATATGATGAAGGAACGGAAGATTCTACAAGCGCTGGAGAACTTCAATCAGCATATCGCAAGCCCGGTAAGTACACTATTGTCTATGTACCTAAAGGGTGATTTCTACCTGCTATCTTGGCTGTAGCCTCGAGCGGGAGATTTCCTGATGGGTGTTTACTGGATCGACCGGAAGGGAGAAGCAGTAAACCTACGGATCGGCAGTCGTATGACTGCCGGCGAACTCTGCCACGCCCTTCTCAACAAGGAAAACATGACAGTGGACGTCGAGTCCTACGCATTGCACGAAATTGTTTTCGATGATAAATTAAGTGAGTAAACATACGAACCTCTCCACACACGGTACAGAATTACGGCAGGAGTATTGTGACAACTTGTTGCAGCTCGAGTCGTGTTGGATTCTGAAGAAGTCATCCCCATCATCCTTCGGTGGACGGCCTGGAATGAGTCGAGCATCTGTCCTTACTCCTCAAACTATCTCTGCGTTCGAAAGAACGTGCTGCATGAAAAGCTCTCTCCCTTGGTACGAGTAGTCGTCAGACACACTCATTGTTCATTGGTGTGTAGTATGGCCGAGTGGTCTTAGCATTTCTGTTCTACGCAGGTGCGAACACCACTGACGGTGTTCCAGCAGTTACGCTTCAGCAAGGAAAAGTCCTTTAAGAAAACAGCTGTGGAGCTGAGCAAAATGACCTTGTCCTGTTTCAAATCCTCTACGGGTGAGAAAAGCATGGGCTCGTGGGATATTAAGGATCTGCTGATCTTTCGAGGATCCAGCCCGCAACGGTCTCCGCCCTCAAAGTAAGACGAGTCGCGCTGATTCTTAGAGTCGTGCTAATTCTGAAATTTCACTGGCTAACCGACAATATTTGCGCTTTTTCAATCAGATGGTCCTTCACATTCATTGAGAAAGATAACTTCATGGACAGACTGTAAGTGAGCCTAGCTTTATACCACACTGTGAGACATCAAGCCTACGAAGTGCGCAATCTCTTGTCAGGAAGGAGAACAGAACCGCGTTTGGATATACTGTCTGCTGCGACGAAGAGAACGACGTCGTGAAGTGGCTGGCAGCTCTTATGCAGTCTCAGGTACGTAGTGCCGACATTATACCCCGACTACTACGACGGCATGCTGCTTTTGACTGCAACTTGGACGATGTGTTTTTTTCCCTTGTAGAAACTTGCCTTGGCACCATATTCCTCCACACCTACGCTCCGCGTTTCCAATTCCGAAAGTGATAAGCTGGTATGATTCGTTCGTACCGGTATTTTGTTCGTCTGACCGTTTCATTTTACTACTTCAATTTTATTGTTGTTTTTTTTCGCGCAAATGATTTTGTTGGCAGCCTATGCATGTCTTCCTGCAGCTAAAATTGTCTGTGATCTTAATCAGTTTACATTTGAAGTTTAAAAAGTTTTAGAAGGCAGCACATAACTTTATTTAACCAGTCGAGGTGGAGCGATGTCCGGTATCTCGGTGGATACAAAAAACTGAGCAATATGGACGACTGAGATTAGTCAGAGGTTAGGTGGTAATATGGCAGTATTCTCGCTAGGACCGATTATACCGCAAGAGCCATTATAAAAAAATTAGAGCTCCATTAATTTAGGCTAGTTTTGGTCGAAATAAGCAAGGGAAGACCAGCTTTCAGTCGCGAAAAGACTCTCCGTCTTCTTTTTCTTCGTTCTCAATCGTCTTTATCCTTGTGCGGTACCAGCTCAATCATTTTAAAGAGCTCGTCACAAGTTACGCCGAGGTACGTCGACAGATCGCATACGAAGCGGTACACGTATCTACGATGGAAGAGGGGTAATTAGGAGTAAAATGTTGATCGGAAAGACTGCGATAGTTTACCTCTTTCCGGCAGTTTTATGAATAATATTCTTGTCGTAGTAGTAACGGAGACCTCGGCTTAGCTTCTCATAATTCATTTTTGGCTTATTCTTGCGGATTCCCCACCGGCGCGCAACCTCGTCGGGGTCGAGTAATTTAAACTCCCAGCCATCACCTGTCCACGTAATGAAAGACTGGCAAAGCTTATCCGTCAGCAACTCCAAGAGGAATTGCCATAACTGTATCGGTCCACCTAAACAACGAAAGACGGTTATTTTCCACTAACAAGTCTTAGGGACGGTATCACAATGCCAAGACTGACCCGCAGCGGCTTGCAAAGGTAGCAGTTCGGAACTCTGAGGCGAGTGCTGATGCTGGAATGAGTGCTGGATGACGGAAGGAATAAAAGGCACAGAAGGGTCCAGCGGTAGATGCTGCATCTGCTGGTTCATCATACCAGACGGATGCGATGGGTGCTGGGGAGAAAGGTAGTCAGGAGCCGGGGAGTGAGTGCTGTAGTTCACCGCATTCTCATTGATGCATGGGTAACTGGGCTGACAATATGCTTCCTCGTAGGGCGACACCGTACTCTGAGGTACTGCCGTGGGAGCCATGTCGTAGTGGCTACTGTTGATGCTGTTGATGACGGTCTGCCGTTGAGAGCTGCTGATGACCATTCGATCCTTCTCGGCTTCTGAAACGCAACGCACATTGATGTATTTCCTCTGTGCTGATTTTTCATTCTTGGCTCTTCAATCTTTTTGTGCACTCCAGATATTTTCAATTTCGAAGTTTCGATCAGGGTAATGAGATTGGCCACTTTTACAGACCTCGCCGGACAAAGTCAAAATGCTCATAGCATATTTCTCCTGTATACATTGGCAAAAGAGAAAGGAAATCCTCGCGACCCATCGAGCAGAGCTGTTGGCCAGTAAGGCGGTAAAGATGCAGGTTGATGTCTTCTAAGCGGTACTCGATCCGCAGCCAGTTCAGCCACTGGACAACCTGTTCCTCCGTCCAGAAGTACGGATCTAAAAACAGGAAAATCTAGTTAACCTATGATTGTCATAGCGTCGACAGTGGCGTAGGTCTTACTCACCTTTGGGCATGTTGTATCGGCAGCGGTCCTTCTCGAACTCGCTAAAGCTGTTATATAAGGCTTGGTTCATCTTTATCTTGGTTCCCGGCGTCAAAGGGAGGACAGCACAAGCAGATTCAGCTGAAAGAAAAAACAAACATGACAACAGTGCAGAAGATGGGCGTAAGATCAAAGCAACAGGCTTTTGCAGCTCGCCGCTGTAAAACCGTATACGATTATGCTGAGAAAACGAAAACCATATTGTTGAACTGGATGAGCTGGTCGAACTACACGCATACTCGATACGGCTTATGGAAGGTCCAGTACATTTGTACAGCCAACCGAGGTCAATCATACAAAAGGTCAAGTGATGTCAGTGCGTTCACAGCGCGGTACAGTATAACGTCACAAGGAGAGAGTGCCACGACTAAAATGCTCTATCAACGACCCAACCGTCTGGAAAATATGGTACCGAAATACATAAAGAACCCGACTTCTTCCAGAATTCCTTTAATAGTTCGCAAGAGGACATACCGGAGCCTTGTGGAGAATGACTTCCACCGGGACACCGCAAAAGCATATTCGCTACCATATGGCTTGTAAGGAAGGCGGACTGTCTAACCAAGGGCTTTCGAATTGGCACACTAGATTCTTGGGTCGGCCCTGCCCTAAATATTGGCCGAAAGATGTTGACCACAAGAATGCAGGAAAAGGTGTGATCGCAAGAATTAACATTCAACAATCCATTGTAACTTTGCGCACGCAAAACGAATGGCCGTCGCGACGTCAATCAATATAAAGAGATCAATATTCAAACGCCGCAAGTTGAATTCTCAATACCCAACCCAGTCTTTAGTATGCGCGGCTGAATTCATTTTTAACCGACATCAAAAGTTGATAGTAGGAAGACAGTCGAAAGACAAGAACTGCAATCCCACCCAAGCTGTACAAATCCGACTGACGCGTGTTTTTCCTATCGCTCCTCAACTGACTATATTCCCGTATCTCACAACGCAGACAGGCCAGTCGGTGCTGCCCATCTTTCATGAAGAAAATAATTTTATCTGATGGTACACTACACCACGTTGGGTACATAGTCCAGATTGACTGAAAGCGAAAAAGCAACTAAACATGTTTGGGCCTTGTCACCACACAAAAGCACGTAATTGCCCACTGTTCTTGGCAGCTCGCGAGAGGCGACCCATTGCGATATCACATCAGTTCTCAATCACAAGTGTGAATTAGTCAGTCCAGACTATCAAATGCACTCAACTGTAAGGGCTACGCTGGATGGATGGAGGAGATCCAGAGCCGGGCTTTGTGATGACAAGCCCAAGCAAGTCATCAGAATAACTTATCATACGCCAAGCAGGGATGGTAGGGGAACGGTAAAGTTCCCATCAAGGCAGCAGATCTCTTCCAGATAACACAAGAGGTGATAGCATTAATCGAAATGATCGGAAAGGGTTCAAATGTCTACATGCAGACGACGAGATAACAAACAACTTCGGTACACGTATATAACTTCTCCGAAGAGTGACCTCGGGAGCGCCTCCATCAATCAACGATGCAAAAAAGCTGTCCCACGTGCACCGCCAATCTTTCTTCTAATCGCGAAATCTGGCAAAAGCTGGACGAACAAAAAGCAGCACACAAAGACAGGTTGAATATTTCCCAAATAAAAAATAAAATTAGAATAAAATAACACTCGGTCTGTTTTGCTCGCCGAGAGCGATAAAACGTCGGCAAGCGATACACAAGACTGAGGTCAGTTTTGACGGTTGCAACGGAAATCGGACTGACCACATCCGTTCGCCAACAAACACGAGTGCTATATACAAAGAGCTGTGCCAGAGTATAGTAGAGCTCGGTGGAGAACTGTGCTCAAGAGGCTCGACGGGAGGAACGAGTACAAAGGGCTAGGAGGTGGCTAGCCCAATCTTCAGGTGGGTATTATCAACGGGGTAATCTATCGCTAATTTGGATGACCGAGCCCGGAGCCTCACTTGATCATGCTGCCACTCGACCACAACAACAGATACAATGTTAGGAGCTACAGCTACACTACAAAGAGCCCAAGCCTCCATGGTTCAAGAGCTAAGCTATTTAATCTACATTATAATCGCTTTGCTATTTGGTTGTTACACTTTGTTTGCCAGCTCGCTGCTGTAACAGTAGGTAACGTTGGCCGGTGGACACTGCACGCTGACGGCAGCGAAATACGTAACTTGGGAGCTGGGCAAATGAACGGAACCATTCGGTCATTTCAAGTGGCGCACCGTCTCATTTTTATTGGCTGGAAGCGTGCACCACTTGGATAGCGATCCTGCCGAATTTATTTGTTTCCCCCAGTGGCGCACCTTTACAGCGTTATTGGCTGGGAAGGTGCGCCAGTTGGGGAAAACGATCTGCGACGGGAGCGATACGTAACTCTAGTACGGAGGGTTCTTTACGTGGTGTTTCTGCAGGTGTTTTGCTTTGACTTGATCGTAGTATTGCTCCTTTTGTGGCGGATCGTTTCATGCCGACCATGACCCATTGTTATCATGCTGTTCAATATAAGTTTGCCCAGCCCTCTTTGCAGTACAGGCAGTAATCTCCGAGTACATGCTCTGTTTGGGTGGGGTCAAGTGGACTTCGTCCCTCAATGAACGCGTTTTACACCGGCAGTATAAAATGCTAATATATTGCGCTGCACCGTCAATCAAGCGTTCAACATTCACACCATTCATTCCTCTATACCGTACAGTACTTCCCAAAACGCGAACCGAATTTTGTGGAGAATAAAAAAACCTCCGAACCTTCCGGCTGTGAACTGTGAAGATATGATTCCGAAATTTACCCTTAAGTTCATCTGAGCACGACCAGACTGTATGGTTACTGTAGCATCTTCAAGGAAACCTGATTGTCTCCTGAATAAACAGCGAGTCGCTCTTCAAGACCTGCTTCAAGCACATCTCGTGTCTTTCTGCATGTAAATATGAAGCGTCTAACTTATAACTTTGTGAATCTTAATTACTTTCAACTGCATCGTTGGTCAACTTTGTTGCAATATAAGCTCGGCAGACTGCGTTGGTTAGCACGTTGTGAGGGACAGGGACCATACGGACACTGCACAGAGGAGGTCTTGAGAGGTTTCAAGATGGCTTCCAAGAGGTATTTGCCTTATCATCTTCAGCCGTGGACATTAGCCAGATGAGACACAATTAAAGTTGCCTGTCCATTAAAGTTGCAAGAAGTGAAGTTTAAAAGGCGTAACGTGCAGAGCGTTAAGATGGCTGGTACAAGAGTGGTGAAGCCCGAGCTGTGGCGCCAACAATGGGCTACTACGGGTGGAGCGTGGCCCGACGGATATGCATGATACCCGACACCAGCCATCCACTCTGCCGGCGCACAGGATAATGCCCATCCACTAGCCAGATTACCGCGCCAGCCTTACAATGAAACCATTTTTTATGGTGTAACGAGTTAAGTCAGCTTACACGCTCTGACACGATCTGCCCAAACGTCAAATCATTGTGACAAGTCAGCAGACTCGTAGCTAAATGGGGAAAAACCCCTGCTCACCTGCGATCACACACTCCTAAACTTGAAAAACTTCGACGTATGGCATCAGTATCATTATTTTTGTGATTGATCTCCGGATCGACTTATGAAAATTTCTGTTTTTTCTGTTTTCTCTTTTCTGCCTACAAAGTTACGAGACGTGGTGAGACTTACCGAGTGAGTTCTCGTCGTAAAGTTCAGATTGCCGTGGGACCGATGGAACCGTCTGGAACTCGTTACCGGTGTTGTAGGCGGAAGGATCAGGGTAAAGGCTTCTGTCAGACGCGGAAGAAGTGGAAGCCATCGAAGGAACCGCGAATTCGGTCTTGATGGTCATCCTCTTGTATGGATGGACCCGTCCAGCCGGCCCAGGAGAGGAAGTACCGTGGAAGGTTGGAACCATGGATGGAGTCGAGGATGTAGGCTGATCTTGAGTCCAGTAGAGAGTGTGCTTCACCTTCCGGTTATTTTCCTGTGAAGCAGATAACTCTTGGTCCGGGAATATTAAGGCCAACAAGATATACAAAAGCAAAATCTAAGGTTTTTCGACCCACCAGCTCAAGCGAACTGTAGCCGTAGTCTGTCACTACATGATGACACTTGTTGCTTTGCTTGTGAAAGAAGTACACAGAGGAATAATATGCACTGGCTTGCCGGGCTGAGTCAAGAGATTAAGGAAATATTATTGTGAAACAAAATGGACAGTTGTGACGCCTGTAAATCATGGCCGAAACCTTATCAAGGAATTCAAACAGCGTGTCGGCTTGGCATGCTCCATTTCACTTTTTTGTTGCAATCCATATATAATCTTCTTCGTGTCAGGTTCATACCGTATTTTGACGCCCATAGCGAACTCTTTCCCCGTATGCTATTCACAAACTGGTATTTCAAACTACACTGTAGTTTCCACGCAAGTGTATCGTTGCTGTATTTAAAATTTTGACATTCGAAAAGAACAATGGCCTTAGTGTAGGAAACTTCGAAAAGGTCAACTGCCACCAGGAACGTTTCACAGTGGACTCTGACAATAGTTCCGCCTGATAAGGATAATTGCTTGTTCTCACCAGGTGATGGCGCTTATTATACGCTAATGAACTCGCTGAATGAGGGCAAACAGTACATTACAAAGATTCTCGCTGTGATACTGCAAAGCCTTGTCATGATCCGCCCTTTAATTACAATATACAGGGACGCCTTCCGAAGGTTTCCTTGGCCTTTGAAAATTGGCAATAGGTAGCTTGGTGTCCGTAAACTGCTTCATATTTACATGCGAAGCAAAATGTAAATTAAATGTTGCACATTCGTATTGGTTCTCAAGAAAATTAGACTGATATTCGGTAACCTAGGTTTAACGAGGTCAGTCTTTGATGACGCCTCATAATACTTAAATTAGCCGGTACGCTCCAAGACCGACTAATTTAACCTGGAGAAAAAGGGTCCACAAACTTCACTCATAATGCTGCTTGAGGCTGGGAAATAAAACTACATAATTTGTGGTGATGGTGGACAAGGGTCGAATGGACACTATACTTAGGCTTTTTAGACAAAATTAATACGGTAATCCTCTCATTTCAGAGGTTCGGGGTGTGGTGCAGAACCAAGTGGCGTCATTCGCCAGCAAACCGAACACCAATTTGTGAAGTGTGGGTACAAATTGGTGCGTGAGATTCAGTGCCCAGGGGTATAAAAGGGATCGGCTGTGGGCTTGTAACAGTCTGGGAACATTTCAAGTTTGGGCAACTATGAAAAAGGGCCAGCGTTTTTATAGGTATAATTATCGGACCGCTCGATTCGCAGTTGAGTGATTGCAAAGTTGAACATCGCCCATTCTTCTCTTAGGTGGAGACCAAGTCTTCCAGACATGGTTAAATGGCGGTGCGGCGACTTGATCGGTTATTTCACAGGCCACTGCTTGGCCCTGCTCATTACACTGCCCACTGTCCATGAAGACAAAAGGGGGTCTGCAAATACGTCATTGTTATAGAGGGCCATTTTGCTGCCCCTTTAATGTCTTTCGCAACGGCCCAGTGACGATTATTACCCCTGTCAAGCTCCATTCATTCATCTTTTCTGGCAGTTTCCAGGACCCCGATTATCCGTTAGAAAGTTGCCCTTCTTCTCACTTAACGTTTCCTTACACATGTGAACCTAAGCTTGCATATCGAGCAGTGTTCAAACATAGGAAACTTTTAATGACAGTAAAGCCCCTTTTCCCTTCGATCAAACCGGACACTCCTTCGTATTATATGGGCAAATATACACCGTAATCCCTCTTACATCTTATCCATCAATGAAATTCTTTTGATACAGAATTCGTATTTGCTCTGGATATGACTCGTAACAGTGTTCGAACTGTGAAGAAAGCTGGGCAAAATGTGCGAGAGGAAGACTGTAAAATGGATCAGCCGGGAGGCAAACACATGTGGAGTGGACAACGCCCAGAACCAAATCGTTTCCCTAAGTGGCGCACACTTCCAGCCAGAAGCAATGAAAAGGTGCGCCACTTACGATATTGATCTGGCTCACATGCGGAGTGGACAACGCCCAGTTACAGCACCACACAGTCTCCCCCTTTATGATAGCGATATGGGGTAATCAATCGTCAAGAATATACGTGACAAGTAACTGCCATTACTGTCTTCACGTTACGGCATCAACTGCGAGAAGCAACCTGCTTCATCCCATCAACACGACGCGCCGGACCGTGCCCAGTTAATAAAACCATCATCTGCCATTCTCTTTTTACCCGCTTTACCCTCCCCGACTATCAAGAATTTGTTAACAGGGAAGTGTGAAAAGATCTAGCCTCTTGAGTGACAAGAACATAAAGAAATGGACACGCTTCTCTGCTCATCATTTCTTTGTCAATGAATGACATTACACGGTGCGGGGGCTTCTGTTGCAGCCTCCCAAGACACGTGCTCATCATTATGAGCTTCACTTGTTCGTGATAACACCAGCATAATGAGCCTGCTGGAGACCTCCTGCTGAAAATGTTTGGAACACAAGAAACAAAAGAAGAAGCTTGATTGATTAACCAATCATATCAGAATTGATTGAAGCAGGGCGAGGCGCAGACATGAGGTTCGCCAAGAAATGTGACTTCGCAGCTGACTGTGAATGATTCGAGGTAAGCTACTCTCATCCCAAGAAACTACGAAACACAATACTGATGTAACGTTGCAGACACATAAAATCATAATTCAGTTTGACGGTTCCAGAAACGAATATATTTTGACGATTACACGAGCGATCAATTCTCGGCCAACGACCACGCCCAAGTTTCATGACCTTTCGCAAATAATGTAGTTTGGACTCTTCCTCCTTTGGAAGAGCTGTTTTGGCACGGTTTGTTCCCAAAGTTGAAACTACGAAACTGAGGACCGGTTATCACGTACCGTTGAAACGCTAGGATCCAGGTGAGGAAGCTGACTCTCCCTCGTGTTTTACAGACTTGGCTAATTATCCGTTTTAACGAGGTTCACTCCATTAGTGGCCGTTTAATTAACGTATCACCCGACATAGGTAACCTTCTTCTCTCTCGCATCGGGAGCAAACATCCAAGCAGGGCGGTGAAAGAGCTCTTCAGGTATCCTATACACTAATCTCGCTTAGTGGCTGGCAAGGCGGCTATAAGTCTATGCTGGTGATCGTCTATTGTTTCATCCCCGAATTGACTTAGGAGTTAATCCACTTACCTCGCGATAGACGGGAGTACAATAGTCGAAGTCCATATCCAAGCTTGATCCCGTGATCGATGGTCCACTTGGAAACTGATCCTGGTCAACCTGTTGAGTTCAAGGATTCAGCTTCACGTCGTTGGAGAGGAAGAATCTATCGGCAGACAAAAAGAAGACGTTGTGAGAAAGCAGGCAAGTGCTGACAGGAAATAGACCTGAGAAAATGGTCAAGAGGATTTCTGAATGAGTGAGTGCCAGTTTTAAACTATAGTATATGGTCCATACCAACCGACAAAAACGTGGAGCTCTAACGAAGCCGCCTCCTTAAAGCATGACCATTGTCCAAGCTAGCCGCGGCCGTAAACTTCCCAATGGATTTAATTCCTGCAATAAAATAGTTTTAACACCGATTCTTGGACAAGTGTCTTAACAGTTACAACTGAAGGCATAATTTGGAAATTTCTCTGTACGAGTACCTTATCGTGGTCGATGGCTGACTCATCCTACCAAGTGTAATTTTAGATGGCCAATGGCCGGTGAGGAAGGTTGTCCGTTTCGGGCTTTCAGCTCACTTGGTGCAGTAGATGGACTTTGGTCAGCCTTCTTCATTTTGATGAATGAACGGCCAATCTTGATAGCTGCAAGTAGACAATCGGTTGGCCACATGTGGGAACGTCGGGAGACGGGTATCGCTGCACGTGTTGCTTGGTTAGGTTGACCGTTCCGCGCCGGTATTTATTCGCAGGAGTATTTATGGTCTGGTCAGTGTCAATAACTGCAATTTAAACCTTTTATCTTTGTTAGTGAGCAACACGGAATGCAGAAAGCAGAACATAGCCTCAATGGAATTAACAAGTAACATATTACTTGCCTTGTTCCAAACACAGCTCACTTTCGCCGTTCTGCTCCTCTACTTCCCTGTTGAATCCTTGATCATTCTCAGTCCTCTTTGCTTTGCGAATATGCTCTGTGGAGACGCTAGTTGACCAATGAGCGAAGTTGAATGTGAAGACCTGTTCTAATCTGTAACAGAAAAGTCGATGAATACCCCTTTTGAAAAATAATTCGAACTCTTGTCCCATCATTGCAACAGGTGCACGAGAAAGATCGCCACAGAAATTAATTAGGTATCAATTGTAAATGTTATGGTCAGCCACCACATAAGCTCACACACGTGCCTTGAATAGTTTGAGGCCAACAGAAATACCAAAAAGTAGAAAAAGTTCCCAATAAGAAGTAATATAGTTATCGAGAAAGGTTTTTGTGGAGGCTTCCGGTCGAATAAAATACAGTACCATTCATTTGCTTTTAACATCAATCCCAGCTGAAACTAAGATGGAATAATTACAATGGTAACCTGATAAGATGCTGAAACAGTGAAGTCCATCGAGCATGAATCCCATGTCGTGATTTACAGACTCTCTGCTTGCTCTTCTGCTCTTCCTTATCTTGATCCCAGGAGCAAGCCTCATCAGATTGAACTCTTGTTCACATCGGCTTTACAGCGCCGTTCTCGTTCATCGGCCACCTCGCATCTCCATCGTACTTCAATGGGATGCTGTACAATAACACTCTAATTCCAAATTAAGACTTCTACGTGGTAAATGGTCCATATCGTCGGTACCCGAGTAACTCGACTTGATTATCTCGATGCCGCCGCCGCCGAGCCCAACTTCCCGGTTTCGGCTCCTGTGAATATTCACTCGACACCGATGTGACTTGTCCACGCCACAGCCAGCGGCTTGAGTTTCGTTATTTTGATTGGAATATTTCCAACCTTTGTGAGTGCCGCTACAGCAATTGCCTGGCACGGACACTGGTCTTCTCCACTCCGAAAGACAGAGTATATACAAGCAAAAGCATCATATGCAAGCGAATCTGAATCAAATCTGGATATGAGTGATTTCAGTTTTCAGCTTTTGATCGTGGGCTCACAAAAAAAGACTAACGAAAAACCTCTTCCAACATTTTCGCACCCTATCTGTGTAGAACATCAACACGGAGGACGGTAAGACTGTCCCATATTCCAATGGTCAGCTTTGCGAGTGCATACTGTAGTTTCCTTTCGACTTCAGTTTCCTTTCGACCTTCGATAAATGGGATATCGGCAAATACTAATCACCCAGATCGTTATTTCAAGTGGCGCACACTTTCATTGTCATTGCGCGAGAGTATGCGCCGCTCGGAAAACCATCAGGATGTATTCGTTTGCCGATGTCTCAAATAGCACCGCAGAATCTTAACGAAAAAGTGCGACGAGAAAGTAGACATGAAAGTTTATTCTTCCGCGACCCAGACATCAATACTGCTGGAAACTACAATCAAAAAGGAATAATGTTAATCGATAAAAAAATGTTACCAAGTTGAAGCGTGGCGCCCAAACATGAAAAGCTAAAATAATCTTTCTACCTCAGCTTTCCATTGGTCCTTCTTGGTGTTGCTTGTCCCCGCATACGAACTCGTCTTCTTCGGGACACTTGCCCATCCACTGTCCAAGCGATCGCGTCACCGACAGAAAGAACTTGCTCTTCGCTCGGTAGTCCAGACTAGCCGCCTTCAAGTCAGCATACGCCACTACCGAGTTCGTGTACATCTTCGCCAGCTCCTTCAACGCCTCCGGGAACTTCTTTGTCTTCTTTTGAAACTCCACCAGCACGTGCCGGAACAACACTGCAAAACTTTTCTTGGTCAGCTCTGACGACTTGCCCGAAGTCAGCAGGCCATTTGTCGTGTTAATAAACTCCTCCGTAGCAGAATCCGAACCGACGCCCATCAACCACACGAAAGCGGACATTGGCTTGAAGCTCTTCAAATCGAACCGACTGGCTTCAGGGAAGTCTCTAGCGTCACTACAGATTTCTGGACAAACCAGAGGGAACTCAAAAAAGGATTCCTGTCCTTCTTCCTTCATCACTTCCGGTAAGATGCGTTCGTACAGCCCAGAAGCCATTCCTGAAAGTCTTTCGGGAGTTTGTATGGAGATGGTTTGTAGGAAGACTGGGTGAATGAAGTTCGATGCTAAGCTTCCCTGAATACCCACGACGAGTCTTCTGAGAATCTTGTCGGAAGCGGACATAACACGAAGCTTAGCCCGACCTTCTGTTAAATCAGCTAGCGCGGGAGGATACTCGACGTTGTCGTCCACAGGGTAACAGGAAGTGGTAGCCAGTTCGCCGCTGATGAAATGGAAGCGAGTGCTTACCGAAATAATTTTGAGGTCTTTGATGTCTTCCGTTATGGTATTTCGATCTGTGTTACTGTCTCGTGTTGTGGCTGAGGTGCTCTTGAAAGTAGAGCATGAACCCGACGGGCAGTGGCTGATGAATAGGTGGAAACCTATGTCTTCTTTGAGCTCAAGCTTTCCTGTTTCTGAAAAGCCTCTAAAAATGCTTTCCTGCCCTGACAGGAATGACTGTGCTTGTTGCAAGAGATACCGACGGGTTGCGCGAAGAACTAGGACTTCTGCCTGGGAATCTTTGAGTGTACGACCTCGAGCTGAGAGATACTTCCGGTATATGACAGACGAACCGGAAGCTACTGAAATCGTTGTTAGTACACCTGCTTGCGAAAGGCATACAGCTGCAACGCTGCCCAAGTCGATATACTCGATCTGGCTCGTTCCGGCATGCTTGCAGTAGACTTCTTCTAGCTTTCTGAAGACTAGAAGGTCCATTTGTGATGCGAATGTACGCCACTGCGAACTTTCCTCCACGAGTTCGACAGTAGAGAGTTCTAAACACAGACCGGAGGTGGTTACTTTTCATAAGCACACCAGACCCGATTTCATCCTAGCCCTTACCGGTTTCTATCTTGCTATCTGCACTGCTGACAGACGTCTGCAGGTGGCTGCTCCTCCAGGCAATTGGAAGGATGTCGAGCAGCCAGTTTAGGAACTGAGCGCATACATTCTGCTTAGCTGCTTTCTTCGCATGGGACACTCCGTAGAACGATGTGTCCACAAACCGTAGCTGGAAGGCGAAGTACCGGTCGCCAACGTCTAGCTCCACAGGCAGGTCCAGCGAGCAACGATCCTTCTCCTCTATGACGAGAGGAAGAACGAACATGGCTGCGATCCTCTGCGCCAGATTCACCGTGTCCGTCGGCGACATCCCTTGCTTCGAAAGATCCTGCAGACGATCCAGTTCGGTGATCGATAAAGAGCGAATGCGCTCCACTACTGCCAGGAACGTCTTTACCGAAGCGACCGCTGGTACAGTGAGGTAGGCTCCGATCACTGGAGTGCTGACCAGAGGGCTTTCGGGGCTCGGAGGATTCTGCGGTTCCTGCTTTGGCTCAGTGACTTCCGCCGGAGTGATGGCTTGCTCTGCCTCACCATCTGTAAGCATCTTTGTTAAAAGTAATATTTCAGGTTTCCGGGACAATATCACTCACCTTCCGAACCTTCTGCAGTGGTTGGAAAATGTCCGGTTTGTATGGCGATCCTCAAACCCTCTACTGCGGCCCGAGCAGCTTCCTCTTTAGCCTGTTTTTTGCTTCTTCCACTTCCGCGAAATTCCAAACCTCTGACAGTCGCTGTTATGGTGAAAAACGGCTCATGCCCCTACGGCAAGATAACAAGCAAAATAGATCGTGGAACAGTGCAAATACGATGCAAATTTGGTATGAGACTATGGATGATCTTCTCGTAATGTTTCATAGTGATATCTCACCGATCCATCCGAACTTGTGGTTGCATATACAACGTCGAATCTGCATTCATTCAAGACGCCTGCGCAACAAGAAGAATACGCGATTATTAACGCACCGAGTCACTGACATGGAGGGAATGCCGTTTATACTCACTGATGGGATTCCGATCCGCAGGTGCGGAAAGATACTGCAGAAATCGCTGCAGTGGCAGGTCGAATGCCCGTTTTCTAGATTTGGCCGGTCGCTCGTCGGTAGAGGGGAAACGACGGCGCTTCTGTCGCGGCTCCGGTTGAGGTTGTCCGGTTCCCTTCGAATCATCGTCGAAAATGTCCAGCTCGAACACGTTTTCCGCCATTGGCGTCTCTGTCTCTCAGGTTGCGGTAAGTCGAGGAAGAACTCTGTGGCAGAAGAGCAGTTGAGATCTGCAGCAGACTGCAAAGAAAACCAAAACAGATCGCAGGTGCTGACTGCTGAGTATCGCTGGTTCAGCCTGGCCCTGCCGAAGCGACGTTCCGGAACGAAAGCAAAGCGGTAGAACGCAATGCATTTAGGTTAAGCGAGGCGGCTGTCTCACTACCGTATTCGCCCAACGTTGTAGTCACGTCAGGACTGAGGCCCCTCAAGCGCGTTCCAGCTGATGCTGCAAAACATGGGCTAAAAATGCTATCGCGATCTGCATATCAAATTTCCTATAGTTCTATTCTGATCAGTGTGGTGAGGAACATCTAAATTTGCTCGTACGCCCAATCGCTCCTGTGGATGTGTTTATTGTAACCCTAACATCTGAGTGGGACAGCTATTACATCAGTGCGAAGGAGACTGGTAAGCGTAACGATTTAGAGTGGGGATATTTCCGAACGTCAGTCTACTAGACACACTGTAAAGAAGTTACTCGTCTCGAGTTCCCTCGCGTTTTCGATGGATGTGTGGGCCATCCGGAGCCTGGTATCGGGATGGTTGCAACTGCAGATCCAATGCCGTTGAGCCATAGTAACGATTGGCCACATAACGCTACTGTAACTGAATCTGGATTCAATTTTTGTGGTTTAGGTTTGATCCCCAGTGAATCCCCTGAAGAAAGCAGCGCTGCTGTGGATCCCCTCCCACCTTCCACCATGGTTGTCAACGGGGAAACCACACCGCGAGACGGTGCGCCTATCCAGATCGTGATAACGAATGAGGACCATACCTTCTCCCTGGACGAAGAAGCCCTGAGTTCCGTACTACTACGCAGCGACGTCGTACATAAGAAAGTGGTGATTGTATCTGTGGCTGGTGCTTTCCGCAAAGGCAAATCGTTCCTGTTAGACTTTATGCTTCGTTACCTTCGAGCAACCGATCATCTCTCACAAGCGGTAGGAGGAAACTATATTTGGATTCGGTGTCATAATGCTGCTAATGTAGGGTGCGACCTACAAAGGGTATCATGTTATCAACGCGACACGTTCTGTGTTTCATAGATATGTGGCTTTTACTTTTAGGAGATTCACCAAGGTTCCTGGTTGGGCGACGAGGCCCAGTCCCTCACAGGGTTCCACTGGCGAGGAGGATCAGAGCGTGACACTACAGGGATACTGCTGTGGAACCAGCCGTTCTTCCGGAAGTTGCCAAATGGGGATGAAGTCGTCGTACTAGTGATGGATACTCAAGGAGCCTTCGATTCTCAGTCGACTGTCAAAGACTGTGCTACCGTCTTCGCTTTGAGTACCATGATCAGCTCCATTCAAGTATAATCTCTCTTCCGCGTGTTGAGAATTCATGCTGGATAACTCACCTGTTTTTCCCTGTAGATCTATAATCTGTCGCAGAACATACAGGAGGACGATCTGCAGCACCTGCAACTATTCACCGAGTACGGACGGTTGGCCATGACCAGCACAACCGCTAAACCCTTTCAGAGGCTCCTCTTCCTTGTCCGAGACTGGAGTTTCCCATATGAGGCTGACTATGGTATCAAAGGCGGTGAAAACCTGCTGTCCCGCAGACTTGAGGTATGCAGAGCTTTTATTCCAAATTCTCAAATCATCCGTATAAGATGTGAAAACTTATGCATGTACACGCCAGTACAATATAATAATTCTGTTGTAGTTATCCGACAAGCAACACCCCGAACTGCAGCAGTTACGAGCACACATCAAGAAGTGTTTCGACTCTATTCAGTGTTTTCTCATGCCGCATCCTGGTTTGAGGGTAGCAACTAACCCAAAGTTTGACGGTCGCCTTTCAGGTTAGTAACTTTTCAGCTCTGAATTCATGGGGCCTTCCACGCATGGCATGCATGTAGTGAATTGTATATTATTTCCTACAGACATTGAGCAGGACTTCAAAGCGCGACTTGTGGAACTCATGCCCATCATACTCAGCCCATTGAACCTTGTGCCAAAAGAAATCAACGGACAGGATATTACTGCCTCCGACCTACTCGAGTACTTCAAGGTACGTTTTGCCTTCGCAATGTACTACGATGAGACAGTCGAGATGGATTTCCCAGTCTCACTTACCTCAGCCAGTACTGTGTCTTAATTGGGGGGACTAACAGAGGGTATTTTCGTTCAGGCATACATCAAAATTTACCAAGGAGAAACCCTTCCGGAACCAAAAACCATGATGGAGGTATGTTCGCATTCCCGGCTAAAGGTACCCACTTCGTATTGTCATTGTGATCCTCCGTTCTAGGCTACCTCAGAAGCCAACAATCTGTCTGCTGTGAATGCCGCGAAAGAGTTGTATATGGAGAAGATGGAAGAGGTGAGTGGACCATCTAGAGCCCAGTGATGATAGCCTTGCGGCTAACGTCGGTGCTGTTGTTGCAGCTTTGCGGTGGAGACAAACCATACCTGAATCCTCAAAAGCTAGAACACGAGAACATACTCATACAAGGAAGTGCAGTGCAGAAGTTCAAAGATTCACCAAAGATGGGTGGGGAAGAGTTCAGCCGGAAGTACCTCGAAAAACTAGAGGAAGACTTGAAAGCCTCCTTCGAGTCCTTTTCTCGGCATAACGAAAGCAAGAACTTCTTTAGCTCTTTCCGTACTCCAGCTACTCTTTTCGTGATCATCGTGTTCTTCTACGTCATATCGGGCATACTGGACTTGATCGGTCTAGTTCGATATGGCAACTTCTTCACAGTGGCTATGGGACTTGTTATAGCTAGTGTGGTCGCTTGGGGCGCGGCTCGGTTGACCGGAAGTATGCGGGAAGTTGGGACGACTGTCGATGAAGTCGCTACGGGAATCTGGGATCACGTAAGCAATACTCGAGTCGTCGGCACATGACTTGAACATGAACGTTTTCCCAAGTGGCGCACACTTTCGAAGAGTAACAATGGAAACTTGCGCCACTTGAAGTAACGATCAGGTTGAGTTGGATTGCCGACGTCCTACTTGTTATTAGTACTTGACATCTGGTTACAGTGTTTCTTCCCTTCTAGGTCTTGAGTCCGCTCACTCAACAAGCTGGCCAGAAGATGGCCACTGCCTATCCTCAGTATAGCCACATGGCTGCTGTTGGTGTAGAAAGTCTCACAGCTGCTGCCAAAGGAGTAAAGAATGGCCGACATCCTTCAGGAGCTGGGAATCTGTGAAAAGAGTCTGTCGAGTATCCATGAAAGCTTTGGTGGCGGTGAGGATGTGGTGTGTTAATTTACCCCTTGATGGTTTACCATTCCTCCGCTTAAATGGTTGTAGTCGTATAACCAGTGCAATATCCCCGACAGATTCTCCTAAATATGCATGTAGCAACTTCTCGCTGTCATGTTTTTTTTGTACCAGTCGCGACGGTCTCCTGTATCATCTGGTCTATTTTATATTTTTCCCTTTCGATCATGTTTTTATCAGTCATAACTGAGTTCGGTGCTTATCGGTTGTGATGTGATTCGTACTCGCTATAAGTGTCAGAAGGTGTCTTGGGTTTACTTTTGCGTAGAAACGAAGTCATGAAACCCCACAACGGAATAACATCAAGGCTTAAAATAGTGCGTTGTGAACTGATGCGCGCAGCGTCACTTTTAGAGCAGTAGTTTCATGCAACCGGGTACGGTATGTAACAGCCCTAAAAATATTAATTAGTCCAAATATGTAACTGGGAAAATCTGTACAGGTTCCTCATTCCACAAACGTTATCAGCGCTTGTAGAAATTTTCTCTTTGAGGCACGACTAATAGATTGAGGAGGCCGCCGATGTGAAAATCCCACATGAAATCATATGCCAGAGGGTGTGCAGTTGTATTGTCCTTGGTTCGTTATGGGCTCGTTGGTACTTCCGCAAACGGCAGTCCCTATCCGGCACTGTTCGACGCGATGAGTTACGGGATCTTTGTACTGACCATGAAGCGAAGACGGTTTCTGATTTTGAATCCAGCGAACAGTGTCCAAGGTGGGGCAGTTACAAGCAAAGTTACTCCCAGATAGGACAAGACATTGCAGATGGTTCAGTGTCTTCAGGGTGTCCGGCTTGATATTCAAGAGGACCGATCGGGCGTATATTTTAACATATTCCAGCTTATTCAGGTCGACGAACAAGGTTTTGCTCATGGTAACTTCAGCTGTGGATCTGTCTTGGAAGCGTAATGTCAACATTTTCAGAGCTCGAAGACCGTCAAAGGATTTCGGTAGACCCGGAAGTGTCGGATGGAGGTCGAGTAAGTCCAAGTGATACAAATGAGACGCCACCCTGCGGAACACGGGTGGCTCCAGGCTGTAACTCGGCTTGGAGATCTGGAGATGTAGCGGACCACTGCAGTTGAACTGATCAAAATAGTTTAGCACGTTCTGGAGGCTATTAAGGGAGCGGCCGTCACATTTGATCGAAACGTAGCGGATCTTCCGAGGAGCAGTCCCATCTTTCCAGTGCACTCTGGTCGTACATCCTCTGGTCAGTTCGAGATCTCCGGGTAACAAAGCGCACTGGTTCGCCTCCAATATCCCCACATAACACGCACAAAATATTATCAAATGTTTCGTCAACATTTTCTATAACAGTCTACAAAGTACCGAGAACGTTGTTCCCTTTTGAGCGAGCGGCCCAAAGACAGAGTTATGGAACAGGGAAAATCCTATTTACGAAACTCTCACATCTCAAAGAAAAGGAAAAAAGTTGTGCGCTCCACTCATTTACAATCGTTGTAGGATCAGTTTGATCGGCCAAACAAACTCGATGGCATGTTCCAAGTATTGGTAGTGTTATCTGGAAGGATTTCAGAAAAAGATAGATTAACAGATCAAGATATAGCTGGAGACTCTCCGTCTTGCGCACAGGTGGCGACGTCAGCCATTGTGGAGGTCTCGCGCAATGCTGGTGTCCTGGTGGCGCCTTTTGCAAACAATCAGTCTCCATTGTAAAGTTCCCGGTACCTTACTTTTGCGACATTACAACGTAATTCTTTGGCTGCCTAGCTGCAAACAATTGTTTATTTTAAAGATGCAATCCTAGATGTCGGTCAAGTCCATTGGTCCAGCCACTGAACAACTGTTCTCCGGAGTTACGTTACTCCGTACCCGATCCATAGACAGATGTCCCATCAGCTAACCATATAGTAAGGCACGCGCCATTCTTGGAGCTCAAGTTACACCTTTAAATGACCACCCATTTGCTCTTCAGTGTGTATTGTACACTGTTAGGCATTATTATCCAAACATGAACACCTACACTGTCCATGCTTAGCATGGGCTCCGACACCGGGATTTCTCGCAACAATCACACGACCGGCGATGAGAATAAAAAAAATATCTTAGCATACATAATAGCCAAGACTAATACTGTTGGCTGGGCTGTTTCCAGAAAAAGCGGATCTAGAGGGAACTTTTTGTTCCTTCTAAGCCATCGTCGCCACACCGATTATCCCACAAGCTAGTCTTCCACCGGCATTTCCAGTGGTCAAACTATCGCTGCTGCCACCTTGGCCATTGTCGTCCGCCCTTTCGTGCACCACTACAGTACGCCCCACGATATCGTTGCGACCGGGAGTAAGTTGCATGCGTTTGTCGTTAATGTTTATCATAACCATCCCATTTTCTGCAAATAGATATAGAACATGTTTGTTACTCAGAACAGTCAGCAAAAAGACTTGCTTTTCGGACAGAGATGCTGATTCAGCTTGAACTTACGATCTGCGACGATGTTGCCCAGATCACCGATGTGTCGTACGCTAGCGTCTTGCCCGCCATGGGTGGCATTGTCGGGGTTGAAATGCGAACCGGCACTCAAACATCCATTCGAAAGGTCCCCGAACTGAAAACAAAACCGAACATGAGAAAACTATAAAACTCTTTACTTCATTCGTGGTGGATGCATAGGCAACAACTAACTTGAATTATCGGCGGAAATTTGAAAATCAGTTTCTTGTCATGAAGTTACCTCATGAACATGGAAACCATGGGTGGAGCGCGATTGAAGACCCGTGATATTACCGGTAACCGAGACACCTCCTTGCGGATTTTGGGTGAAGACCACCATGCCGCGGACCGAAGTATTCGATGGGGTACTCATTACTGCCAAGGCCTTCGTAACTCGGGGCATCGGCATCATCGGTTGAGAACGCATACCCATTCCGCTGGACATATAGTCCATGTTGAATCCTTGACTTCCGCCTTGCATTCCTCCTTGCATCATCCCTCCTTGCATTCCACCTTGCATCCCGTTTTGATAGTTGCCCATACCTGGTCTTCCGGGTGAGCTGTATCTTCCGTCTTGCATGGCTCGCTGGATTGACCCCGGGTTAGAAGGATTCATCATGTATTGGTTTCCGTTGTTTCCCATCTGGTACTGGCCGCTCTGGCCCGTGTTTTGTGTGGCACCACTATCCTGGTCGTGACCAAAATTCATGACAGGAAGGGTACCTGAGCGTTGGGAGGCGCTGATCCAAGAGTCATGGGAATCGTGAGCAACAGATCCGGAAGCGCTGTGGGTGTCTTGGTCGTTTCCTCGGACTTCAGCTACCAGCAGACTCCCGAGAAAGTATAACGACAATTCTTTGAGGAATATCATTTTGCAATTTTCAAAAGTACAGTGGGTAACGAGATATTGTCCGAATTAAAAAATTAAAATTTTCAGTCCAGACTGTACATATACCGTCCCGTGCGGACGAACTACTGGAAAATACCAGGATTATGAATGGGTTCCTGTGCAAACAATTCGAAGTACGCAGACTTCTTTCTTCAATGAAAATTGCAAAACACTTTTCAAATACAGGAACTCAAATAGCGGCCTGAAAATGCCGACACAGCATGTTGATCGTCAGAGTAAACAAACACGCTGTTTTCGTTCCAGGATAGGGCTTATTCAGTTCGCCGTTGTTTCTACGATAGAACGGAAAGAGAACACTGCACAACCTTTTCGAAAACTCTACGGAATCCACCCGACCACGTTCGAAGTTGTCTGGCCTGGAAATTAATTCTCTCCTATGAGACACGATTTGATTAGAAAGACTAGTCGTGAGCGAGCGAAACTTAGGCTACGTACACTACCTTTATTGTATGACCTGTATGCTTAATTTCAGAAAACATCGGTTCCGAAGAGATGAGATGTTTAGCTGGTCTTGTGAACAAAATCGCTCGAGAAGTCAGACAGAGCTTCAATAGGATCACCTTTGAGCAGCTCAGGGAACTTGTTATGCAGGACTTTCGGATTGCCGAGAACAGCGGTTGCCGCAGCTCGTACCGCTGGATTATAATGATCTGCTAAGATATGTAACTGCCACAAAGGTTGGTTAGACGAAGACTCTTGGCCGGGAACCGTGGCGTTGGTAACACAGTCTGCATCTAGGAAGCGATCTAACGTGGGATGGGCAGAAAACAGGGTTCGTAACATCAGCATGACGGCCAGGGACTCCTGAGGACGGCACAGCCGTAAGGCCAGGCTAGCCAGTCCTTTGGCGCATCGTGCAGCTCTTTCCGACGAGATGAGCCTCTTACGCTCCACGAACCCAATGTGAACACAGTGCAGCAGCTCTGTCATCACTGCGGAACCTTCAGAGCCATCGAGATCTTCCAAGACCTATGCAAAAACCAATCAGAATACAGAAAATAACAAACCAATCAAGGATCCAATTAGAAATGAAATGCCATAAATACAGTGCGGCCATGCAGACTTTGTGCAACCGTTTCATCCTGCATTACCGATTTCATCCGAAACGAGGAAACGAGTTTGGAAAAAATAAAAGGTTTGCTAAATAATTAAAAAAATAGTTCGTGCGCCGCTTTCGCGTTCTGTCCTCTGACTTTTTCAGTCGTAAGTTTAAGTATCGAGGTCAGAAGAGGGATACTTTGTAGAATTCTGAAAGAAGATAGCACCGGCCATCTGACAATGATGGAGAAAAGTTCCAGTGTTCGTTTTGTATCTCAACCGAATTTTTCGAAAAAGTTGCATAAAGTTTGCATGGCCACACTGTAGAGCTGAAATGGAACGTGGGCAAGTGGATCCACCCAAATCGTTGCCATGTAGCGCACGCTCTCAGCCAAAAAAGCTGGATCCACGCGCCACTGGAATTGACGATCTGGATCGAATCATCAGCCCACGTCTCAAATTGTGTCCGGAATTTTACCACGAAGAGGTGTTCGTAGAATCTGTGCGGATCGATGTTCAGCGCGGAACCATCACCAGACAAAGCTTTGAAAACTGTTTGTATGCAGAGAAGTTTCTCCAGACCTCTGCAGTCACCATCCTCAACAATGTCAAATAGGAGCTTGACCAAACCATCGACGTACTCAACACTGATGTAGAATACAAACTTGACGACTCCTTTCAGGACACTAGGCAAAAGTCTCCGCCGTACTTTATCACTCTTGTCGCTGCGGAGAATGCGAAAGTATATCGCGAAAATCAATGTGACGATTTGGGAATGGAGACGACTCTTTGATTTCTTGTTCTCCTCTACTTGGGACACCTGCAGCTCCCGCTCCAGCTTGGCCACTTCCTTCTTTTGCTTCTGCTCCTTCTTACTCAGTAACTTCCGGTCAGGTTTGGCCGCCTTGTCTTTCTTCGCAGCGGCTAGAAGATCTTTGTTTACTTTGATATTGAGGAATACTTCGAGAAGCAGCGGCGACAGACGATGTCCCTGTCAAAGGAAGAAACATATTACGCTGTAAATATTTCCAAAGTGTATACTGGAATATTTCAGTCGATAGACATTTTGAAATTTTGCCCACCTTAGTTTTGGCTACTTTGGATATGGCGCCCAGGACATCGCAAGTCACATCGCCTTGGTTATCCAGTTTCACTACGCGTCGGATGGCGTCCACAGCTTTCTCCACCGGAGCCGGGAATCGGCTGGTTGTAATATGGACAAGAGTAGCTATCACATTCTTGCGATAGTTAAACTCGCTGTGAGTAACCGCAAGCTCACTCAGACATCTGACGGCCATCTCGGCTCGCTTCTGCTCTTCTTCCCCAACCTCGTTCTTCTTGTAAAGAGCCATGGTGGCCTTCTCTAGCTGCTGAAGGAATGTTCGGTAAGCTGACAGTAAAGCTTCCTACAACGCAAAGCACGACCTGTTAACTGTCCATACAATGAATACGGAGTGTTCCACATACCTCATGCGAGCGCAGTTTGATCGTTTCTTTCTTCAGCTTCTGCTCCGTCTTACCCTCTCCCGCGACGTGGATGCGATACCCGGGAAGGATATCTTTGAAGACTTCCGTCAGTGATGCCATAATGATAACCGACTTGGCTTCTGCTACGTCGATATCGTCCTCGGCTAATCCACTCAAAAGTTCCTTCACGTGCCTCATATTCGATTCCGGATTCTCCAAGATGTTATAACACGCAGAGGCAACTCGCTGCTTCCACTTCACATCGGTCGAAAACGGCGCGAATTTCGATTCTTCTCTTGGCTTCGGAACTTCGCTTGGCTGCTCTTTCTTTGTCTTTTTCTGGCTTTTCTGTTCATCCACGAGGTCTTGGTCCACTTCACGGTATCTGAGTTGCACGCCGCTGTCGCTTTTGACCGGTAACAGAAACTGCAACTTCTTTCCGTCGTCCTTCGAGTTGTCCGATGCCCGGTGCTGCTGTTCCATCTCATCCTCCTCCTCCTCGTCATCCTTCTTCTTTTGCTTCCGTCGTCTGTTCGTGGTGTCCGTTGGATCGATCTTGTATTCCAGCAAGAAGGCCCGGTCTCCGTAGTCGTCGTCCACCATATCAGAGGCATCGGAAACACTGGATTCATCGTCGGGTTCATAATGTACCTTGGTCGTGAACGTCCGCTTCCTGTGGGCTTTTACCATCTTCTTCCGTACGGGAGCCATGGCGAAATCCCACCGTAATGGCACAACCTAGAGAAAAGAGGTGGACATCAGGATGGTAAGACTAAGCAAGAAACTGGAAAACCGGAGATGAAAACTGATTGAAGCAACCACAACCGTGATCATGAGCAAATCAAGCAGGGAAATCAACCAGTAAAAGGGCGAAGCGAGGATGTCGGATCATTAAGCGGAGCGAGAGAGCGATTTAATCGGACTGTCAGGCCGAGCGGAAGCCCAGCGAGAAGGCCGCATCGCAGCGTATAGGCACTTCGATACCAGAACGTACGATGACGTCGCTGCATGTGGAGCGCGTGACTCACCTTCCGGCTCGATAATTTTGTTGGCGCAAGAGCATGCCTCCCATGTTTGCCTGCAGGCCTATGCGGAGAGCCGTGAATGGAACGGCAAGGAACACGATGGCCAAAAGCTGAAGAAGAAAGACCCGGGTTACTGGGTGGTGGGTACCACGTTCCACTGATAACTAGAATAAACGTGCAGATTGTGGCATAACATGCGAAAACCTTTTAGCATGTACCGCACGTCGATACGCACGAGATGAAGACTTGCTGAGCGGCTGAAGTCGCCTTCCTTCAAAGTTCCAACCTATCCAAGCCTCGCGCTTCCGCCAACAGGCACTTCAGTGCTACAGTAAGCGCAACAGTGTTGAGCTGTCTTCTTCACTCTTCGCTCAGCCAGATGTTTTTCTAATCTATAGGAATCCTATGCATGCACAAGATCATTGGTTATGTAAAACGTACATTCCTCGACGGCAGACTTTTGGAATACCCGGCTTTATAAGAGGTAAGAAGTCAAAGTCAAGGTCAAGGTTACGATTGCACGATGGCACTTTTGCTCAAAGAGTCCATCCCTGGATCTCCAGGTTTCGTTTGTTGACAAACAATCGCTGCTCTCCACGTTTCTAGCTGATCTGCCTGCCTACCTTTCCGGGATAGCGGTGACCATGAGCATGACCATCATGAATCCAGAAATTCGATGTTTCGGTTTCGGTTAGAGCCTGAATTTTTAGATATCTGCGCTATTGATTTTTTTCCGAAAAAACTCCATCCTGCAGCTGTAGTCTGTGGCTGTCTTCTCGTGTTGATTATCAATGTTTTGCCTTTGCCTGAAGGTCGAATGCACGGTTAGCATGTTACAGACTTACAGTAACGCTAGTACCAGGCTGAGATGGATGTACCGGTAGAATGATTTATGTCGGCCTACCAAATGCCCTCCCGCAGTGCTGTTTGTCAAGCCATTCCATGTTCGCAACCGCTACATCCATGCCAGCTTGGCTGCTACGGAAGCTTTGCCATACGTGCGATGAACCGATAGTTTGCTTGTCTGTGTCGATAAGCACAATAGCCGGAAAAAGCAGCAAAAGGTGTCTTTGCTGTCAATTGCTGCTGGTGTTATGCTTCCAGCAAATTTTCGTTCTACTTCCTTCCCGCTATCTTACATGAGCATATACTCATCTCGAAGTTTCGCCGCAATCTAGAATATTTTAGCGTTGGAAGAAGATCTTTTGAAGGGAAAGAGAAGCCGCACTATTTTAAAAACCGAAGTATACTTTAGCGGAATACTTTTCGTTGTGTTTGCAAGTTGCATGAGATTTCGGATTATAGTCGAACAAAGTCTCATTCCGGCTTCGCATTGCATTTGGGTCCGCCTTCTAATCAAGAAGCAAAATCAGCAGACGGAAGCGCAATCAACTTAGCAGACGGTGGTTGATGTAGACAGAAAGGTTTCGGAGGTTAATTCTCTGGATTCTAATTCAGAAAACGAACGAGCATGGCTGAAACGAAACTAACCGTACTGTTATTTCTTGCAGGGTTCTGCAGCTGAGATCAGCTCATATCGATCGGGAGAATTATTCAGGCACCGAGGACCGCGTCATCGTAGTTGCATCCCAATCACGGGGACGTCTCTTTGGCTATGAGGGGATGACATGTCTTGATCTTCTTCTTTTCATCTGCAAAACAGAGCTGCGGCATTGACCTTGACGGTGATATGATATTCCAGAACAGAGAGATCACGCGCACCTTTTACCTTTCTCTCAGCTGATGTGATGAATACCAAGCTACTACAAAAGATTGATGACGCATATACTGACGGACCATCGGAACTCCGGAGGCTCTGCTTCCCTCCTCTTGTCACCCATGCAACCTGCACCAAAATCGCGTAATTTTACCCCATTCGAATAAGGTACTTGGTCGTCTGAACTGCATACGAATATTCATCAATTAAGAGATTTGCTCACTTGTACGGTTTTCGGAGGTACAGGGACAATTGCGAACATGCAGAATCCTCCGGCGTACGTCCAAGTGGACGCTGCCGGTCGCTCAACACGACCCACTTTCCAGTATTCCCCTTACGTGGGATTCCCTCCGTCCAGAGACAGCAACGAAGCTCCCGCAAACAATCTACATGGTAAGATTCATCTCGCACATTCAAGATTATTAATCGTTGCATTTCAAGAACAATGGAAGCTCGGCAAGCACACCGCATAAGAATGTTCCTCAAGTGGCGCATGGTTTTACTGCTACCGGCTGGAAGCGTACGCCACTTCGGAAAAAGTATTGGCATGTTTGACCAAGTGGCGCAGGTCTGTGATGTCATTGGCTGGAATCGTACGCCGCTTGGAAGAACAATGTTGCCGAGCTTGACTGTCTGCGGCGCCTAATCCTGTGTCATAAATATATGTGGATATGCCGGATCTGTATGGTGCGATATATATGTTCTTACGGTCTTCTGGATCGTAGGTCATTCGTCGCCGGTCGATTTGGATGCAGCCGCCCGTTTGCAACACCTGCATAACAGGATCACTAGCTCGTTTGGTGGAGGGAAGAACATTACCAACGGTCATCCGACCGTCACTACTATACCCACCTTCTCCCATTCTCGTTCCTACGACGGCACTGCGTCCCATCCGGCCTCCTTCAACGAGACCTTCATGAATCCCTTTGGCATCGTAGCTCCTGGCTCCTTTTTGAATCCATACTTTGGCGATCGAACAACGCGAACACCCAGCCCACTTCATCGACTGCTGCAGAGTCAGCTGCTGGGCGGCATGAACCCAACCAGCCATCAGCAGAACAGCCACCACAACCCACATTACGCAGAAGAGCATCACTTTGGCAGAAATGCAGATGACTTGCTGGATTCCGTACCGTCCTTCCGAGGCTTGAACTTGTCCACACACTATCCGTCGTCCGAAGATTGCCAACTTCAGCACCCACACTCTTCCGATCCTCTCGTCGTTTCTGGCCATCTGTCCCGCTCCCTGGATGATCTTTCCGTCGACGTCCTGGAAAATTCAAGCGATAGCGGTAAGCAGGGCAAGAATAACGGCCAAACTTTGGAAGAAATTGCTCCCTGGAAGCAAACGATATTCTTAGAATCCAGCTGTGGAATAAACAAAGTAACATTGTTGATCGGCACCAAAAGAATGTGGCTTGTTTGGTCAGCCATGAGGGGTGTATTTCATTGCGTCATGGTGGTAGTGAGCTCAGTGCGAATGCACGCCGTGGCTCACCAAGTTTGACCCTTGTGAAGTTTCATTTTCCCTCTCTTTTGCAGAGAAAGGCGCCCCCTATCGGGACAGTTTATCTCCGGATGACGTGTCGATGATTCAGAGTGAGTATCCGCGATCGGAAAATGTTCCTTCGCATAATGCCCACTCGATCGTCTCATCGTCGGCAAGCACCACCAAGCCGCGCCGACAAACTTCTCGGAATAACGACGTTACAAGGACCTGTCCAACCTGCGGGAAATCGTTTGGGAATTCTTCTGGACTTGCAAAGCACAGGTAAGCCCTAGACTGCATCTTCTCTTGCCTCTTCGTGGTACGCCACTTGACCGGGGTAGCGTGGCGGATGTTCAGCAGATTTCGACCTTGTCTTGTTGCAACGCCAACCTTATGGCTTCGCAGCTTTCGTTGAATACGTTTAGATGGGACGTGCATGTGTGAAATGGTTTGTCGAGGTGGTGCCTGGAACAGGAAGAGTTAGGACGCGTGCTGACTAATCTTCCGTGGCGTGTGGGCTTATCGATTGGGAAATGGCCACACTATCGTAGCGTACGGAACATCGAGCCTAGATGAACTAGCTTTTCAAGCGCGGTTCTGGGACCGCTGTTTCACATCCGTCGGTTGGCAGCCTCAGCATGTGTGATGTGATGATGCAACGACCTTGAGAGCTGAGGGAAGGATCCAACATCAGCCTGCGCATCAGCCACGCAGCTCACACAGAAACTGTCAGAAAGCTTTGCCGGAAAATGATATCACCGATCGATTCAGGCAGCTTCGGCTTGCTATGAAGTCAGCCATCTGCTAGAGCGGCTTGGCGCAGTGCGTACAGTACGGACTGTACGGTAAGGTTCCTCGGTGCATTGGGAAAAACGCACATGGAGGATTACGTACTAGTAGATTAATCTTTCCAGGTTCGCGTGTTTTGTTCGCACTGATCGCACTGCAGTCTTTTTTCCAGCAGGTGTACAGACCGGAAAGGCACTCTGAGACTCGGACAGGTTTCTGCGTCTCACCTGGTACCTTCAGCGGATGCTAGCTGAGCGCGTTACGAGTAGCGAGGAACCGGAAGTGGCTGCACAAGCTGGCGAACCGTGCTGTCAGCTAGCTTGCGTCTCCGTGCTAGATTTCCTTTCGATCGGCATATCGATGCGCTCGTACGTACTGGGGTGGACGAACATACCAGAAACATCGATTAGAATGGCACTGAAGTCGTACAAACGATAGCTCAACGTCGTTGCATCAAGGCTTCGTGCTGGCCATACCCAGTAGAATGATGTCAGTGTTTTGGTTTGACTCGTTTGCAGAAACGCTGTGTAATCACTGCCACACTTAACGGATTTTCCGACGTTCAGCGTGCAAATCTAACTGCTTCCTAGGTGTCTGTCACACTCTGTAGACTGTATTTGCCTTATGTTGCGAGAAAATCGAAGCTTTTTAAAGCTTCAACTATTCTGGAGAACTTTCTGTTTCATACGCGTTTGACTGCAATCGGATTGCATCAGTATGGATAAGTACCAGGTTTGAAATTTAGCTTTAGAAGTTTCGTCGTGCACTTCGAACTGGGCTCTGATGGACGATGCAATAAAAGGGAGTGTGAATCTGCGGAAATGCCGATTTAACGTCATTGCAAGTTCCTTCCCGTGGATGCTGTTCGCTTGGGTCGTCACATGCAGGATTAAAACGACGCAAATAGTAAAACAGGTTGAAAAAATTAATCACGGTATTTGCTTGTACGTAAAGCTGAGTTTCTGCACCTTGCAAATGTTTGGCATATTACGCGGAAGTTGTTGCTCATGATTCCTCATAAATGTATGGGGGAACAGCCCCTACGGTATCTTCTCGTTGCCTCTGCAAGAATGGCGAAATTTTATGCTTTTTTGCAGGTTGACGCACAGTGACGAGCGGAAATATCTCTGCACAGTTTGCATGAAATCTTTCAAGAGACAAGATCATCTTTCGGGACATATGCTAACGCATTCCGAGAAGAAGCCCTTCGCCTGTCCAGTCGTCAATTGCGGCAAAAGCTATTGTGATTCTCGCTCATTGAAACGCCACATTGACCAGCACGAATCCGTAAGTATTCTAGCTAATTCTTGCAGCAGCCTGATGCTCTTCTTGTTGCAATTTTATCAAAATTATCCTTTCGCTTGACGTGCCACTGACTGATAACATGCAGTGGTGGTCGCGGCTCGTGAGTTTTGCACCTTGTGATTATATAAACCACAGCACTGCACGTGGACGACATCATCAACATGCAAACTGCTAGGTTAGCTCTTATTACTTGCGTGGCGCCACTGTCGGTAGACGGAAAGTCTTTCTGTTTGCTTGCTGATAGTTGATGTCTCATATTTTGTACTCTCTAGGCAGTGAGAACAGTGTTTTCTTTACTGTGTGCTAATCCTTCTTTTTGTTTCTTTTGCAGTGGTTGATACCTAGTCAAGTACGGTTGTTGTTCAACGATTCTGCTGGAGCTGAAGACACCAACGACGATACAAGCTCAGTCTTCGAAGCACCTGACAGCAGTCAGAACAGGTACGTTCCTTGCAGTGGCATCTCCTCATTTGATGGACATTTTGCAGTCTGATATTTTGTACTGTACCGACAGTGAATTTTGCAGTGCGGAGGCCCACAAGCCTTACGTTTGTCAAGTTTGCCGTCGTCGTTTCCGCAACAGCCCCGCTTTGAACGGTCACATGCGGCTACACGGTGGCTTCCTCAACAAGAAGGTACGGTAGTCCGCCTTAGTTTTTCATCAGCCTTCACAGAACTTCAGTTTCACGTTGGGGTTTTGCAGGCCGGTGATTATTCAGCTCCCCCATCAGTGCAATCTTCCTCGCGAATGCGGCACCATTCGGCCCAAGCTTCGATTGGTAGTCCGGTCGACATCATGGGTCTGAACGATCCTTCCGAGGAAAACTCCCTGCAAGATAGCTTTCACGGTGGACCCTGGAATAGCGCACAACAGCCTGTCATCCGAACTCCCACACCTCCGGAACCCACGTTTCAGCACGACATGCCTGTCGAGGACCCGCTGACTCCTCATATTGCTGTCATTCGACATGGGCCTTCTTCCCAGAACAGCATTAAAGCTTCACTACCACCAGTGTCCACACTGGCTTCTCCCACGAACAGCCCGACCACCGTCAACGCCCCCTTCAGCTTCTTCTCTGGCCATCCTCCACCACAACTGGCCATGCCAGCGTCGACCGGAAGTGACCACTTTTCCAATCGCCAGACTTCCCCGGTATGGGTTCACCAAAGCAAGCTTCTTTATCACAGAATTGTGCATCGAGATATTTTTAGGCTGATATTAGACACCAATATACGCCGAAAAAAATTTGAATTACGTTGTGGACATTTTTATTATGAACCAATTTTGGGTTTTCAGGTTGTCCCGGGTTCGTCGTTGACAGTTCCAGTTTGTGGGAAGCTTCGACGGCACTCAGATTCAGACAGTGTCCAGCCGCCGAAGAAGCTGTGCACAGTAACGGATTTGCTTCGGCATACCATCAATCTCAACATGGCTCGCAAAACCTTCAACGGGTCGCAGACACCGGAAGCCGACATTTTTAGTTACCCTCCCGTGTCGCTAAATACTTCTTCTTCCGACGGTAATTTGCACCATCCCGATCACTTCGACGACCTCAACGACGTCTTCGACACGAATGTGTCGCAGAGTCATAACGTTATAGATGACTGGAATATGCAGCCGGAAATGGCAGGTAAAGACTGATGCCAAGCCTTCAATATACAATAATCAATCAAGAGCTCAACAGTATATTTGAATCACAAAATGATAAAACTTTAACAGCATGCAAGTATGGTTTGACTATCAACAGGTGAGTCCTTGTTTTCTCCAAAGGACGAGCCAGAAACCAGTCCAGTTAGCGTGCAGACCAACTCGCCTTACTCGGTGGCGGGTAGCGGGACCGGTAGTAGTGACGGACAGGACTACCCCGACTCACCGGCTACCCCTACTGGGTCCATTGAGAAGAAGCGCAAACATCGACCTGGACCTCTGAATCTGATGATTCCCTCGCAGAGTGGGATGGGCACCCAGAACGCGCTGTTGTCACCTCCGGGCGGAGGCTTTGCCAGCCGACTGCGTTCTCCGAGGTTGTCTGGAGACAAAAGCAGCCTGACACCGCCGCCCTACACTCCACCACCGATGCTGTCTCCCTCTCGACGCGGCTCGGGACTGTTTTGGAATGTGGTCAACACTGCGTCTTCGGGAACTACAACTCCCCATTCGGCTTCCCGCTTCCTTCTCAAACGAAGTGAGCTTATATTAGACGCCGCTAATTTTTTTCATGTTTCGGAAAACTCCGTGACATCATAATTACATCAAACTATCAAATTCTCAAGCTTGCAACTAACCCGGGAAAAGGTGTTCTGTTTGCGAGACAGAATATAAGTAGTAGCCACCACGGCATTTTTGAACGTTCAGTGAGCGGGCTCTTTGCGCCACCGCTTCTTTCATGTTTGACGAGGATCTTGAATCACTTTGGAGACCTTAACTTACCTCGGATGGCACAGCCAGCGTGTGGGTGGGTAATTTCTACGAAGTGAGCGTTGGAAACCACGGCCAAAATCAGTCTTGTTTCTCGATCGCGCTGTGTTACAACAGTTAACTTGGAATGCAGATTTTCTTTGGGTTTTCCTGACAAGTCGGAAATGCCGCAGCTAGCGGTTTGCAAAGGGCGCAGATTGCAAGTCGTTCGCTAGCTAGTAGCTGGTTGCAATTATTAACCTTGGAAGATATTTCTCGCTGCCACGTGATTATGCCTGTCAACCGCCGTATCATAATTAGGATATCTCGAAGCTTGGGAAGCGGGTTCCATCGTAAGGTTACCCTAACTTTCCTTTTTTCTCTGTTTTTCGCTTGAAGTTCTGATGTTGTGA
>BDGG01000004.1:3525010-3535011 GCA_001949185.1 Ramazzottius varieornatus
ACAATGGCAGGTGAAAGGTCAACGGCAGAAGTCTGTATACGCAGCCGCCACTGGTGGTACTTGATTCTGGACAGAAACATTTGCTACAAGCTGTCGGGTTGCAATAAGCTGTCGTGTTGCACTTTCCGTTTGTTTGCAGGTCTTTCCAGTACATCAACCAGCTACGACTATACGTCCGCCCTCCGAGCGTCTTCCGGCGATGATCTGCTCGACCTGAAAGAAAGCCCGTTCAATTTCAGCAGCTCCGCGCCCGAAACAGACAAATCACCGTAAGCTTTCCGCTGGTTTTTTACAAAGAACGTGCACAGCAACCTTGACCGCTGGTTTTGATTGCAGTCACATCAACTGCGGGCCTCAACATCAAGCCGTTCTCCCTCGATTGCAAGGTATGCCTTTCGCTTATCAGACGAGGTACTTTAGCGACCCGTTCCGCAGTTGAGAGCTTTGTTCATCGAGCGCTTCTTACAGGTCCCGAAACGGAAGTTGCTTATCTCAACGCTGCTCCGAAAGAGGACTGTTTGTGGGATCCCAAGATGGCCTCTCACCTTACTGGTAAACAAGGTACGTTAATTACCATACTACTGCAAGTGAAGCTGGAAAGTTATATTCATCGTACCTTCTTTTCCGCAGTTGAGAGCTTTGTCAGCCTTGCCAGCAGTGCAGCCATGCCGAAAGCTGGCCGCAATGCCGAACTCGCGCACCACGTCCTGTATCAGAAGGGCGGCGATATTCGCATCACCATCCAGACACTTTTGTCGAATAACCTGTTGATGAGCCTAGTCAACAGTACGCCTGGCCTCAAGAACTACAACTATCAGCTATCCACGATCTGGTCTCCGGATGAAATAAGCCACTTTTCCCAAGCCATTCAGGCCTACGAGAAAGATTTTTTCCAAGTTGCAGCTCAGGTGGGTGTTCTTTAGGATTCGCGAGAGGTATGAGCTGATGTTATAATCTTGATATTGTTCTTGGTAGGTGAAAAGCAAGTCGGTGGCGCAGTGTATTGAGTTCTTTTATTACTGGAAGAAAGTTTCGCCGGAAGACTACCGGAAATGCAAGCGACTCCGCGCAAAGAAGGAAATCGCGACTAGAAGCAAGGCTGCGGTGCAAGAACCTTCAATTGTCCTGCCGAAACCTGTGCTACCGGAAGTGACCAGCGCAGTTGGTCAGAGCAGCGGGCTTGTTCCCTGTCCATATGCGAACTGCTGTCGAGTAAGATTTACAAAATCTGTAAAAGGAGCAGACTTTATATCTCCGCAAATTACAAATATCTAATTGATAGTTCATCCTTCCAGAGTTTCGGAACGGTGCAGGCTTTAGCTGCCCACTCGCGGAAACATCTGGAAAGAACACGAGGAAAGCATCTACCGGTCGTCCCTGCTACACTGGACATGTGTCCACCGCCTGCACCTGTTGTGGAGGATGGAGATGTCGTGATGGCCTTGGCGAGCCCCGAGCCACAACCGGAAGTCCTGCAAGAGGCGGTGCAAGAGCTACCTGCTGCCTCAGTTCATACTGGTCCTGCCGGCGTTGTCCCTCCCGAGGAATTCCCTTGCCGCATATGCAGCAAGTAAGACAGACTAGTTACTCTTTTACATCTGCATCCAAAGTCTGTATCGCTATTCTAACAAATTTCTTAGAGTGTTTTATGGAGTCAAGAGCCGGAATGCCCACATGAAAGTCCATCGAAGTTTGGCCGAGATTCAGCAAGGTGGTGCCGGGCGAACGAATCAATAAACCCAGTCAGTCCGGGAGCGGTTCGTCCTTTTCGACGATAAGGCCTAACCAAATCTTTCGGTGTCATCAACACAGCCAGTTTTTCATGATTGTTGTTTGAGTATTTGCAAAGCTCTCGGTCTTTCCTTACTGTTAGTCAAGCTTTACGGTCCTTCATCGAATTTAACCTTTTACCGATGGTGCACATTGCTGGTGATCGATCCAGTGGAAGATGTCCAGACTTTGTTACCACTAACCTAGTTGAGATTTTTTATTTTTTCGTACCTTTTCTGCACACACAGAGCGGTGAACTTTAGTCCTTTATGTGAATTTGATTTTTACACAATGCGACATTTTTTGTTATTGGGCTTAATCAAGAAGATTAATCAACAAAATAAATCGGTATTTGATGAATACAAAAAATTTTCAGACGTCAAAGATTCGTCCGACGTTACTGGTGTTGAAGGTTTGTATAGACGGCCGAGCTCTGATATCACAGTTTGTTTGAAAAAGGTTGCAACTTTCTTGTTGAAACTTACTTCCGATAACTTTCGCCACGGACTCTGCAGTCACATGCACCTCGGAACCTTCTGGAGGACGGTTCTCTCCACTAAAGTTTTTTCGGTTAGTCTTAGGAACCATCACTGCGGTAGGAGGGAAAAAAGACGGAAAAATCTGGATCTCGGACTCGAAAGAGGAACTCCCCTCCTCATACTGTGTTGATGTGCGTTCATCGGATTCCCTGCCCGGCCCGTTTTCGTTCCTTAGGGGTCGCCGAGGACTAAGTAGTTCCTGCACAGGTGGTGGTAACTATGAACAAACAATGCTGCTCCAGTGACAGGTCTCACGTGCCAAAACCTTACGCATTGCGATTTAAGGTGAGAAATTCCTACGTCATGGTATTTTCGGTCCAGGAATGCTGACGGATTGCACTGAAGGAGCTGAATGGCTAGTAGGCAATCGTCTCGATATTTTACCTGAAAAAACCACGAGACATTGTGAAAGACCGGAAGCAAAATCAGGATGCCTCTGCAGAGGACACGCACGACGAGATATTACGGGCCAGTAAATATTACGGACCAGGCCTTCTCGCTATGGCGGCACGGGCAGGTGATTCTTGCTTCAAGTAAAAACTACATCGAAGGCTGGACTGCTGTACGTGCGTGCTGGATATTGGGCCGAGGAGCTAAAGCTTGTCACATTAATGTTATCGCAGTCAGATCTTCATTATACCTTCAACAGTTCAAACTATTCCAATGCTTCTCCGACCTCCGGGAGAAAGTCGACAGCAGGATGGAAGCGTTAGAGTAAAACAGCTGATCAGCTGATGGCCACTGTCCATGACAATTTTCTACGGTTGAATTTTACTACGTTACGTCATTTGTGCAATTTCTGTTTCTGACTTCCAAACAAACTGTAAATTTGCCGTCTTTTCCGCCTGGCCCGTAATATCTCGTCGTGCGTGTACGGATTTTCATTGTTCGCAAATTCATTTGCGTTTGACGTTAGTACTACAGAAGTAATAACTGGGACGACGGCATAAGAATCGAACATGATCGTTATCTCAAGTGGCGCGCGTTGCCACTATTATTAGCTGGAACTGAAAGTGTGCGCCACTTGGGATAATGATCATGTTCAAGACATTTGCTGACGTCTAAAGTGTAAACGCACGTTTTCCGATTCCAGCTGACGTGTCCGAGACTCTTGTGCACTGAGTCTTTCCCGTAGGCTGTCGAGCTCCTCTTTCATCTTAGTCTTCTGTTCCTCACAGGTGGTCACCTGTAATTAAAATTATTTAGTCGGTTCTCCAGCACTGGAGCAAGCACTGGAGCGGCAGATCCGAAGCAGCAAAACGACTTGGGGGTTATCATTTCCCTCTTCCCTCACCACTTTTATTAATTTGTCCTCCAGATTCTGATTGACTCGAAGTAGCTTATGGTGAGACTCCAGTAGCCTGTTAAAAGCAACAGCAGTTTCCTTTAAGCTGTTACGGAATAGTTCTTCATAACGATCAATAAAGGCACGTCATACCTGTTGTACTTTTCCAGCAGAAGCTCATTTCCTAGCTGTTCTGATTCGATAGTTCTCGCGTCCGCGGACGAGTAGCTTCTTGGTGTTGATATCACTTCGAGCACATCCATACAGGACAAACCATTTGGTGGTGTCTTAAATTTGGGAGCATCAAGATCCAGGAAGAAATTTTGCAGTATACTTCTGTTGACTTGTCAAAAAAGTGTGAATGAAGTTCGTTTACTATTATGGGAAATTTGCCTGTTGTATTAGGCTTACCTGACATAGCAGCCATACTGAATGGCACAAGCGGCAGGGAACGACATGACATGGTATGGCTTAACTGGATGTAATGATGACAGAACCATGATATGACATTACTTTATGGTCTTCTGGTAACTTGGTAATGTTTTGATATTCTGCTGAGGAAGCAGCACCTCCGTTTCTTTGAGCCTCCACAGTCTTCAAGCTTCTACAGTTCTACCAGGTTTATGGGTGGAGAACTCTTCAGTAAATGAAGTGTTTGTCTTGGCTGTTTACTTATCTAATCGACCGAAGAAAGCTATCATAGCCATGGATTACGTGAACAAGGCGCGACGTATGGTAGAGCAAAAAACAGCTGCTAGTCTCCACGGTGGACAGCTCTCTGTGCAGAACCAAGAAATCTACTCGGTAATCGCAGACGCCAGGATTCGCGAGGTTCGAGCATCCATGGAACAAGTCAGACCAGAGCCCAAGATTCTGCACTTCAGCGATGGCACACTCTCCGTAGATGAACTGCTCGATTCAGAAGACGAGAATGAGAAAGAATCTCCTCCTCCAGTCGACGCAGTAAGCACTCTACAGTAACTCTACCTGTATACTCACCCTTGTTTTTCGTCGTAACACTGTGATGTTTATTTGATAGAGTACTTTGAACTGGCTTCCATGGATGTGGTATCAGACTTTGAACGCAGGTGCTACGGCTTTGAAAGGTGTGTTGTATTTGGGAGCTGGGTAAAATACAAAATCGTTATCTAGAGCGACGCACGTCTCTGTCCGGTATAAAGGGAAACATGCGCCACCTGACACTTGAAACAATGATCTTATTTGTTTCATTTGCCCAGCTCCCATCTTTCAAATTGTTTTTTGATGATCCTCAATATGTCGTTGTGGCGTTTAGGCGCTGACTTTCTCGGCGGAAAGTTGGCAAACTTTTTCGGCATAACGTCTCCGAAGTACCAGTTAGAGATAGAAGAACGTCTGGCGGAGATGGTCGAAGAGAACGAGGAGAAGATACAGATGCAGCAAGACATTGAGAACTGGGCGGGTATGAGGCCGATCCCGGACCAAAAGATCTCCCAGAGCTTCGTTGGAGGCAACACGATTCAACGCCTCGACGCTGGCGACCTACCCCAGGACTTCCAGCAAAACTTGTCGGTGTTCTCAAGTCAGCCCACCAGTCAGAAAGAAAGTCCAGCGCTTCCCATTCCAAGCTTACACGTCTAGGACCCAAGACGCTTCACCAATCACCATAGCTCAGCGTAATGTGGATTTTACGGTACTGCTTAACTTGAATTTTGCTTCTGGAATCATTTCCCGTATGAGTTTTCTCTGTGATTTGAGTTTTTATGCTTTCTTCTCTAGTGGAATATGAGAGGCTTTTAGGCTTTGGTTACCATAGGCAGCTTCCCTAAAACGAGAAAACGGTTCGACTATGTTCTCTATGCTTCAGTAAGAAGCATCTTCGAGAACAAGAAACTTCGGGCTTGAGTTTACTGTAGAGGTTCTAGCGTGTGTGTGAAAATGTGCACTTTTCTTTGTGGGTAACCGGTCGGGTTGATGTCCAATCAAGATGGGGAACTTTTTGTTGGGAGGGAGGACAAAGTTTTAATACAGCTTTGGAGGCAAGGATACTGCTAGGCACACAGGGAAGGAAGCGCGTACAGGAAGGCATTCCAAAAAGCAACTGCAAATCAGCTCGATTTGAAGGATGATTCTCTCCTTTTCCAAAGGACTTCGGAAGCAAAATTATACTAGAAAGATAACTGCATCTAAATGATTTTTATTGTACACTACACGTTTGGGTCTTTGTAGATTCGTTCACGGTCGAAAAGGCACTTCATCCATGTTGGTGTACGAGGGCACATTCTCCTGGTGCTCTGCTTCGTCCGGCTTGACGGAGTTGAACATTGCAGCGTCTAGTAACTTTGAGCGGGTCGTAGGGCTGATGTTCTTGACAATCATGGACAAGCAGTCCAGGCTTGAAGTTCGCCCGGCGTCCGTCGTATTCATCGGCACATGCGCAAAACCTGTGATCAATATAACTATTTAATGTTGTCTAACAGCTTGAGGAACCCTGTCAGAAATTTTTCGAAATTAAACCGAATCATACTGTATGGTTCAGTGAAATTTTCTGTGCGATTGCTTCTGGAATTTATTCGAAATGGGACAGGGTCGGAGCAGCTAATTTCACGGACAAAGAGTTCAATATCATCTTTCCCGATAAGGCTAATTCATTTGATTTGTCCTCAAGTGGCTTCCTCAATCTTCTGGTGTATGTTTCATTAGCGGATCATTTCTTTGTCTGAGGGATCGTCTTATCCGGAGTGATGGGCACGCATGTAGATTAAATACCGATCTCTCGGAGCGAAAAGAAGTCAAATGAGCCTAGTTACTTCTCAAATGTCACAGATATCACGCTTCTGTTCTTCCATCTCACTGCGTCGGTCTGAACGAAAATAAATCGGATAAATAACAAGAAGAATTAACAGAAAAATTCGAATTACTCACACCTGCGTTTGGCAGGCTCGCTCCCTGACTTTTGCGTTTTGTCCCTGATACTATATTGTTTTTTATGTCTGATATGTTTGCTTGATGACTTTGGCTTCTGAATTGCAAGACGTGTCGATCACTAACTGATAACTTACCTGACTCGTTTTCGGTATAGGGAGCGTATGGAGCAAGTACTGCACTGTGACGTTCCACGTACATGGGCGGCGTCCGACTTCCCTGTTGAAGGAACGAAAGGTCATACGCACTGGATATTTTCCAAAAGACGGAAATTAAATAGTAACTAAATCAAGCTTTGATTATCCTCTTCGTTCGATAGGTAAGTTTTACAAAATTAGCGAGGAATTCAAGGTTATAACAAAGGGATGTCTGGTTGACGAAATGGATTTCATACCAGGTAATCGCTTCCCGAACTCAGATTTGAGCGAGCTTCCAGTCTTGCAGTTTCCAGATGATAAGGGCCAGCAGTAGAGCCCGGGTTCTGTCCTCGCAGCAGATTTTCCAGATCTGTTGAAGATAGATCATTTGGTACAAAGCCTGAATTCGTATGCCCGAATGTCAAACTTCTCAATTTTAATCGCGGTTCGGAAATCCGGTGTGTCACATATAATAGAGAGTAAAGAACACAAGGTCTTACATACTTTCGATGTAGTCGATGGCGTGACGCAGTATCTCAATTTTAGGCAAGCGCTGGTTAGGATTCGGACAGGTTCGTCGCTTAAGCTCTTCGAACGCCTCATTGACACGGCGAAGTCGTCGTCGTTCACGCATGGTGGCTGCTTTGCGTCGATCAACAGTCACCGCTTTCCGTTTGCAGGCTTTGCAAGCCCACAATAAGCATTTACGCTGGCCGTGGGAACCGTGCATGTCCGGTGGGGCTAAGACATGGGGAAGATGGTCATTCTCATCACAGCCATCCGACATGGACTTCTCACTACAGGACCCGGCATCATCATTGTCTTCCTCCTCCATGATGCCCATACTAGCATTAGGTCCTTTCTTCTTCTGCTCAGATGATGAAATCTTCGTAGAGTCGTTCCGCGTAAAGGTCACGGAGGAGTTGAGGTTACTTCCGCCTTCGTTCTTGTTCGACTTGGATACTGGTAGACTTGTTGACGACTGATCGGTTTTGCGATCGTCGCCTCCGCGGTTGAGGCCACTGCTATCTAAAGTGCGAAGAGTAATTCTGTCGTTATTAATCAAGGAAGCTGCGGTGGTCAAGCTTGTTTGATAGTGACAGGATGGAGGCTGTTGTTGAGATTGTCCGAAGACAGCCGTATCGCCCACAAAGCTGGGTGGCAAGAAGGCATTCTGCGGTGGTGTAGGATAGAAAACAGCCGTAGCAGCCGTCGCTTGGTAGTTATCCGTCTTTAATCCATGAGGATACGAATAATGATCAGTAAAATAAGCCGCTTGAGAATAAGCAGCAGAATATTGGGGATAATGGTTGTCCAAGTTTATCCCAGTTGCCATCATTCTTGCTTGCGGGGAGGCCGGAGACGAATCCGCGACACAAGGGCTTCTTGAATGTTAGCTAACACACGACTAAAGTTCAAGATTGTGATCGGCCGCACGCTGCGCACTTTTTCACGTCTCTTCGCGGCGCAAAAATTCAAATGACAGACTGATCTTAGGAAAATACTCTCGTCGAATTCTTCGTCTTCTTTTCCTGTTCTCGATCTGCATGTTGCGGAATGAAGCGTCTTGGGATGGGTTTAGTTGTACAGATCAAGATTTATGTTAGTCTACTTTGCCCAAACTCCTTGACTTGTGGCATATCAACGTCATTACTCTCTCCATCAAACGATCTCTTTCGCAGCTACCGAATGCGCTCTTCTCCATCGCTCTTCTATACAGAACTGTCATTTGTGACACTGTTTAAGGCAGCATCCTTCGCATAAAGACGATTATCCGCCCATATAATATGTCTTATGCCTTTCGAAAGATTCTTCGAGATCGTCTCTTGCCGATCACATCGTCCGCCCAAAATAACTCTTATGCGCATTCGCTGAAGCTGAGCTCTTTCAGTCTAGATCGATCTCGGCCATTAGTCAATGTGTTGTGGAGGAAGCGGAAAAGCCTACGGAACTTTTTTGGAAGTTGTCCCATCGAACGACGCAGACGCAAATGCCTCTCTTCCTTGTCGCTTCTGCGGCGTTACGCCGAATGATGACGATAGCACTTTCCGGGAAATAAATTACATGGGCTTCTTCGAAGAAGCATAGGTGCTTCGTTGTGCCTAGGGGTCGGTGTCAAATAACGTTACTACGTTGTTTATTAGGAATAGAAAACATATCATCGTTTTCTAAAAGTACAGTATTTGACACGTCCGCAAATGAGCTGAAGATGGTCGTTTCTTGGAGTGGCGCAAACCTTCAGCCAATAACAATTGAAACATGCGCTACTTGACGTAACGATCATGTCTAGTTCAAATGCCAGACGTCCCGTTTTCCGTCGGCAAAGTTTTAATGTCAAAACGGTTAATTTCAAATTTGAACACTTGAGTTCCAGAGAACGACACGCATTCCAGCGTCTCGCTTTGAAGCAGTGTTGCTCCTTCCCCCGTGGTTATTCATAGCGTGGAAGAATGCACCAGTTCGTGCTCCTTAGCTGTTTACCTAATTGGAATTTGGATAGTTATGTGACATTCACAAGAGCTTCCCATTGCAAAATTTCATTACATTGAAACTAGATGATATTCCGCCCTTCCTTCGACAGGAATCGTTCCAACGGGGAGGAAGGGTCGACCAAAATAAATTCGCTCACGCAAATAATTAATTAGCGTGAACCGTTAAATGGTTCTTTTTTCTTTCTGCTCCAGCAGACAGATGGATATCTGGGATGGGCTTGAATAAGACACTATATTCGTTGAAAGTGATATGAGTGAATTACGTGTGTAAGGCAATTGACGGGTCACATCCGGCCATTACTACAGACAGTTGTTGCGTGTTATTTTATCGTCCATTTTGTGGCCACAGCTGCAGCTCCGATCATGACTCGACCTGTCTCCGGTGTCTTCCCTGACTAGCTGTCATATCTTGCGGTCTTTTTGTTGTTCGCAGGAACAGGCAGATACCGACAGCACGCGTGCAGACATCGTTAATGGCACAGCTCGCATTACAGACTCATTCACTTGTCAGACAAAAATCGGGAACCTCCTGATGACCCTTAGCACTGCCGGTAAACTTCGCTGGCGTGTAAGTTCATGTGTTATGTGCTATGTTAACTGGGTCAGTATTTTTATGTGCAGATTTTAGGGACCATGATCTTGACATTTTTTGGGGAAAAACACCACGAAGACTTTCAATAGTATTCGTTCCTCGGAGTTGTAAAGAGGCTGTAGGGTCTTTCTGCAGGAAGATTGTGTTGCTGGCTATTCATCGTACATTTCAGCTGTCATCAGGAAAATAGGTAATAGCTTCCATATATGTGAGGCTTGAAATCCGATCTGCTATATTCTGTACACGCGCCTGGCCTAAATGTGGGGATGGACAAAAATGTGG